>CM064499.1:24876910-25401910 GCA_032716605.1 Paralithodes platypus
ATATTACTATTGACGAAAGTATTACTATTGACGAAATATTACTATTGACGGAAATATTACTATTGACGGAAGTATTACTATTGACGGAAATATTACTATTGACGGAAATATTACTATTGACGAAATATTACTATTGACGGAAATATTACTATTGACAGAAATATTACTATTGACGGAAGTATTACTATTGACGAAATATTACTATTGACGAAATATTACTATTGACGAAATATTACTATTGACGAAATATTACTATTGACGAAATATTACTATTGACGGAAGTATTACTATTGACGGAAGTATTACTATTGACGAAAGTATTACTATTGACGAAAATATTACTATTGACGAAAATATTACTATTGACGAAAGTATTACTATTGACGGAATATTACTATTGACGGAAGTATTACTATTGACGAAAGTATTACTATTGACGGAATATTACTATTGACGGAAATATTACTATTGACGAAAATATTACTATTGACGGAAATATTACTATTGACGAAAGTATTACTATTGACGGAGTATTACTATTGACGGAATATTACTATTGACGGAAATATTACTATTGACGAAAGTATTACTATTGACGGAATATTACTATTGACGGAAATATTACTATTGACGAAAGTATTACTATTGACGGAAATATTACTATTGACGGAAATATTACTATTGACGAAAGTATTACTATTGACGGAAATATTACTATTGACGGAAATATTACTATTGACGGAAATATTACTATTGACGGAAGTATTACTATTGACGGAAATATTACTATTGACGGAAGTATTACTATTGACGGAAGTATTACTATTGACGGAATATTACTATTGACGGAAGTATTACTATTGACGGAATATTACTATTGACGGAAATATTACTATTGACGAAAGTATTACTATTGACGGAAATATTACTATTGACGAAATATTACTATTGACGAAATATTACTATTGACGGAAATATTACTATTGACGGAAGTATTACTATTGACGGAAATATTACTATTGACGGAAGTATTACTATTGACGGAATATTACTATTGACGAAATATTACTATTGACGGAAGTATTACTATTGACGGAAATATTACTATTGACGAAAGTATTACTATTGACGAAAGTATTACTATTGACGGAAATATTACTATTGACGGAAATATTACTATTGACGAAAGTATTACTATTGACGGAATATTACTATTGACGGAAATATTACTATTGACGAAAATATTACTATTGACGGAAATATTACTATTGACGAAAGTATTACTATTGACGGAAGTATTACTATTGACGAAAGTATTACTATTGACGGAAATATTACTATTGACGGAATATTACTATTGACGGAAATATTACTATTGACGAAAGTATTACTATTGACGGAATATTACTATTGACGGAAATATTACTATTGACGGAAATATTACTATTGACGGAAAGTATTACTATTGACGGAAATATTACTATTGACGGAAATATTACTATTGACGAAAGTATTACTATTGACGAAAGTATTACTATTGACGGAATATTACTATTGACGGAAATATTACTATTGACGAAAGTATTACTATTGACGAAAGTATTACTATTGACGGAAATATTACTATTGACGGAATATTACTATTGACGAAATATTACTATTGACGAAATATTACTATTGACGAAAGTATTACTATTGACGGAAGTATTACTATTGACGGAATATTACTATTGACGGAAATATTACTATTGACGAAATATTACTATTGACGGAATATTACTATTGACGGAAATATTACTATTGACGGAAATATTACTATTGACGAAATATTACTATTGACGAAAGTATTACTATTGACGGAAATATTACTATTGACGGAAATATTACTATTGACGAAATATTACTATTGACGAAAGTATTACTATTGACGGAAATATTACTATTGACGGAAATATTACTATTGACGAAATATTACTATTGACGAAATATTACTATTGACGAAAGTATTACTATTGACGGAAGTATTACTATTGACGAAAGTATTACTATTGACGGAAATATTACTATTGACGAAATATTACTATTGACGAAAGTATTACTATTGACGGAAGTATTACTATTGACGGAATATTACTATTGACGAAAATATTACTATTGACGAAAGTATTACTATTGACGGAAATATTACTATTGACGGAAATATTACTATTGACGAAAGTATTACTATTGACGGAATATTACTATTGACGGAAATATTACTATTGACGGAAATATTACTATTGACGAAAGTATTACTATTGACGGAAATATTATTATTGACGAAAATATTACTATTGACGGAATATTACTATTGACGGAAATATTACTATTGACGGAAATATTACTATTGACGAAAGTATTACTATTGACGGAATATTACTATTGACGGAATATTACTATTGACGGAATATTACTATTGACGAAAATATTACTATTGACGAAAGTATTACTATTGACGGAAGTATTACTATTGACGGAATATTACTATTGACGAAAATATTACTATTGACGAAAGTATTACTATTGACGAAAGTATTACTATTGACGGAAATATTACTATTGACGAAAGTATTACTATTGACGGAATATTACTATTGACGGAAATATTACTATTGACGGAAATATTACTATTGACGAAAGTATTACTATTGACGGAAATATTATTATTGACGAAAATATTACTATTGACGGAATATTACTATTGACGGAAATATTACTATTGACGGAAATATTACTATTGACGAAAATATTATTATTGACGGAAATATTACTATTGACGGAATATTACTATTGACGGAAATACTATTGACGGAAGTATTACTATTGACGGAATATTACTATTGACGGAAATATTACTATTGACGAAAGTATTACTATTGACGAAAGTATTACTATTGACGAAAGTATTACTATTGAGGAAAGTATTACTATTGACGGAATATTACTATTGACGGAAATATTACTATTGACGGAAATATTACTATTGACGAAGTATTACTATTGACGGAAATATTATTATTGACGAAAATATTACTATTGACGGAATATTACTATTGACGGAAATATTACTATTGACGGAAGTATTACTATTGACGGAATATTACTATTGACGGAAGTATTACTATTGACGGAATATTACTATTGACGGAAATATTACTATTGACGAAAGTATTACTATTGACGAAAGTATTACTATTGACGGAATATTACTATTGACGGAAATATTACTATTGACGAAAGTATTACTATTGACGGAATATTACTATTGACGAAATATTACTATTGACGGAATATTACTATTGACGAAATATTACTATTGACGGAAATATTACTATTGACGGAAATATTACTATTGACGAAAGTATTACTATTGACGGAAATATTATTATTGACGAAAATATTACTATTGACGGAATATTACTATTGACGGAAATATTACTATTGACGGAAATATTACTATTGACGGAAGTATTACTATTGACGGAAATATTACTATTGACGAAAGTATTACTATTGACGGAATATTACTATTGACGGAAATATTACTATTGACGAAAGTATTACTATTGACGGAAATATTACTATTGACGAAAGTATTACTATTGACGGAAATATTACTATTGACGGAAATATTACTATTGACGGAAGTATTACTATTGACGGAAATATTACTATTGACGGAAGTAATTGACGGAAGTATTACTATTGACGGAAATATTACTATTGACGAAAGTATTACTATTGACGGAATATTACTATTGACGAAAGTATTACTATTGACGAAAGTATTACTATTGACGGAAATATTACTATTGACGAAAGTATTACTATTGACGAAAGTATTACTATTGACGGAATATTACTATTGATGGAAATATTACTATTGACGAAAATATTACTATTGACGAAAATATTACTATTGACGAAAGTATTACTATTGACGGAAGTATTACTATTGACGAGAGTATTACTATTGACGGAAATATTACTATTGACGGAAGTATTACTATTGACGGAATATTACTATTGACGGAAGTATTACTATTGACGGAATATTACTATTGACGGAATATTACTATTGACGAAATATTACTATTGACGAAAGTATTACTATTGACGGAAATATTACTATTGACGGAAATATTACTATTGACGAAAGTATTACTATTGACGAAAGTATTACTATTGACGGAATATTACTATTGACGGAAATATTACTATTGACGAAAATATTACTATTGACGAAAATATTACTATTGACGAAAGTATTACTATTGACGGAAGTATTACTATTGACGAAAGTATTACTATTGACGGAAATATTACTATTGACGAAATATTACTATTGACGAAAGTATTACTATTGACGGAAGTATTACTATTGACGGAATATTACTATTGACGAAATATTACTATTGACGAAAGTATTACTATTGACGGAAATATTACTATTGACGGAAATATTACTATTGACGAAAGTATTACTATTGACGGAAATATTACTATTGACGAAAGTATTACTATTGACGGAAATATTACTATTGACGAAAATATTACTATTGACGGAATATTACTATTGACGGAAATATTACTATTGACGGAATATTACTATTGACGAAATATTACTATTGACGGAAATATTACTATTGACGAAATATTACTATTGACGGAAATATTACTATTGACGGAATATTACTATTGACGGAAATATTACTATTGACGGAAGTATTACTATTGACGGAAATATTACTATTGACGAAATATTACTATTGACGAAATATTACTATTGACGGAAATATTACTATTGACGAAAGTATTACTATTGACGAAAGTATTACTATTGACGAAAGTATTACTATTGACGGAAATATTACTATTGACGGAATATTACTATTGACGGAATATTACTATTGACGAAATATTACTATTGACGAAAGTATTACTATTGACGGAAATATTACTATTGACGGAATATTACTATTGACGGAATATTACTATTGACGGAAATATTACTATTGACGGAAATATTACTATTGACGAAAATATTACTATTGACGGAAGTATTACTATTGACGAAATATTACTATTGACGGAAATATTACTATTGACGGAAATATTACTATTGACGAAATATTACTATTGACGAAAATATTACTATTGACGAAAGTATTACTATTGACGGAAGTATTACTATTGACGAAAGTATTACTATTGACGGAAATATTACTATTGACGGAAGTATTACTATTGACGGAAGTATTACTATTGACGGAATATTACTATTGACGAAGTATTACTATTGACGGAAGTATTACTATTGACGGAAATATTACTATTGACGAAATATTACTATTGACGGAAATATTACTATTGACGAAATATTACTATTGACGAAAGTATTACTATTGACGAAATATTACTATTGACGGAAGTATTACTATTGACGGAAATATTACTATTGACGAAAGTATTACTATTGACGGAATATTACTATTGACGGAAATATTACTATTGACGAAAGTATTACTATTGACGGAAATATTACTATTGACGAAAGTATTACTATTGACGGAAATATTACTATTGACGGAAATATTACTATTGACGAAAGTATTACTATTGACGGAAATATTACTATTGACGGAAATATTACTATTGACGGAAATATTACTATTGACGGAAATATTACTATTGACGAAAGTATTACTATTGACGAAAGTATTACTATTGACGAAAGTATTACTATTGACGAAAGTATTACTATTGACGGAAGTATTACTATTGACGGAATATTACTATTGACGGAAGTATTACTATTGACGGAAATATTACTATTGACGAAAGTATTACTATTGACGGAAATATTACTAT
The DNA here is from genome assembly GCA_032716605.1 of Paralithodes platypus. Lineage (NCBI taxonomy): Eukaryota > Metazoa > Arthropoda > Malacostraca > Decapoda > Lithodidae > Paralithodes > Paralithodes platypus. The sequence goes on from CM064499.1 coordinate 24,882,821, forward strand.
TGACGAAAATATTACTATTGACGGAAATATTACTATTGACGGAAATATTACTATTGACGGAAGTATTACTATTGACGGAATATTACTATTGACGAAAGTATTACTATTGACGGAAATATTACTATTGACGTAAATATTACTATTGACGAAAATATTACTATTGACGAAAATATTACTATTGACGAAAGTATTACTATTGACGAAAGTATTACTATTGACGGAAGTATTACTATTGACGGAAATATTACTATTGACGAAAGTATTACTATTGACGGAAGTATTACTATTGACGGAATATTACTATTGACGGAAATATTACTATTGACGAAAGTATTACTATTGACGGAATATTACTATTGACGAAAGTATTACTATTGACGGAAGTATTACTATTGACGGAAATATTACTATTGACGGAAATATTACTATTGACGGAAATATTACTATTGACGAAAGTATTACTATTGACGGAATATTACTATTGACGAAAGTATTACTATTGACGGAATATTACTATTGACGGAAATATTACTATTGACGAAAATATTACTATTGACGGAAGTATTACTATTGACGAAATATTACTATTGACGGAAGTATTACTATTGACGGAATATTACTATTGACGGAAATATTACTATTGACGGAAATATTACTATTGACGGAAGTATTACTATTGACGGAAATATTACTATTGACGAAATATTACTATTGACGAAAGTATTACTATTGACGAAAGTATTACTATTGACGGAAATATTACTATTGACGGAAATATTACTATTGACGGAAATATTACTATTGACGAAATATTACTATTGACGGAATATTACTATTGACGGAAATTTACTATTGACGGAAATATTACTATTGACGAAATATTACTGTTGAGGAAAGTATTACTATTGACGGAATATTACTATTGACGGAATATTACTATTGACGAAAGTATTACTATTGACGGAAAGTATTACTATTGACGAAAGTATTACTATTGACGGAAATATTACTATTGACGAAAGTATTACTATTGACGGAATATTACTATTGACGGAAATATTACTATTGACGGAAATATTACTATTGACGAAAGTATTACTATTGACGGAATATTACTATTGACGAAAATATTACTATTGACGGAATATTACTATTGACGGAAATATTACTATTGACGGAAATATTACTATTGACGAAAATATTATTATTGACGGAAATATTACTATTGACGGAATATTACTATTGACGGAAATATTACTATTGACGGAAGTATTACTATTGACGGAATATTACTATTGACGGAAATATTACTATTGACGAAAGTATTACTATTGACGAAAGTATTACTATTGACGAAAGTATTACTATTGACGGAAGTATTACTATTGACGGAATATTACTATTGACGGAAATATTACTATTGACGGAAATATTACTATTGACGAAAGTATTACTATTGACGGAAATATTATTATTGACGAAAATATTACTATTGACGGAATATTACTATTGACGGAAATATTACTATTGACGGAAGTATTACTATTGACGGAATATTACTATTGACGAAAGTATTACTATTGACGGAAATATTACTATTGACGGAAATATTACTATTGACGAAAGTATTACTATTGACGAAAGTATTACTATTGACGGAATATTACTATTGACGGAAATATTACTATTGACGAAAGTATTACTATTGACGGAATATTACTATTGACGGAAATATTACTATTGACGGAAGTATTACTATTGACTGAAATATTACTATTGACGGAAATATTACTATTGACGGAAATATTACTATTGACGAAAGTATTACTATTGACGGAAATATTACTATTGACGGAATATTACTATTGACGGAATATTACTATTGACGGAAATATTACTATTGACGGAAGTATTACTATTGACGGAAGTATTACTATTGACGGAAATATTACTATTGACGAAAGTATTACTATTGACGGAATATTACTATTGACGGAAATATTACTATTGACGAAAGTATTACTATTGACGGAAATATTACTATTGACGAAAGTATTACTATTGACGGAAATATTACTATTGACGGAAATATTACTATTGACGGAATATTACTATTGACGGAAATATTACTATTGACGGAAATATTACTATTGACGGAAGTATTACTATTGACGGAATATTACTATTGACGGAAGTATTACTATTGACGGAATATTACTATTGACGAAAGTACTATTGACGAAAGTATTACTATTGACGGAAATATTACTATTGACGAAAGTATTACTATTGACGAAAGTATTACTATTGACGGAATATTACTATTGACGGAAATATTACTATTGACGAAAATATTACTATTGACGAAAATATTACTATTGACGAAAGTATTACTATTGACGGAAGTATTACTATTGACGAAAGTATTACTATTGACGGAAATATTACTATTGACGGAAGTATTACTATTGACGGAATATTACTATTGACGGAAGTATTACTATTGACGGAATATTACTATTGACGGAATATTACTATTGACGAAATATTACTATTGACGAAAGTATTACTATTGACGGAAATATTACTATTGACGGAAATATTACTATTGACGAAAGTATTACTATTGACGAAAGTATTACTATAACGGAATATTACTATTGACGGAAATATTACTATTGACGAAAATATTACTATTGACGAAAATATTACTATTGACGAAAGTATTACTATTGACGGAAGTATTACTATTGACGAAAGTATTACTATTGACGGAAATATTACTATTGACGAAAATATTACTATTGACGAAAGTATTACTATTGACGGAAGTATTACTATTGACGGAAATATTACTATTGACGAAAATATTACTATTGACGAAAGTATTACTATTGAGGAAAGTATTACTATTGACGGAAATATTACTATTGACAAAAGTATTACTATTGACGGAAATATTACTATTGACGAAAGTATTACTATTGACGGAAATATTATTATTGACGAAAATATTACTATTGACGGAATATTACTATTGACGGAAATATTACTATTGACGGAATATTACTATTGACGGAAATATTACTATTGACGGAAATATTACTATTGACGAAAATATTATTATTGACGGAAATATTACTATTGACGGAATATTACTATTGACGGAAATATTACTATTGACGGAAGTATTACTATTGACGGAAGTATTACTATTGACGGAAATATTACTATTGACGAAATATTACTATTGACGAAAGTATTACTATTGACGAAAGTATTACTATTGACGAAAGTATTACTATTGACGAAAGTATTACTATTGACGAAAGTATTACTATTGACGGAATATTACTATTGACGGAAATATTACTATTGACGGAAATATTACTATTGACGAAAGTATTACTATTGACGGAAATATTACTATTGACGAAAATATTACTATTGACGGAATATTACTATTGACGGAATATTACTATTGACGGAAATATTACTATTGACGAAAATATTACTATTGACGGAAGTATTACTATTGACGGAATATTACTATTGACGGAAATATTACTATTGACGGAAATATTACTATTGACGAAAATATTACTATTGACGGAAATATTACTATTGACGAAAGTATTACTATTGACGGAAGTATTACTATTGACGAAATATTACTATTGACGGAAATATTACTATTGACGAAAGTATTACTATTGACGGAAGTATTACTATTGACGGAATATTACTATTGACGGAAGTATTACTATTGACGGAAGTATTACTATTGACGAAAGTATTACTATTGACGGAAATATTACTATTGACGAAAATATTACTATTGACGAAAGTATTACTATTGACGGAAGTATTACTATTGACGAAAATATTACTATTGACGGAAATATTACTATTGACGGAAATATTACTATTGACGAAAGTATTACTATTGACGGAATATTACTATTGACGAAATATTACTATTGACGAAAGTATTACTATTGACGGAAATATTACTATTGACGAAAGTATTACTATTGACGGAAATATTACTATTGACGGAATATTACTATTGACGAAAGTATTACTATTGACGGAAATATTACTATTGACGGAAATATTACTATTGACGGAAATATTACTATTGACGGAAATATTACTATTGACGAAAGTATTACTATTGACGAAAGTATTACTATTGACGAAAGTATTACTATTGACGAAAGTATTACTATTGACGGAAGTATTACTATTGACGGAATATTACTATTGACGGAAGTATTACTATTGACGGAAATATTACTATTGACGAAAGTATTACTATTGACGGAAATATTACTATTGACGAAAATATTACTATTGACGGAATATTACTATTGACGGAAATATTACTATTGACGGAAGTATTACTATTGACGGAATATTACTATTGACGAAAGTATTACTATTGACGGAAATATTACTATTGACGAAATATTACTATTGACGAAATATTACTATTGACGAAAATATTACTATTGACGAAAGTATTACTATTGACGGAAGTATTACTATTGACGGAAGTATTACTATTGACGGAAATATTACTATTGACGAAAGTATTACTATTGACGGAAGTATTACTATTGACGGAATATTACTATTGACGGAAATATTACTATTGACGAAAGTATTACTATTGACGGAATATTACTATTGACGAAAGTATTACTATTGACGGAAGTATTACTATTGACGGAAATATTACTATTGACGGAAATATTACTATTGACGGAAATATTACTATTGACGAAAGTATTACTATTGACGGAAATATTACTATTGACGAAAGTATTACTATTGACGGAATATTACTATTGACGGAAATATTACTATTGACGGAATATTACTATTGACGGAAGTATTACTATTGACGGAATATTACTATTGACGGAAGTATTACTATTGACGGAATATTACTATTGACGGAAATATTACTATTGACGGAAATATTACTATTGACGGAAGTATTACTATTGACGGAAATATTACTATTGACGAAATATTACTATTGACGAAAGTATTACTATTGACGAAAGTATTACTATTGACGGAAATATTACTATTGACGGAAATATTACTATTGACGGAAATATTACTATTGACGGAAATATTACTATTGACGGAAATATTACTATTGACGGAAGTATTACTATTGACGGAAGTATTACTATTGACGGAAATATTACTATTGACGAAAGTATTACTATTGACGAAAGTATTACTATTGACGAAATATTACTATTGACGAAAGTATTACTATTGACGGAAATATTACTATTGACGGAAATATTACTATTGACGAAAGTATTACTATTGACGAAAGTATTACTATTGACGAAAGTATTACTATTGACGAAAGTATTACTATTGACGGAAGTATTACTATTGACGAAAGTATTACTATTGACGGAAGTATTACTATTGACGAAAGTATTACTATTGACGGAATATTACTATTGACGAAAGTATTACTATTGACGGAAGTATTACTATTGACGAAAGTATTACTATTGACGGAAGTATTACTATTGACGGAAGTATTACTATTGACGGAAGTATTACTATTGACGAAATATTACTATTGACGAAAGTATTACTATTGACGAAAGTATTACTATTGACGAAAGTATTACTATTGACGAAAGTATTACTATTGACGAAAGTATTACTATTGACGGAAGTATTACTATTGACGAAAGTATTACTATTGACGGAAGTATTACTATTGACGGAAGTATTACTATTGACGAAAGTATTACTATTGACGAAAGTATTACTATTGACGGAAATATTACTATTGACGGAAGTATTACTATTGACGAAAGTATTACTATTGACGAAAGTATTACTATTGACGGAATATTACTATTGACGGAAATATTACTATTGACGGAATATTACTATTGACGAAAATATTACTATTGACGGAAGTATTACTATTGACGAAAGTATTACTATTGACGAAAGTATTACTATTGACGGAAGTATTACTATTGACGAAGTATTACTATTGACGGAAGTATTACTATTGACGAAAGTATTACTATTGACGGAAGTATTACTATTGACGGAATATTACTATTGACGGAATATTACTATTGACGGAAATATTACTATTGACGAAATATTACTATTGACGGAAGTATTACTATTGACGGAAATATTACTATTGACGGAAATATTACTATTGACGAAAGTATTACTATTGACGAAAGTATTACTATTGACGGAAATATTACTATTGACGGAAATATTACTATTGACGGAAATATTACTATTGACGGAAATATTACTATTGACGGAAATATTACTATTGACGGAAGTATTACTATTGACGGAAATATTACTATTGACGGAAATATTACTATTGACGAAAGTATTACTATTGACGGAAATATTACTATTGACGGAAATATTACTATTGACGGAATATTACTATTGACGGAAATATTACTATTGACGGAAATATTACTATTGACGGAAATATTACTATTGACGGAAATATTACTATTGACGGAAATATTACTATTGACGGAAATATTACTATTGACGGAAATATTACTATTGACGGAATATTACTATTGACGGAAATATTACTATTGACGGAAATATTACTATTGACGGAAATATTACTATTGACGGAAATATTACTATTGACGGAAATATTACTATTGACGAAAGTATTACTATTGACGAAAGTATTACTATTGACGAAAGTATTACTATTGACGAAAGTATTACTATTGACGGAAGTATTACTATTGACGGAATATTACTATTGACGGAATATTACTATTGACGGAAATATTACTATTGACGGAAGTATTACTATTGACGAAAGTATTACTATTGACGAAAGTATTACTATTGACGGAAATATTACTATTGACGAAAGTATTACTATTGACGAAAGTATTACTATTGACGAAAGTATTACTATTGACGGAAATATTACTATTGACGGAAATATTACTATTGACGGAAATATTACTATTGACGGAAATATTACTATTGACGAAAGTATTACTATTGACGAAAGTATTACTATTGACGGAAATATTACTATTGACGGAAATATTACTATTGACGGAAATATTACTATTGACGGAAATATTACTATTGACGGAAATATTACTATTGACGGAAATATTACTATTGACGGAAATATTACTATTGACGGAAGTATTACTATTGACGGAATATTACTATTGACGGAAGTATTACTATTGACGAAAGTATTACTATTGACGGAAATATTACTATTGACGGAAGTATTACTATTGACGAAAGTATTACTATTGACGAAAGTATTACTATTGACGAAAGTATTACTATTGACGGAAGTATTACTATTGGCGGAAGTATTACTATTGACGAAAGTATTACTATTGACGGAAGTATTACTATTGACGGAAGTATGACATATAAGGGGTTAATAATAAGAATGACTTCACTACTTGACTCACACACTGGATCTATCCTCCCCCTCCATCCCCCTCCAGTATATATATATATATATATATATAGTAAAGGTGATTCTCATAATTAAGTTGGCCTCATTCAGTTGACCTCGGGCTGAGAAGGGAATGGTTCACCCAGGCGCATTGTTAGCGAAATCCCTCCATATATGTGTATTATATTCAAGGTACTTCTCATCATTTCAGTTGGCCTCGGGTTACCAGAATATATTGGTAGGTTCTAATGTTTTTTGTGAAATATCATGTCATATAGTAAACATATACCATTCTCAAAAATAATGTATTAAACATACACTTTTTTATGACATGTATGGGGTTAAAAATAAGAATGACTTCACTGCTTGACTCACACTCTGGATCTCTCCTCCCTCCCTCCATCCCCCTCCAGTATATATATATATATAGACAAGGTGCTTCTCATCATTCAGTTGGCCTCGGGCTGAGAAGGGAATGGTTCACCCAGGCGCATTGTTAGCGAAATCCCTCCATATATGTGTATTATATTCAAGGTACTTCTCATCATTTCAGTTGGCCTCGGGTTATCATAAATGGATTCTTCACCAGAATATATTGGTAGGGTCTAATGTTTTTTGTGAAATATCATGCCATATAGTAAACATATACCATTCTCAAAAATAATGAAACACACTTTTTTATTTTATTTTTTAGATTTGGGTGATACTTCAGAAGAGTCTGATGATGATTTGTCCGATATTGAATTGCCCGATCTAGTCAATCCATCTTCAGAAGAGTCTGATGATGATTCGCCCGATCTAGTCAATCCATCTTCAGAAGAGTCTGATGATGATTCGCCCGATGTTGAATTGCCCGATCTAGTCAATCTATCTTCAGAAGAGTCTGATGTTGATTTGTCCGATGTTGAATTGCCCGATCTATTCAATCCATCAACATATCCATCCAGAAAAAAGAAGTGCGATGAATTGCCCGATCTATGCGATCCGTTAACATATGAACACCCCGAAAGATCCAATAAAAGGAAGTGTGAGAATCATGGTCGACAAAGTGAAAAATGACATTGAAATAAATGTAGAATTACAGTGTGCAAACTACAGTGTGGGTTAAACGAAACTTAATTTCCATGGAAAAAGCTATCCAAATATTAGCGGACAAAATAATTGCCCGGGGTGAATCTGTGGATCAATTGTGTCTTGCGAGTTTACATTGCGCCACTAAATGCATTTTCAGAACAGAAAAGTATTTAAGTGATGAAGATGTAATCGATGGGCGGTATAAACTGGCCGACTATCTCTTGAACGATTTGTTGATTCCAGATATATATGAGCGATTCACAACAGACAGTGCCAGTTTCCTACGTGACTTTAATGAGTTGAACAATGTAACACATAGTGAAGAAGAAATAGTGGTAATTGATGCGGAATCAATTAAAACTCTATTAAAAGACAAACTAACCAAAGATAATATTACTCCATATATCATATTTATTATATTAAATATGATATTTCTACTCCTCAGAGTAAATTTCCGTGACCATGACCAGACATTTATTAAACAACAGAGCGTCCTATTGGAAGACATTGTTAAACACCAACTAGTACATGACCACTTTAGTTTTCGAATGAGTTATGGGGATGTTATAAGTAATCTCAAAGAACAGGATAATGAGGATGGTGGGATACATTCTATGTTTTATAATAGACTAGGACTAATTATAGAGCAGTTGGTGGACATGTTCGGTATACAAGGTTTGGTTTCTAAACAATTGAAAAAAGGAAAACCGAATGAGGCCGTAAAACAAGTCCAGAGTGTACTGTGTCGTCTTAAGGAGACCATTCGAACTAATACGAAGCCGGCTTTATATGACGGAATTGTTAAGATTGCCGACGCTGAACTTAACCACATCCTTTTCAAATATTTGACTATATTGAATATAGCTTAAAGTATCATTCTGAAAAATATATTTGGATTTGTATGTATTACATGAAAGGATTGGATATATGGTTTCAGAAATATGCTCATATCCTAAGCGGAGACTCACTCGTACAGTTTATAAACAATGTCCGTAACGTATTGAAACTTTTTAGGCGGTTTTGTGATGGGAAAAGTATAAATGGGGGCGAAAACCTTTACGTTTTGTGTGGCCACCTAATAAAAATGACTGGCAATGTATTCCTAATATGTCGGTGAAGCCACGAATGAGTTGTATATAGAGATAAATGAAAATATTAATGGTGTCTAGTTCCCACTATGAAAAGCAGGAATAAATATCTGGATGGAAATACCCGAGCTACAGTCATGGATTGTAAAATTTACCAGTATCTGGGTTACTATTGATAATAAAACAAAGTCATATTCGTCGTCGGTTAGGAATATGTTAAATGATCGTGAACATATAGAAGCAAATACAGATTATTGTATTATTTGGGGGATAATATCTAAAATATCAACATTGAGTACAAAGGACAAGATTGCAATACAGGAGCAGACGAAGGGTAGGATGTGGCAACCATTGGGTAAAAATACCAAAATATATTTTTGTGTGTATTCCAGATCGTCATATGATGCTGCCGCCAAATTGAAAATAATAAGAATGTGGGATATTATAAAGGGCCATTCAGATATACGGGCGGTTGATACACCTTGGGATGGCACTGTCTATAATACGGTTACGGATTCATCGGAAGATGAAAAATGGCATACTTGGAGTCCTATTGAGTAAGGATTGACAATCTTGGAAAAATTGTCGATATAAATATATCTAGTGGATTACATTTGTATTTGTTTTTGAGATTCTACCTACACCCAACATGCAACCGCTTAAGACTATATATTCAAATACTCCTATGTTGCATGTTAATATGGAATGTCACAATGAAGAACTATTTGTAGATTCAAAGTTATTGCCCCATAATGTATATTTAATATTTAGAGTATTTTGGTGTATATATTTCTTATCCTTATGTATTTCAGAAGTTATACAATCTATATATAATTATAATCCATATTGGGTTATATATTTTACAAATTGGATGATTGTATTATCATTTATAGGAACCTTTTTTCAACTCTTAAAGAGTATGAGGGTGAATATAAATATTAAACTTGTATGGTTTTTTTCCAATATAATTGAATGTCTCCATATATTTATAACGCTATTTTATTGGTGTCTGGTATATCCCTATTTCTTTAGTGAGCTGACATTACTTAATGTTAGTAAACATATCATTCCATGTGTATATACAATACTTAACAATATTGTGTCCAATATACCTAAACGCATATTCCACTTCTATCAAGCTATTATTATTGGCTATATATTTGACATTTTCTATTGTATATTATATCATGGGTGGTACGAATGGATATGGTCATAATAAAATTTATCCCTTACTTGACTGGTCCACACCGATCGACACTTTGGTCATATTTGCCGGTGTTATATTTATTATCATTCCAATTATACATTTAGGCCTATGTGGAATTCATGTATTAGTAAATAAATTATATATGTTGAAAACTAATTCCATAGTAAATAAATTATGTATGTTGAATATTATATCAGGGAATAAGACACAAGAATCTAGGTATTATGAGTAAAGAATCCAATATTAATGATAATACCAATCATTTCATTATCATTCATTATCCCACTACAATATTTTCATGTATGTTATATACATTAGGTGTATTTGCTTTTATTGTTATTATGTTACAAATATTAATACATATGTTATTTTTTGTAAGTAAATTACCAATTGAATACAATTTATTTATGTATTTACCTTTACGAGAACAAGTATTAACTATTTATAATCATAGTATCACTGTTAACCCTTTAGCGGGTAAAAAAAAAACTGACCTTTAGCGGGATTTATTGTTTGATATTGTTTGGTCGCTTCGGGGATCTTGAATTGTACTACTCACACCTCCGTCACGTGTATGTGCGGTATGTGTGTATATTATTTACAATACAATTTAGCCAGAAAACTAATTTCATTTCTAAACCTTGTAGTAGTGTCAATGACGATGAATCCAGGAAAAGTTTCGACAAAGTTCGACAGGGTCTCTGTCTAGAAAGGCTCCGTCGATCGGACTTTTTCTTTGATATGCTATATTTCTTAAGTAAATTACCAATTGAATGTAATTAATTCATTGATTTGATTGCCTATAATATTATTTTTATTAATCTCACCACCACACCCCTTACGACCCCTTACGACTTACGACTTATTATCCATTCTCGAATACTGGATATTAATCTAATCATGTTCATATTCCCAACCGCACTATGGTAGCCTACTGTTTAAGTGAGAGGAAAGAATATTCATGGGGCACAGATCATATAGACCGGCCTCTCGAAGAAATATCCCTAAACCTACTAATAATATTATTTTTATTAATCTCACCACCACACCCCCAATGAATTTAATTAAAGTATATATGATCCACCGGGATTCGAACCCGGGTTATCACACACATATTTTGCCACCTATTTTTGCCACCACCAGGACGGTTAAAGGTTTATGCACACGCCTACGACTTATTATCCATTCTCTAATACTGGATATTAATCTAATCATGTTCATATTCCCAACCGCACTATGGTAGCCTACTGTTTAAGTGAGAGGAAAGAATATTCATGGGGCACAGATCATATAGACCGGCCTCTCGAAGAAATATCCCTAAACCTACTAATAATATTATTTTTATTAATCTCACCACCACACCCCCAATGAAATTAATTAAAGTATATATGATCCACCGGGATTCGAACCCGGGTTATCACACACATATTTTTGCCACCTTAACCATTACACCACCAGGACGGTTAAAGGTTTATGCACACGCCTACGACTTATTATCCATTCTCGAATACTGGATATTAATCTAATCATGTTCATATTCCCAACCGCACTATGGTAGCCTACTGTTTAAGTGAGAGGAAAGAATATTCATGGGGCACAGATCATATAGACCGGCCTCTCGAAGCAATATCCCTAAACCTACTAATAATATTATTTTTATTAATCTCTACACCACACCCCCAATGAAATTAATTAAAGTATATATGATCCACCGGGATTCGAACCCGGGTTATCACACACATATTTTTGCCACCTTAACCATTACACCACCAGGACGGTTAAAGGTTTATGCACACGCCTACGACTTATTATCCATTCTCGAATACTGGATATTAATCTAATCATGTTCATATTCCCAACCGCACTATGGTAGCCTACTGTTTAAGTGAGAGGAAAGAATATTCATGGGGCACAGGTCATATAGACCGGCCTCTCGAAGAAATATCCCTATCTATCTATCTATTGCCTGACGCCGTGATCCCCGAAGGGGTGGCCACGAACGAACCGCCCCCATGCACCTCTGTCCCCAGTCAGTCGACGCCCCTCCCCCCAACCAGCACCGCCTTCGTTCATGTAGTTCCTCACTCCATCCTTCCACCTCATATTCGGTCTACCTCTCCCCCTCTGTCCCTCCACCTCGCTCTCGTACACCCTCTTAGTCATTCTCTCGCTTTCCATACGTTCCATATGGCCGAACCATCTCAAGTTGTTCCTTTTCACACTTTCCAGCACATCTACCTCCACACCACACCTCCTTCTTACTTCCTCATTAGTCTGTCTATCCCTCCATGTAACTCCGCACGCACTCCTTAAGTAATTCATTTCCACTGCTCTCACTCTTGGTCTGAGTCTCTCAACCAACGTCCATGCTTCGCTTCCGTAAGTCAGTGTCGGGATTACCACACTGTCATGCAAGGACTTCTTCACTTCCATACTGACCACCCTATTTCTTGTTACTGCTTTTAGCGTTCCTACAACCCTCTTCCCCTGTTGTACCCTCTCCCGCACCTCTTCATCCATAGTCCCATCTTTACTCAACACACTGCCCAGATACTTAAAAGAGTTGACGATCTCCATAGCCTGACCGTTCAGCTTCACCTCACACTCTGTGACTTCACCCTTTTCGAAGACCATAACCTTGCTCTTCCCCGTATTTACCTTCAAATTCCGTTTTTTCGCACACTGTTCCAAACTCATTTACCAGACCCTGCAACTCCCATTCATTATCACTCATCAGAACTGTATCATCCGCAAACAGCAGTATAGGTAGCTTCCACTCAATTCCCTCCCTTTTCAGCGATACACCAACATTCACTGCTCTTGATAGTATTTCTTTCATGACTCCATCCATATATACAGTAAACAACCACGGGGACATCACACACCCCTGTTTCAAACCAACATTCAGGTCAAAGAACTCGCTCTGCTCACTCTCCACACGTACTGCCGCCTTTGCACCCTCATACATGCTCTTCACTGCTTTCAGCAACTTGCCCTCTACTCCGTATATTCTAAGTACTTTCCACAAACCTTCTCTATACACTCTGTCATAGGCCTTCTCCAAGTCCATAAAGGCAACATACACTTTTTGTTTCTTCTCCAGATACTTCTCCACAACACAATTCAGGGTAAAAATCTGATCTACACATCCTCTTCCCTTCCTAAAACCTCCCTGCTCGTCGCCTATCCATTTCTCCGTTCTCACTCTCACTCTCTCAATCACTACCCTACTGTATACCTTCCCTACTACGCTTAGAAGACATATTCCTCGGTGGTTACCACACACTCCTCTTTCCCCTTTGCCCTTATATAGGGGGACTATTATGCCAGTCTTCCAGTCATCGGGTGCACTCCCCTTCTCCCATGCTAGTTTGCACATTTTCCATACCCATTCTATAACTATCTCACCACCATACCTCAACATTTCCCCACACACTCCATCTGTTCCTGGTGCTTTCCCCAACTTCACTCTTTTCATGGCTTCCCACACTTCTGACCTCCTGATCCCCACCTCCTCCTCCACTACTTCTCTTCTTCTCCCTCCCATACCATATCCAGCTATGTGTGCTGGCTCTTCATTCCTTTCATTTAGCAACTCACTGAAGTACTCCCTCCATCTTTCGACTCTCTCTTGCTTCTCGGCTAGCATTCTCCCATTCTTATCTTTCACACCCTTACTGTTTCCCTTGCTACCTTCCCTAACTTTCTTGACTTCTTTCCAGAACAGTTTCTTACTCTCCCTCCATTTTACACTCAGATTCCTTCCAAATTCCTCATCTACTCTTCTCTTACTTTCCTTCACTACTCTCTTCACCACCCTCTTACTCTCCACGTACCTCGCTCGTTTCTGTCTCTCGGAATCTTCATTCCCTCTACTACCCAACCACACTCCATATGCTTTCTTCTTTTCTTCCACAGCTATTCTTACCTCTTCTGTCCACCATGCTGTACCTTTCACTCCCCTCCCTCTTCTCCTCACTCCACACACCTCCTCACATGCTGCACAGATCTCATCCTTAAACACCTTGCTCATCTCCTCCACTTCCTCCATAACTTCCAGGTCGAACCCACCTAGTCGTCTTTCCACTGCTCTCCTGTACTCCTCCCTGACTTCCTCCTCCTGCAACCTCTCCACCCTCCTCACCATTCCACCCTCCTCTCGCCTCCCTCCCGCTCTCCTCACCCACTTCTTTTGTATCCTAACCTTAGCTACCACTACATAATGATCAGACAGACCCCCTCCAATACCCCTATACACCCTAGCATCCATCACAGATTTCTTCATTCGTTCATCCACATACATAATCAATCAATGACTTTCGTTCCACCACTGTCTTATCTTTCATCGTCAACATCCGTTTCCACGTGTACCTGTGGATCATTCTGTGTCGGAAGAAGGTGTTGGCTATCCACAGCCTCCTTCCCACACATACGTCCACAAGTGCACTACCATTCCCATTCACCTCTGATGGTACCCCCCACCCTCCCACCACTCCCTCAACTTTCCTATCACCCACCTTACCATTCATATCCCCAATCAGAAATATTCTTTCGTTCTTGTCAAACTTCTCCAGGCACGCCTCCACATTCATCCAGAACTCCTCTTTCTTTCTTTCAAGTATATCCTCTGTCGGGGCATACACGCATACAATCACCCACGTTTGTATTCCTACTTTCATTCTCACCCACACAATCCTTGAACCCACAGACCCATACTCTCTTACACATTCCTTCCATTTGCTACTTACAAACAAACATGCACCTTCTCTCGCTGTTCCTTCACTCACTCCAGCACACACCCATTCCACATTCCCATTCTCTCACATCTGAACCTTTCCATTTGGTCTCTGTCATTCCACATACATCCAGCCTGGCATTCACTAACACTTCCAGAACCTCTCTCTCTTTTGTTCCATCATTCATGCCACTAACATTCCACGTAGCCATTCTCAGAATGTCCGAAGGCATGTCCTTAGTCGGTCGTGGTTCGTCAACGTTGGTTCCGTCCGCATCCGAGGCTGTTCGTTCGTTTTTCTTTGCTTAGATATTTTTTCCGGGTGGGGGTCGCAAGCCCACCGACCCAACCTCTTTAGTCGCCTCTTACGACACGCAGAAGGCACGTGGGGCATATTCTATTCCCTAACCCCCAGGGGGGAAATATCCCTAAACCTACTAATAATATTATTTTTATTAATCTCACCACCACACCCCCAATGAAATTAATTAAAGTATATATGATCCACCGGGATTCGAACCCGGGTTATCACACACATATTTTTGCCACCTTAACCATTGCACCACCAGGACGGTTAAAGGTTTATGCACACGCCTACGACTTATTATCCATTCTCGAATACTGGATATTAATCTAATCATGTTCATATTCCCAACCGCACTATGGTAGCCTACTGTTTAAGTGAGAGGCAAGAATATTCATGGGGCACAGATCATATAGACCGGCCTCTCGAAGAAATATCCCTAAACCTACTAATAATATTATTTTTATTAATCTCACCACCCAATGAAATTAATTAAAGTATATATGATCCACCGGGATTCGAACCCGGGTTATCACACACATATTTTTGCCACCTTAACCATTACACCACCAGGACGGTTAAAGGTTTATGCACACGCCTACGACTTATTATCCATTCTCGAATACTGGATATTAATCTAATCATGTTCATATTCCCAACCGCACTATGGTAGCCTACTGTTTAAGTGAGAGGAAAGAATATTCATGGGGCACAGATCATATAGACCGGCCTCTCGAAGAAATATCCCTAAACCTACTAATAATATTATTTTTATTAATCTCACCACCACACCCCCAATGAAATTAATTAAAGTATATATGATCCACCGGGATTCGAACCCGGGTTATCACACACATATTTTTGCCACCTTAACCATTACACCACCAGGACGGTTAAAGGTTTATGCACACGCCTACGACTTATTATCCATTCTCGAATACTGGATATTAATCTAATCATGTTCATATTCCCAACCGCACTATGGTAGCCTTCTGTTTAGCCTTATGGTAGCCCTTAAATAAATTATGTTTTACGTCAAAGAAAGAGTAACCGATGATGAGGCTGACACTGAGGATGAGGCTGACACTGAGGATGAGGCTGACACTGAGGATGAGGCTGACACTGAGGATGAGGACGAAAAAGATACCGAGGATGACAAGCTAAGTTATAAACCTATGAACACTAATAATGGAGTGGATATATATATATATATATGGATATATATATATATATATGGATATATAGTGGATATATTCAAATATTTGAAATTTTTAAAAATACACTTTCTTCAAAGGTGGGGTATAAGCTTTTCAATCAATTAAATGACTTATTTTTAGCCAATGATGCTTTTTATATGATCTCTAAAGCCAAACAGAAAGATATGAATACACTATTTTGCAATATTATCACAGAGTTAATGGATAATCACAGTGATCTTCTATTAAAGGGTATATCTGAAGATTTATCCGAAGTGTTTCATTTAATTCGTGGAGAGATACAGGACAGTCGTTCGAGCCTGTGTCAAATATTTATAAAAAACTTTAGCAAGGGTCACAGTGTGTCAGAGGAGATTGAAACCAATGAAAATGTATTTAAGGTGAGACAAATAACTTTTCATTTCTTCATAATTATGTCCAATCATTACTACAATATGTTCATCCGACGACCCTATAGATATTTCAATTCAGGCCTCTTTGGGTATGACTGAAATCATTTTCATGTCTCTGGCCACCTTTCAGGTAAATTAGCTTAAATGTGATAATATTAATAAATACTGTTCAACTTATAGTCAAGATGTTCTCAAAAATATCGAGCATTATTTTATGGACACATATTTTAGAAAAAACCCAAACTTATACAATACAGATTTAACTAGGGATAAAATAATACACACCTACAATACCAATTTTAAAAGTATAAGTGAAGATGTGCATATAAAGAGTAAAACCATCAATTATCTTATGACTAAAGAAAGGTATAATAAGATAGAAGCCTTTATTAAACGTATAATAACCATGGAATATATGGGGCTGGTGCATTTGTAATTATTTTTAAAATATTAAATAGGATTCTCAGAACTGGTAATGTTGTAAAGATATTAAAACAAAATCCCGAAATTACATCATCATATATTCGGGATTTTACTAACTCGTTGCCCTTAAATGGATATATAATCAGTACCGATTATATATATATATATATATATATATAGGGTTTCTTCATCATTAGTCTGATTAGACTAATGATGAAGAAACCCTATCGAACATTATCAAACATGGAAAGATAAAGGATATTCAAGGGATAATTGATACCCATGAAGATGATACTGATAAGTTAAAACTGCTCATATTAGTTCTTTACGATGCGGCCGTCAACTTACTAACCACGAGTAAGTATACTAAATTGAACGATTTTAAGGCCTCTTACGAACATGGTAAATATCACTCGAGATATTAATAAGTTTCTGGATAAGAAAGACGACGTGGGACTCGCCGAATTTTAGTAGTCGGGAAATTATTGAATTATGTTCACTCATGATTCGATGACTATACTGGGAGACATGTTTTTGACAGAGACTGACCAATCGTCACACCGGATACCGACATTCGCTTTGTACAATGACAGCAGTAACACACACTCGGTTGTTTTTCCCATAGTTGTATCGGATCGAGATAAGGCCCAAAGAATATTAAATTGTCATATGAGCGAGCATAATACACACTCTAATAAATCCATAGCTGTAATTGACAACATAGTCATTATAAACTTAGCTTTATTAAATGAGGAAACTAAACAATGGACAAACAATATTACAGACTACACCAAGGATTTTTGCCGAAGCGTTTTCAACCATGAGGAATTTTTAAACCTTATTCACGGACACGCACATTTAAATGAAACAAACCCCCCGGAGGAGATATTCACAAAGACCTATTTCCGAACGCTACAACAAGGGTTGAAAATAAAAGATTCAGATTTACAAGATATACTATATTTCGTTGAAAATTATAAACATGTAATATATAGATACTCTAAAATAATAGTATTTATAAATACTATTTTTAAAGGGTTATCAAAATATCAAAACAAATCATTCGATATTGAAAAATATGATGAATATTCAGATACGCTAGGAATAATTGTATCTTTAGGATCTAGTTCCCATTTTCGAGATATAAAAAGCAAGTACTTGCAAGTACTTGCTATAAGTTTACAGTCCCGAAAACGGAAATTGTCGCCGGAAAATATACTTAACAAAACGTTTTCTCAGAAATAATATAGTGACACAGCAGTCGTCGTTACCCGAGGAGGATTTGCTCGCTAGATTTAAAAAAACGTAATGTCTAGAACCCATCTTTTTGATAGGTATATAAATGTGCTCGATACATTTGACTCGATTTTACCCCCCAAGTTGAAAGGAATTATAGTTAAACAATATAATCATTATAATGGGTGTATAGAGGTTGAACCATTCGGTTTTAAGGCTGTAGTGGAAGAGGGAGAGATTTACAATTACCCTAATAATATCACCCAACAAAGACGACAGGTTAAATGTCCCGGGGCCAATGATACTCTTGTAAATAAATTTTCTCCTATTGATGGTGATTGGGTGGATGATTGTGATGATGTTTAATATTCAAAAACAAAATTGTACAGGGAAAGATATATACATCACACTAGAGGAAGCATTTGGCGATAATTATCATTTATTGGGCTGCCACAATTATTATTCATATGTATTACAAAAGGACATCTTACGAGTTAACAATACAAATCCCGCCATTGGGACTGAAATGGAACCATTAAATTCTACCCAATCAGCGAATAAAGGTAGCTCAAATATACAAAAACAATCGCTTAATATAATTGATATAGTAAATATGGAAAATGATTGGGTGTATATGAGAGGGGAGCGGGCCAGTCGACAAGATATACTCAATGTTTTTCGGAAATAATAGAGGTATTGCACTGCCCGTCTTAATGTTTTGTTTAACTTTTGTGGCCATAAACCATGCCGATGTGACTCAGCCTAATAAACAAGCTTTAAATCTGGTTAACGGTGGGTGGGTTAACGGTATTGATGCCTCAACACTCGACATTTTGAAGCAAATTATTCAGAGTATAGATGGTCTAAATACCGGAGACTCAAAATTCGCTAGCGGGTGTCTATCGCTCATAACAATTTTAACCACTGTGCTTGTACTATTTAAGCTTTGGAAAAGGAAACGAGAGCTTACAACTACCGCCGGCAATGGATCCACCTGAAATCGGCTTTAACAGTCGGGATGGATACGATCACCGATGGGTGTCATCTTTCAAATATTTGCACAACAGTGCGACCATTTATTTTGCCCAGATGGAGAACCCTTTGATTTTTCCGAGGAAAAATATATTTTGGATAATGATAATATAATAATGTTATATAACGATGTATATAATGGCATATATGACGAGGAGAAAAATAATTGTTTTTGTAAAATTAAATATAGAGAATCGCATATATACATGATTATTAGGTGTGCATATATTGAGTATACGGATATGTGCATGCGTCTGCATTTGAGTGTCTGTCTAACTCGTCACGCTTCTACCTTCCTAGATATTGCCGACATTGTATGTAAGTCTGACAAGGTGAATAATGCACTTTGTAAAATCTTAGGTTATTACATGGTATACCTATTGATAATATATATATACAACATAGACAAAATAGAATTGATAGGTACAATTACTGGTATACCGACATATTCTTTAAACGTACATTGTTCCGTTTAACATGTAAGTACCCCCACGGCGATAGATCGACCGCCGTTAAATGTTTCTGCGATAAAGTCTTGGTGGATAATAGGGTGTGTGAGTGCTTGGCCCAAAAAAATATTGTATTTATATCCAAAGAGAACCTAGAACATTGTCAATTCAAATATATCGTGCTCCATGGTGGTTTCTTTATACAACTTAACCATCCTAATTGGAAATGGGTAATCAAGAAAAACAATGATTATAATAATTCCTTGTTATTTAATAATAACTATATAGATTTAACTATTTCAAATTCAAAGGTTAAAATGCATAGTATGTTTAGCGGTTTATTGGGTAAAGACTATAATGAGTCATATCCTAATTATGTTTTTAATTAGATAGATAATAATAATATAATGGAATTACTTAACAATATGGTATATAGCTCCCATGCCAAAACAAGACAAATTAGGTCGATCCCTAAATGGTATAAGAAAATGTCAAGATAATATAAGGGTCAATATATTATTTGGCCGCTTTGGTTGTATATATATACAACCCCGTTGTTATACCTACATCTGTGGTATGATTTGTGTTTTACAATAAACTTTACTTAACCAGAAAACTCGGTTTGTTTCAACAACCTCTTGACTCGTCTTTGTAGCAAATCCAGGAAAGGTTTCTGGGCATATGTATCTAAGGGGTTATAATTATCCTATTGTTGGAAAATATAATGAAAGCTGCCAATCTGTTTATATCATTTAGAAAATAATCAAACCACCTTTGAATATGTTTATACGATTTTGTCAGTAAATATATATTAAGAATAATTTTATGGGATGCACTTCCCTGGGCGATCTTTAAAGTGTTCAACATTAAATTTCTTTCATCGGTAGTGTCCTTCTCCACCGTGAGTGATTGTAATGGGCGGGGGCCCGTATTCATGAAGGGCCTAAACTGTGAGGCTCGATATACTAATAGTGTGTTGTCGGGATCTTTAACTATTGAGTCGAATTTTGATGATCTTAGCTCCATCATATGAGATTCCAGTTGGACCACGAATACAATTTCATAGTTCATATCCAAGAAACTTTGTTTCTGTTTCGTATTTATAATTTCAATATCACGAAATAATTGACTTAGTTCCTCTGCTGATTTATCACCAAACTCATTTTGGGCCGCCAAATTAAGCATACAGCTCCTCACTAACTCATTTCCAATAAAAACTACCTCAAATTGATGTAATAAGTTTTCAGCTCTAACTAAATCATATAATTTATTAATAAAATATTTAGGATATTTTTGATAATATAAATATCCTATGTCCAAAGTGGGATATGTAGTCATATTAATCTTGGGAAATTCCTAAACACTTATTTATGTATGTATAGGTGAAGGGCCTGTGTCAAGAATTCGTTTTCGAACTGAGACGGATAAGAAGACCGATGGTGTGACGACCCATTCGATCCGGTACTATAGGTATAAAAAGACTATTATTAGTCTACACTACAAAGAGGAGTCAAGATTGAAACAAAACGAGTTTTCCGGTTAAATCAATTTTATTATAAAATAAAAAATTACTACACCTTGCACATAGACAGGCTCTAAATAAAATATTTAAGAGATTAGGATAGAGGTTAAAAATGCAAAGGTTAAGATTTGGACAGATTGAACCTACAACACGACCCACAAATATATCCGATCCAACTAGGATTCTTTCCATGCTCATGTGTATGGTATATCAACAAATTCTCAATTTTGCCGACACAGGCAAAACAATTCCACTTTTTCATATATTCAAACTACCTATACATAACATGCCTGATAATACAAATTTAAATATTTTGACTTGGAATTCATCACGGGGATTATATACCCCATTTGTTGATATATTTGCATCAAATGGTACAATGATTTATTGAAAATGTAAAACATAGATATATATATATATATAGTCAGTCTTTAGCACTCAGAATTTTTAGTACACTAAAATGGAACAGCACTATTGTCTCGAGGAGCTAGCAAAGGTATCACCCTATGAAAAAAATCCCCTAATAAGAGTTTTGAAGTATTTTTCAAGGGAACATGCTAATAAATTATCCAAAAAGGATAGACTTGATTTGATGAATATATGTTCACTAGCATATTATGAGACTATTCCCATATTAGATGCAAATATAAGCTTGGAATATCTGTCCCATAAGACAATTACACACGGTACAACGAAACTAACCCTAGCAGATACAAGTAATATTACTATAGAACAAAATGGCTCGCCTTCAGAAAGTACAAATACAATACCATTAACAAAAAAGGTACCACTGCATCCTTCAACATTATTGGGTGTTTATATAAACAAAATTAACCCGTAGCAATATGACAAGTTAACTGAGAGACCAACCACCCGCCTCGCTCAAATTAATAATCTTTTTATTCACATCTAAATAATCTTGCATTCCGATAATACCCGGGCTCTTTGACCATTGTAGTTCATCAATCGTTTCCTTAGCGGCCATCTGATGAAGACTAGATCCTTCAACTTTACCCACCGGAGCCGGACCGCAAATTATATTGTCATTGGATGATATACTAGCCGTAGTATAATCTGTCATTTTATTGGGGGGAACCCTGAGAAATAGTGTAAACGCCAATCCATCCTATAATTGTCCGTGTTTATATTAACCCCACTATTTTCCACACGAGGATGAATAATTTTGTCCATGAAGTGTTGTATTTTTGTACGCATATTTTCTTGACCATAATCCCCATTATGGTTTAGGGCCAAACTTCTAATAAGGTTGGCAGAAACACCATCACCTATACCAACAATAAATATTTGAGATTCTGGGTTCATGGATCGAGACAAAATTCGCTTTCACCTCCGTCGCATTTTCTACAAGGACATCTGTAATTATCAACACCTTTTTAGGGGGATATGCGTTAAAAATACCACATGTATTAGCATCCTTATTATTGGTATCGCCCATGTCGGCATCTAAACCACAGATAAAATCTTGAGCCAATTCAATATTATCGGAATTGACCTTCTGAGATTGTGGAAATAAGAACTTGTATTCATTACCAAAAGCAAATATATTAAACCTCTCACATACATTGTCATTTAGCGTATTCAACCACTGCATGGCACACTTCCTCGCCATCTTAATTTTACATTTAGCCATACTCCCTGAACAATCAACTACGAGTTGCATTTCACTTGGTTCCTGAGCTAATAGGTCGAGTACACCAGTAATCATAATTACATCGTCCTTCAGGTGGAAATTGTCGGCTCGGGTATTTCCCATCTCATAGAAAGCTTGCATCCACTTCACCACATTTTCCATCTTTGCCGCTACATGAACCATACCATCCAGCCCCCTCTGATGACTAATTAGTTGTGATTTGACGATTGTTTGCAATGATAATTTATAATTATTCTGGTTTGAGTAACAATCAAATCAATTTTGGATGCGTGAGTATCAGGTTTTTTGTATCCAATGACACTATTTGGAAGTACAAAATTAGTCCCCCCGTTTGAATTGAGGAACAATATCTGTAACATTTTAAATTGGATTGCAATTGTTGTCCGAGGAGATATATTCCCTAAATTGATATCCAATATGTGTTCGTGGTCGTTAGTTTGTTTTACTATAATACCCTTCTCACCTCGTTGAATAGCTTCATTAAATTTCACCTCCGCCTTTGTTTTCTCGAGACATTGTCCGATAATCTTGCGAGATTTATCTATGGTCGCCTCAAAGCTATATATATAGCAATCATAACCCACTGGGATTTTATAACACGCGTGAATTACATAGCTGGTATTATTCTTGTAAGTTTGACAAGTATAAATGTTAGCTACTGATCCCACTATGGTCACGACAGGTTGGTTGTCCATAAGGGATAAAGGAGATACTTGCAACATGTTCAATAGTGTACTTTTTCGCGGCTGGTTGACTGGGTATTTTTGGTATTATATTGACGATATATATAGACGGACCCCCTCGATTTGGCCACGAAAAGAGATGGTACCAGCACTTTATCTGTTAACAAAAAAATTACAAGTGTGGGGTAAGATTCTCTTGGACCCCGCTGGCTCCGAAAAATGTTTTACCCGCTAAAACTAATAGAAGTTCCCTATTCGAACAGGTTCAATATTGGATATACTATGAATCGACCGTTATTGGGCCCTTGTCTATAAAATCTAAAGGCATAGTCCAAGCCGGACGCCCTAAAATACAGTCCGGAGAATGCCCCCTTCGCACAAGTGTCTGGTGAGATTTCCTTACCCAAAAGAAGATGTGTACCGTATCTATGGATGGCAATAAATGGTATTTTATTATCAAAATTTATAGGGGTGGCACTTATATAATATTATACAATATTATCCCTATTAAACAAAATTACACTAAAATTACATAAAGGGGTTGTATTCTCCAATATGTGATTGTATACTAACATGCAGCCGTCCTCCCCTTTAGGATCAATGTGATAGGTCTTGTTAACAAAATTACCCACCACATTTGTATAATAGGTTAGAGTGAATCCGGTTATATCCTGAACGTCATCGTCTCTCCATCGCTTGGTTTTGAGAATGGCATAAATCTCCGAGGGATTGTTTATGTTTATAACCTGGGTAAAACTTAATGCGTGCTTGTCATTTCTAGATAGTAGCTGACCATCGCGAATTCGAATATCGGGATCGGGAAGAGGATACTTAGCGTGGGGTATTATTATGGGGAATATATCATTGTATTCGTAATTTACAAATATCGCTCGAGGAAAAACCACGTAATGTAAAGGAAAGCGGATAATTTTTATTAGGATGGCGTCTTTGAAACATATGAGGGGCGATAACATATTGTAGATATTTCTCTGATAAATAATAGTAGCATTATATATAATGAAAATATCATTAAGAATAATTTGAATAGTATATGGACGTCCGGGAAATAATAGTGTTTCAAATAGGTCTGATTCCACAATGGTATAATTTACGCGAGAGGAAAGTGTGTGATTAACGGATAGAATGATTTTATCCTCCACAGATAATATGAACGTAAGAGATTGGGGAATTTCACAGGAAAAAAATTTCTCTTCCAGTTCGAGATAGAGACTGCCATTCTCTAGAAAGGTAATGTCCGATATTATTCTGGTGAAACGTATTACCCCCCCCGCCGTCGTCACCGTGGACAATGGTATGGTGAGTATTCTCCATTGTTGCCATTATCACCACCCTTATGGCGGCCACGGTGGCAATAAACACAACCCCACCCACCAATAAGAAACGATGAAAATTCATGACAAATCTTCAAATTTATCTGAGACGGACTGTAATATGGAAACTGAGTTGTTGGGAAACTTACTAGCCTCTCTATATATTTCTATAAGTTCATCCCTCGTCCAGTGTCGATGTATGGGATCAAAGTAGTGTACATACTCTAGGAATCCCATAAGAATATATTTTATTTTTAAAGTATCTATTGGTAGACTATGTTGTATGAAGTGTAATTCGTTTAATTTTGGAATGGTTATTCTGTCATCGGGTTGTCGGTTGAATTGGATAATGTCGACATATTTCTGTATACCGGTGGTCCTCTCCACCCCCACCAAATAGTAATGACCCAATTCTGTGTTTGGGTTATTCAGACTGGTTTGTAAGGAGTCGTAGTAAACCCGCTCGCCGTTCTTCTCTCTCGATATTAGGGAGCGTATTGGATAGGCCTTTAATGTCTGATTCTCTAGCGAACCATTGGTTATCTCGATAAAGTATTGCGAGGTCATGTCTATAAACACATCCGCGACAAATGCTATCCAACGCTTGCCCATACACACTTGATGGGTTTTTAACCGATATCGCGCCCCCGTGGGATACTGTAGGACAGTCATACTATTAACAAAATTAGGGAACCATCTGTGATCCAAATCTCTATCATCGAACCATGCCTGCAGGATAGTGCCGACGTCGCTACCCTGTAAAAAGAAATCGTTCGATATAAGATCATCTCGGGATTTAGAGGGGGTGAAGGTTTGCCTGTTTGAGGCACTATATATGACCACATTAGAAAAGGTTGTAGTCTCGGTGGGTAATTGTGTGTACCGTTTGGTGAGGGTGTAATCGCATAAAGTATCTGATGAAAAGTGGGGGATTGTTTGACCCTGAAGCTCCTCCTGGGTGATATTTTCCGGGAAGCGATAAATTATAAGAGTCTCCCTTTTCTTATTCTTAAAGGACACATTTGCACCTTGGACCAATATCGATGTGTCATTTACGCGAGTGACATTGTAACTTATTAAGTGTTTACCATTCCATTTGACCATACAAAAATTGACATCATTAATATCGTCTGGAAACACACCAGAGAACAAAGACTTTGAACAAGTATGGGGTGGGTCAATTCTGTGGCCAATGACCGACAAACCACATGTTAATAACAAACCGATATATGGGTTTTCTAAAAACCACTCTAGACTAGGGGGTATAGATGGTCTGGTGGTGGTCGTGGGCGTGTCCCCGACACCAATGGCCGTGTCGGTCAGCAGGACGTACACCCTCTCAGATCTTTTCTCTTGGAGATATTCCGTCAATGATACATTAAGGACTGTCGTGTGGGGGTTGTGACATTCCAAAGATTTTTGCAGAGAAAATACCTGTCCGTTAACGATAGACATGGATGGTTCGTCGTAGAATATGACCCACCCCATATCCTCTAAATCATGGTCAATCACTGTCGTTGACCGAATTAGGGCATAGATTTCTGAGGGGTTGGGGAAGTTCCTCAAGATTTGTATCTCACCGGACATGACATCACTTTCATGATAAGTGAATATATTTTTCTTCGTATTATAGGAGACCCGTTTGAGTATGGCCCCTTTTGTGATGAGTTTCAGGGGTTCATCGTTTAGGGGTGACATGGGCATAATTTTGGGAAAATTTTGCTAGGTATCTGTAAATGAGATTGAGGAAATAGTTGAGCTCGGAGGAGTACACAATCTGTCAGGTTCAAAACTATACACTTGATTTTTATATCGAATTGTATTTTTATATATCAAATCATTCGTAGCCTTGTTAAACATTTCGATCCCGTAGTTTATATTCGGAGATATGACTTGGACGTTATTGAGGGGAATTGGATGTTTAAAAGTGTCCACCTGTGTTTCATGTTGCAACAATAAACGTTTTTCCACTATATCGTATATATTTATAATTATCCCCACTCTCTCTTTATAGGTTTTAATGCGACCATTAATATACAAATGACCATTATGAAATATGATGGAATCGATATGTATGGTATTATTATTATTATTTGGTCGAATCGACTGATATGGGCTAATAATAATAACCCAAAACAGTATGACTATTACAATTATTAGGATACATAATATGATAAACATTACTCCTTATATCTAAATTTATAAAAATAATTTATATATTTTTTATTATTTTTTCGGGTTTGTTATCGGCTATTGTGTGGTAATTTTGGTTGGTTTTTTGTAACAAGTCATAAATATCGTCCGAAGTTTTTATATTTCTTGATTGAAGTTCTTGATTTTCACGCCTATTTAAAGGACACACCACATATAAAACCATATCGTCGTCATTTAACACAGGAAGACGGATAAACTCGAATTTTAAGTACAAAAGGGAGTCGTTGGTGTTGGCGATAGGTATAGTCATATTGTTTCCAACCTAAATTCGTTATAATAATATTGATTCTTTGCAGCCATGAGATTCTCCAGACGTTTCTCCAAGTTCGTTACCGTCTTATTCTCGGTGGATTGAGGAGGCAGCTTGCCACATATGCTTGCTATGTCTTTCTCCAATTGTATCACCTGAGTCTTCCATTTTTCCGAATAGCCTTGAAATGTTATATGGCTACGGCCCAAATAATAAATATTCTTGTCAATTTTCTCCACCTTGACGAGGTCCGATGTTGAGGATGAATCGAGATAAACTTTGGGATACTTACTATGATATACCTTACCCAGCCTTGCTGGTATTATATAGGATGCCTTTGTCATTTAACCACACCTGTAAATTAAAAGCGATATTACGATGTTTAATCGTATGGCTATTTTTTTTCTTTGAACGATTATCATTATTGGCTTGATCAAACCTATCCTTTAATAATTTTGCGAATCTGCGGTTGTGTGGGATATTCTCTCGCTTGGTTATATTCAGGTCTTCGATAGATGCATTTTCCACGTGTAGGGCATAATACCCCTTCTCGCCCAAATCAGAGGGAAATCCAACATTGAATGGGTTCATAAAATATGAATTGCTTAATATATCGTCATCATAGTTGGAATCCCTGTTGGATATATTGACGGTTATCGAAAGGCACGTGTCATCGACACCGTCAATATTGTGGTTGGTGGAAGAAATCTTAACCCTAGGGTCGTCATAATTGAGCACCACCACGGGCGTCAGATTTCTCCCACCCTCGCTAATATATTTATTCCAGTTATGGAGTTGACACCTTTTATCGAAATAAGGCCTCCAGGATGTTTCCTGAAGCTAATGAATTTGAGGTAAAAAAACTGACAGATAAGGTCATGAATAAAACTAACCCCCGGGATGTGTTAACGGCCAATACATTAAAATACAGTAACAATTATCCCACCGACACTCCTTCCATAGATAAGGTACTTGCCTCGAATAAATCCATACAGGATATCGAGAAGGCAATCATTAAGAAAATGAATAGGAAAAACACTTTAAAACAAATAAGCACCAAATTCTTCAAATACACTATTGTGGGCGGTCTGCGGTAGGTTTTTTTAAGATAATTGTACAGCCTTGGCTATTGGATTCGGCGGGATGTCATATAAATTACTGCGATGACTCCATGGTGACCAAAAGACGCAGTCGTAAAATATTGGAATATTCGTGTGCCAATAAACAAACTTCCTCATTTGCTCAGGTTTCACTACACCCATTTCACAATGAAATTGTGGAATGGGAAAAACATCATGACGAGGGAGACTATATAATAGACTACAATGGTCACGATACTGAGACAATGGGTTTCACCCATTGTTCAGTCAGGGATGTAAATACCTATGGTCCTTGTGGTGGATGGGGCACTACACAAGCTGGATTCCCATTAACCACCCGCTTTAATATGGAGAATATAGAAGAAGGAACCAGTATTTCCTGCGACGATGCCCCAAACATCTTTGAAGCAGTTACTGATATCGCTTTATCTGCTGGTGTAGATATATTAGACGTGGGATTAGATGTGGCCGGTAACACGATAAAACAAATATTTTTTCCATGTGTAGTAATTTTATTAATATTGGCCATATGCGTTTTCACCCCTACAATCCTCAACAAGTTTCTCCCAATGGGTCACCGAAAACCTACGGCCTCACCAGAATTCCAGATATTGGTCACGTAGCTGCCGGCTCTTGACATCCAATCTCCTAATCCCCGCCATGTGCGCTCGCTCGACCCTCCACCTCAAAGATTTTTCAATTCCGTCTATACTTTTTATACATTTGTAATTCTCGTGTGTATATGTTTGCAATAGTATGATATACGCGGTACTATCGCCAAAGGTAACAGCAACGCCGAATAATTGTTCGGTATCCATATTCGGAGGTTTAGTGAAAAAGCACGCGCTACAGTGTTTAATCATAAAGTTTGTGATAATGGTATGATTTATTTTCTTATTAGGCAAGTATGTCTCTACCAGACTGGCTTGGGTGTACATTTGCCGGGCATACATTTCTAATTGAACATATTCATCGCATTCGGTCGGGATCCAAGAAATAGGTTCACCAGCTTCACCCCCCGCCTATACATGGTCCCAATAATATTCTCTCCAAACGATCGGAGAAGGTGCTCGCTTTCTGTATTGCCCTCCTTAGAATCGTAATTGGTTAACCGCATATCCCCATTTGTCACATTGACAATAATGATGGGTATGGCGGCGACTCGCTTATCGAGATATTGTAGAATATAACATAGCGAGGTAAGGAAGGCCGTCTCGGGATATCTTTCGCCCCGGACACATTCAATATCGGCCAGTATCTCATCCAGCCACTTGCTCATCTCAACCTTGGACTTATTATGGGGGGATAAATCTATGGCCTTCATCGTATAGGGAGATCTCTTGTCGTGATCTCCATATATTACAAATACGATGCGAATACCCCCATAATAATGATGAAGACTGTATACAATGTCTCTGAGCGATATCTTGATATGGGGCCAAAAAACGGCCATGGATCCTGTCATATCCAGCGTATAGTAGACAATTAGATTGGAGGGGGTGGCGGCGTAGTGATTCGCCACTAGATTATCCAGTATGATCTTTGGTTGACGCGGACCGCCACCGGTGGAGAGCTTTTCCCCCATCTGGCAAATACACAGTTATAAGTTAATATGAATATTAAATTTAATATGGAAATAATTTATTGAATATGAATCTCAACCAACTATATTTAGCCCAATTATGTGATTGTGTTGTGTCTAAATTGGGCCATATTAGACAGAGAGATTACAAAAATGAACATTTAATGTTGGTTAATAGATGTTGTTATTAGATCACACCCTCTCCCCCTCAGTACCAACGCCGGCGCCGGGTGAGATTGGAACAGTTAAGATAGAGAATGTACCAGCCAGTGGAGCGGCGCCGGGTGAGATCGACTCTGGAACAGTTAAGATAGAGAATGTACAGGTGGCAGCCAGTGGAGCGGGTGAGATCGACTCTGGAACAGGTAAGATAGAGAATGTACCAGCCAGTGGAGCGGCGCCGGGTGAGATCGACTCTGGAACGGTTAAGATAGAGAATGTACAGGTGGCAGCCAGTGGAGCGGGTGAGATCGACTCTGGAACAGGTAAGATACAGAATGTACAGGCGGCTGCCAGGGGGGGAGCTATACCAAAACAATATAGACTTTACGATAAAAGGGGTGAGACCAAAGATTTCGATACAACTTACCCCGTAGAAGAAAATATGACAATGGAGGAGTCTCCCCGTTTGTCGACGAAGGTGGTAACCAATAAGACGGAAAGAGGAGCTAGACCAAAACGGGTGAGGGGGACTAACCCAAAATTATTGCCAACGAATAAAACATCCTCTCCCGAAGGAATAAAACAATCTCCACCCCCACTCGTCGACTATGGTAATAGGTCACTGCCATTAATTACTTCCTATTCTACCATGACTCCCATTATATCACATACGGTACAACCACCACCACCAACGACTCTTTCGAACCCCGCAGTTATTCCCCCACCTCAACCCCGCCGCCACAAAACAGGAAGAAGAACATTACATAAAAATACTCATGGAGTTTCCGGACATGTAAATCCTAGAGAGCAACAATCTATTGGATCAGGTTTACCACCGTCAAATTCGTATCAAATGGGGGCAATATCGTCATCACCGACAACTCGCATTACACAGACAAAACACCCCACGCCACCACCATCAGTACATTCTGGTTTCGCTGTACCCCCTTCCGGACCCCATCGAGGAGTGGAGGAGCAAAGTTCTGCACCTTCCGGACCCCATCGAGGAGGTTCGCCAATGGAGGAGCAAAGTTTTGCACCCCCACCACCACAGCCGACGAGTGATTTCACAAAATCCCCCGAACAATCTATTGGATTAGATTTGCCGCAAATGGGAGGAATATCATCATCACCACCACCCAAAATAAATTTGCAAACGGGGAGTGAAGATGAGAGTAACTCTTCTTTCATTCCCACAATGGTTGGTGGTTCCACAACTCCTCAGACAGAACAACCGCCGCCATCTGGTTTCGCTGTACCCCATCGAAGAGTGGAGGAGCCAAGTTTTGCACCCCCACCACCACAGCCGACGAGTAATCGGGGAGGTTTCACAAAATCCCCCGGAGTTTCTGCAAATTCTATAGAGCAACAATCTATTGGATTAGATTTGGCGCAAATGGGGGGAATATCATCATCACCACCACCCAAAATAAATTTGCAAACGGGGAGTGAAGATGAGAGTAACTCTTCTTCTATTCCCACGATGGTTGGTGGTTCGACAACTCCTCAGACAGAACAACCGCCACCATCTGGTTTCGCTGTAACCCCATCGACACCTTCCGGAGCCCATCGAGAAGTGGAGGAGCCAAGTTTTCCGTCACACATACAACCGACGAGTATACCAACCCAAAGTGATGTTAGGCCGACACCCCCCCAGCAAGGATATTTGACAATGGAGCAAAGTGTTGTACCACCACAAACGGCTCTTTCGAACCCCACAATTATTCCCCCACCTCAGCCCCGCCACCACATGATAGCAAGAAGAAGAACACTACACAAAAATACTCATGACTATGTAAATCCTATATCTAATGGATTAGATTTGCCGTATCGAATGGGAGGAATATCATTATCACCCATAATAACGGGGGGTGTAGATGAGAGTAACTCTTCTTCCATTCCCACAATGGTCAGTGGTTCGACAACTCCTCCCATAGAACAACCGCCGCCGGTTATACTCCCTTCCGGAGGAGGTTCGACAATGGAGGAGCAAAGTTTGGTACCCCCACCAACCCAAAGTAATACACAACCCACCCATCAAGGAGGTTTCACAATGCGGCGAAGTTTGGTACCCCCACCATCGATACCAACCCAAAGTGTTATTAGACCGACACCTTCCCGTCAAACGCAGGAACATATCGTGACACCAACCCAAAGTAATACCTTTTATACACGACCCCACACGCGGCAAAGTTTACCACCGCCACCGCCAGTGGTAGCAAGTGTCAGGCGGCGGGTAAATGTAGTACCACCGCCAGTGGTAGTAGTAAATGTTAGGCCGACACCTTCCACCTTACTGATACCCCAATCCACGATGTCGACACCTCCGTTCACACCAAGGTTAGATAATTCACCATTAAACCACCAGACACCAACTATACCTCCCACATCGGAACCATCCCTCCTCCTAAATGATCCATACTGGGCTAGGTTACTCAATGCTCATGTTCCAATAACTATGATAAATATGGACATATCTAGGGAAAGAATCGATCCCATAGTGGTACCCTCTACACCAATAATACCTTCATTGATTAATACACAGATAATTCCTCAAGAAAATGAATATGATGTGAGTAATAGGATTAATAGAAATACTAGTAACCCACAGAATCCATTGGTTGAATATAGTTCAGATAATAGAATACTTGTAGGTGGGGCTAGCGGCGGTGGTGGTGGTGGTGGTGTTGGGCGCAGAGGTGGCGGTGGTGGTGGTGGGCGCAGAGGTGGTAGGCGTATCCAACAAAATAGAGCCAATACAGATAGTGATGAAGATGTATCAGGTGATAGTCGCCGCCGCCGCCGCCAAAGAGGTGGTGGTGGTGGTGGTAGGCAAAATTGGGCCGCTGTAGCTAGTGATGAGGGTGATAATAGCGCCGGCGATGATGATGATGATGATGATGCTGCGCTGCAATACTATAACAATATTCAACCCTTTTATGATTTACCATTTTATAGTGATAGCAGCAGTGTCCATCAAAATACAATTAACAACAATAGCCATCAAAGTGATGATGATGGTAGTGGTCGCCGCCGCCGCAGAGGGGACCCCGGTGGTGGTAGGGGTAGGGCCGGCGATGAGGATTTAATAAGTGATATCAGCAGTATCTATCAAAATACAACTAATAATAATAGCCATCAAATTGATGATGATGGTAGTGGTCGCCGCCGCCGCCGTGGTGGTAGGGGTTAGACAACAGGTTAGGGCCGGCGATGAGGGTTTAATGAGTGATATCAGCAGTATCTATCAAAATTCAACTAGTAACAATAGTCACCAAAGTGATGGTGGTGAGCGTGATGATAGCAGCAATGGCCATCAAGGTGATGATGATGATGATGATGATGATGGGCGTGGACGTAGAGGAAGAGGTGGGAGGAGGCGTGGACGTAGAGGAGGAGGTGGTGGTGGTGGTGGTGGGCGTAGGCGTAGAGGAGGAGGAGGTGGGCGTGGGCGTAGGCGTAGAGTAGGAGGAGGTGATGGTGGTGGGAGTAGACGTAGAGGAGGAGGAGGAGGCGGAGGAGGTAGTAGTGATGGTGATATTATTGATATCTATAACACTGCAACTAGTGATAATAACTATTACACACCAACCCCTATCGATGGCAGTGACAATTATACTATTGCTCCACCACCCACTAGAGATGGTTTCTGTAACTTCAATGTAGATAATGCCAACCTCGATAACAAGAAGGCAATAATCCGGAATACATATGCAAAACAAGAAGTGGATGTTTACTAATTTAGATAGAATAATTAAAATGTTGAGTAAGAGCCTGTCAAAATTAGTACATCCAGAATTTGTACATAATTTAAATGAGTTTTATAATTCATTATGTAACGTAAAATCAGAATATAAACCAATAAATGTCTCGTACATGTGTTACTTGTCGAGTCTCATTATGTGTGTGGGTATAAAGGATCTCTATATTACATATACATTCAATCGAGAATTTGATGGTAAACTAGGCTCGGTAGACCAAATGATACGTCTGTGTCTGGATACCGTTCAACAATTCATGGGTGATATTGATTCATCCTTCGATTTAAAATTATGGGATACAATTATATTACAACAAATACATTATATTACTTGATAAAATGTCTTTTCAAAGTACTTTATTTTATGAAGGGTAGGGTAGCGATTTTGGAACAATTAAATATTACAACACACCATTATGGTACGGCTTTGAAACACATACTATTGTATGCATCTAGTAATATTTGTACAATGGAGAGAAGTATTGTCCCATTGTATACACATATTAAAGGATTGTCGATTACGGATCGGCATTTCATCATTCGTGATTACTCCGTAGAGTCTTTTCTAGAAGATAGGGAAAAACTCCCTATGAATACATTTGCTTATATGAAAATATATAACCCACACAGAATTAATGTCATATTGAAGTATATAGAGTGTAAACGAACTATAGATGATGATGATAATTATGCGAATATTTTTCGTATTATACCCCACATTAACGATTACGAAACAATGAATTATATCAATAAATTAAATAATGAGCACATATTAATGATTGGGGGTCAATTGGATCCACCCTCGATAATCATCGACAACAAAAACAAACCGATAGTGGAGGATTTAAAAATGGAATTTGTCGATAAAAAACGAAATAGAATATACCTTAATTTGAAAAACGTTCAAATATTGGAAGGTGATATTTTAAGTTGTAAATCATATATTCGTGAACATCTATCTCAAATAAAATTAATGGAAAATTCTTTTCTATGTCCAAAATACAACAGAGGTAGTAAATTGAGAGGGTGTTGTCGAAATATGGAACAAAACAACATGATGATCATCTAGCCTTTCTAGGACGAGGTTGAAACTAAACAAGTTTTCTGGTTAAATAAAGTTTTATTGTAAAACAAAAACAAACAAAAAATCATACCACACGCTCGCGCGCAAAAAAAAAAGAAGCGTCGTATATATAACCCCGAAGCGACCAAATAATATTGATTGGCCCATACCGGTGAGTTGTTTTTTCCCCCGCTTAGGCGGCATGAAGTTCATCTAGAATCTCGCCAAATATGGTTTTATAATTACAATCTTCTATTACAAGCCTGACTATATAATCTCTTAATGAATTAAATATGAGACTAGAGTACTTATTGTTATATACTCTATCTTTATAAATGTTAACTATAGGATGTAAAACATTGCGTACGGATATTCTGTTACTACGACGTGTTGCCTCTATTGAAAGAGAATCCTCTTGGTTTGTATTATTTAATTGTATTAAAAACAAATGAAATATGCTATTTAATTGGTTCGCCGCTGCAACCACTTGGCTATAATAATCTTCGAAATCGCCCAACTCATCATTTATAAGTTTTTCAATGTCCTCTGTGGAATAACCCCGCTTGATTTGAATAAATTAAATTATATCATCTCTAAAGGATTCCTATGTATTTTTTACCACTATAACTTTCTTTGGTAAAGAGTTCATTCTCGTTATGATTGATCGATGGGTTAAAAATGCATTTACACATTTCCCTTTTTTCAGATCGGTATACCCAAAGAAGTTGGAGCGAGAGACATTCCTCTACGATGGAAACAATCGACGTCTTTCCCTCACCAGTGAGTATATATATCACCAGAACAACATTTGTGCGCGCGATGGATTCTGGGCCCAGTGAATATACTGTACGTACCTTGACTGATGTTGTGATATCTTTCAGATAGTTGGCGGAGGATGCTTCGTGGATATACCAACCGTACCCACATCCTACGACACCGTTTCGTTGATTTGTACTCCATTCTGGAGTGTATGGCCCGAGTTTTATAGGGGTTGGCGACAATACATAACACCACTTCTTAGAAATTCATTGAATATTTTCAATAATCATAATATATCAAATATGTGTCAAAGTCTGGGGCGATTAATCGACGAGAAATCTGTACTATACATGAGAGTTGTCATTGTGGCAGCGGATAGAGCCACACTTGTAAATTTTCATAATTGGCAGTGCCGAAACTATTCTCATGTAAAGATGGAAATATTTGTATTATTCACATGCGTGTACGGGATATTGAATTTTAAAATGAAAGTTTTTTTATTCAGCAATATGATATAGATCATCAATTCCAAAAACTGGTCCGCGTATGGGGGAATTACGCTATCACCTTTTCACATCCTGGCGCCTGTTTAATACCCGAAACGAGTATGTTGGAACCCGGCGAGTGGTTGCCATTTAATTCCTGGCTAGACGGGATGTGGGTGTATTTTGATGAGGAGGAGTTGGAGGATCTGAGTCTGATGAGAAACTTTGATACCAAATTCTGTCCGTTGAATCTTAACCGAAAGAAACTAGACGTTGAGATTCTCGACAAAATATTTCAACAATGGGAAGAGATGTACATCCACTCCCAAGAAATGGAGTCTTTCTTGGACATTATGAAAATGATGTACGTGAACATAAATGCCAAGTCGGACCGAATCGAACAGAGAATAAAGAAAATTGACACGTGTGTAAGTTTATTCAAATACCAAGCCGAGTTCAAAATGACCCAAGCAATCCTCAGCACTAGCATTTTAGTTTCGAAAGGTAAATATATTCAACACGTATTACTCGCAAAGGGTCACAGAAATGAAGACTTTCAAGCAGACCTTATGGAATTTTGTCACATATTACAGAGCGAAAGAAGAGCCATAGAAACCCTTGACGAGGACCGATGTAGTATAACCATGACTTCGACAGTAATGGATCTGCAAGATCCAGAATTTTTCGAAAGAGGGTATAGAAATAAATTTGATTTTTTAAGACAAATGACAATGTCCGGTATTGATGTTTACGCACCGATAAATGATGCCATGTTCATCAATCCATGGTCTTTCGCCATTGGTAACATTCTCCAATATCCATACTCGATAATGGTGGCCATGGAAGATTATGTCCAAATTGGAGCCCAGATGGGAGCACAATACAACGTTATACGATTGGATAATCACGAGGGACAGATATATAACGATAAAACAAATTGTTATAATAGCGTTATACCCATTTTTAGCCCGCAGGCGGCTGATTTTATGAAACCACTAATTGCCACCAAATTGTATGCAATGTGTGTCACATTTGCCATCTTAAAATCTCCCCATTTGATAGACGGGGATATACACTTTGCAGCTCTAGGGGTACTGTGGTTACATACCATAAATAAAACAAAGGAGGAATCTCAAAAGATAATAGCCATGAAGAGACCACGGCTCGCTTTATTATTCAGACTATTTGGAGATGCTTAGGGTTGAACCGACCCGGGCTCTCCTAACTGCCAATAGTCCGACGCTAGTCAAGCCCCTTTTTGTCCTCCACCTTCACGGACATGACCAGGGGGGGAGGTATGAAATGTGTAGGCTATTGATAGTTGAGTTCTTGGGTCGCTGTATACGCAAACAGAAATTTCATTTTCCTTTCGCCCATTTTTGTTTACCCACCAGGGAAATTGATAATGTGGGGGTATGTAAAATTTGTTTTTTCAATGATAAACAATTAAGACAAAAAGTGTTGTACAACTTATTTCAGAAATAAAATAAAATGCGTAATCAGACATCGGCAGGAGATATGACATTGAGTACCCTTCGTTTAGCAATATCATATCTTCTACGACATCCAAAGAAGGTGAAATGTCTATTTTATCCCAAACGTCTCTTGGTGTATGTCGTACATGTCCTAAGACAACACACTTCTGAAAATCGAATGTTTAAAACCGATACCCGTATACAAAGAGGCCGTGAAGATAATCCATGCCAATTTAACCCTTTACGGACCATGAGGCTTTTTTTTTTACGGTCCACCGTATCAACTCCTCAGGCCACACCCCTAATATATATATATATATATATATATATATAAAGGCTGAGGTGGGGGTGTTCACTTACAACACCGGCAGCACATATGGTGGGTGGTACTGAAACCCAGGAGTCTATGTGTCAACTGTGCGTGTTAATGGATTACTATTCCAGACTCATCTCGTATGGAAAGAAGTTCGGATATGAAGGAAAGGAACTTCAACAATTTGTAGACAAAGATATGGAGATTTACAGGCAAATCTCGTACGGAAAGCAGTTCGGATATGAAGGAAAGGAACTTCAACAATTTGTAGATAGAGAGATGGAGATTTACAGGCAATTCAGAAGGCAAGAAATGGAGTACGAACGGCTATTGAGAAGGGAAGAAAGGAAGCTCTTCAGCTTTCCTCTCTTATACAGCGGTGTTGAAGTTGCTGCCTCCCCGACTCTAGGTGTTTCCGAAACTTCTGAATGCAGAGTGATCGAGGTAGAAGTTGAGTGTTGGAAGGCTTCTTTTTGCGTGGCTTCTCGGTTGTTCTTCGGGTAAGGAGGGATGACCATTGGTAACCAGAAGCACAGGTGGTCCAGAGCGGAGAGGCCAGGAGAATTGGTTAACTTTACTAGTCCGCCTCAGCTTTTTTATATGAAAAAAAATAAGGGGTGTGGTCTATCTGGACGAGAGGCGGTCCGAGGATGACAATACAGCCAATCACAGGCCCAAACTGTGGTGGCCTGTTAATAAGATTCTCTAACTTTGCTTAACAATAGAAAGAGGTTGAAATATTGGCCACACCCCTCAAGGCCCACAAAGCAAGTCTATTTGATGGGATCACTAAAACTATAATTTCAAAATTCTATAAAGTTTATTGTAAAAAAATAAAATAATACCACACCGTGAGGTGTGAGAAACAATAAATGCAGACATGACATCCGCCAAATGTGGTAAGGGTCAGTATTGTTTGGCCGTTTCGGGGTTATATACGTCCCTTTTTTATTTAGAGCCGTACTACTCACACCTCCGTCACGTGTGTGCACGGTGTGGTACTTTTTTTTACAATGAACTTTATTTAACCAGAAAACGCGTTTTGTCTCTGACGGG
Organism: Paralithodes platypus; assembly: GCA_032716605.1. Taxonomy (NCBI): domain Eukaryota; kingdom Metazoa; phylum Arthropoda; class Malacostraca; order Decapoda; family Lithodidae; genus Paralithodes; species Paralithodes platypus. Next base: position 24,922,897 of record CM064499.1, read on the forward strand.
ATACGAAGTTTAGCGCGAGGTTGTTGTTGAAACACGTCTGGTAGGTCTTGGCGCAGTAATTGATGAGATTGTAATCCGAATGATACCGGGGTTGGGTTGGGTAACTCGCGCTAATGAACCGTCTCTCCCACGTGTCGGAGATCGCCGGATTGGGTTTCCTCCTCTTCTTGGCTTCGCATACTTGGGTGAATAGTTGCACGAACGTGTTCATTTTGGTAAAGTCGGGCCATTCTGTCGCCACCGGAGATACTCTGTCTTCTTTTGCGAGTAGATCCCGTATCACGGAATTGCACAGTTGAGAGGCCTTTACGGCCATCCAGGAGACGGCCAGACATCGCTTTTCGATTAGGGGACCCGAACCGTCGGGGTCTAAGAGAATCTTGTTTAGGGAACATTTTACATTCTTGTACTTTTTGTTGACAGTGGTGGTGGTGGTGCCATCTCTTTTCATGGCCGAATCGAGGGGCCGAATGTGGCCATTATATCCCTTAATATATAAAAAAAAAATCTATATAGGAAAGTTACATAAACATGGTCAATCTAGTAAAAAAACACCAGTTAATTAGTATTTTTTTTTAATCCGAATAAGTTACATAAACAGGGTCATTGGTTAAAAGTGTTTTGAAGCATTCTTCTAAAGGGTTAAAACATTCATTATGTGGATGGTGTGCACGTTTTTTTCAGTGATGATATTCTTAGCCCAGAGTCTACACTCAATGGCCAGCGGCATTCAGGCCTGAGATGTGCATACCCAACACTGGCTGTATGTAAGAGTCGTTCTTTTGGTAGGGAAAGTAGTACGATGGAAAACCTTGCCAGGGCACCAAGCTTATCCGACCATCAAAGCTTCCATTAGCATCACAGGACACCCAAAGGAACTTAGGTATCACATCCTGGTTCTGATGGTAACTCTCTAAAATGTGGTCCTTGAGACTCCGTGGCATGTTACCTGGTAGGTCCTCCATCACCGTGTACACGTCAGGAATCCATTTGGGTACCTTTGGGGTGGTGATGAGGAGACAGGGGCCGGTACCGTTGAAGCCCCAGTACATTCAATGTACTTCTGTACATTCTGTACATTCCCCGATATCACTCAGCCAGTCGGGTTTGAAGCTACAGAAGTTCACCGGCTTTGTTACGACAAAACCGGTGACAGTGGTGGCCGTGGTGACAGTGGTGGCCGTGGTGACAGTGGTGGCCGAGTAGCAGGCCGTTAAGTTGTATTTGTTGATGATTTTGGTATGGTTTTGAAAGAACTTATTAATTTGTGTGGCGTATGATGAGTTGTTCTCCTGTTGTTGGTACACGATATTGTTGCTGGGATACGTGGTAAGGCCGATGTAAGGCTCCTCTCCCAATCCCAACATAACCACAAGGACGACTACGAAGTTGATAAGAAGATCCAGTACCACCACTCCCACCAACAGCACCCCCGTGATCATACTACATTTATTTCCAGCCATTCTTCTTCTTCTTCTTCCTTCTCCAATGTTTACGTTCTTGGTTTCTCGGCCTAATGTAGTTTACAATAAACCTTATTTATAGATTTTGTTTTTCGGTCAATCAAGCTAAGGCATAAGATGTAGACACAAAACTTGACCAAAATAATATTTTTCTCCAAAAATAATCTTTTCTGAGAGTTTACGTAAAGTGAACACAAAACAATGGAGTTTAGAAACTAGGCTAGCTAAGATGTAAGGACACAAAACGGGGTTTAGATCCCTCGAAAAACTAACTAGTTAGCTAAGAAGATTGACTTTTTTTTAACCAAAAAAAAAAATATATATTTTCTGAGCGTTTATGTAAAGCGACTGGCCTTGTATATGATGGGGCAGTCACTGTCCGAGAGGTATATCATCATTGGTGGTGGGGAAAGATCCCACTGGAAGCGAGCCACCTAATGTGATATATAAACCTCGCTCGCTCGCCCCATGTATATATCTAAAGCCTCACTCTACTCGAGAAGGGCCACGCGTTCCATCATCCCTCTCCCGAATTGACCATGGCGTTGCTTAAGATGTTACTTACCGAGAAGAGGGGACCTGAGACTGGTGGACAGGTCCTCCTGATAGACTCCATGATAAGGCGAGGGGGAGACTGTGAGCAGGTCGGTGGGCTCCTGCGGGAGCTAATAGAGTCCACGATAGGCCGAGGAGAGGTGCAGCAACTGTCGGATGCCTTTGCGCGTAGTATTAAATGTCCCCACAAGAAATGCCAGTATCCCTTGTGTCGCATGTGGTGTAGTGCACGCCGTCACGTGAATACCGGTCATGAGTGCGCCGTGTTAAACATCTTCACGAAAGCCCTCAACGCCCACATATACACCTGCAACTGGGGCGCCAACTGCTACCTGGATGCGTGTCCCCAAATCCGCGCCAATCGGGGCGACACCTATGTAAAGTGGGATATAGGAACTATCTGTACGTATCTTCGAGCATTTGGTAAATGTGAGGAAGAAGGTGAAGAAGGTGCAGAAGGTGATAGACTCCATGATAGAGCGAGGAAAGATGCAGCGGCTGTTGGACGAATATGCGTGCAGTGTTACGTGTCCCAATCAGGTGTGCAGTTCCTTGTGTCTCGGGTGGCGTCGGGTACACTACCACGTGAAATATTCCGGTCATGAGTGCCCCTTACAAGACATTTACGAAAAGGCCCTTCGCTCCCACCTTAGACACCTGCAACTCCGGCGCCCTCTGTCACCTGTCCGCGTGCTCCAAATTCCACGCCGACTTTCCAAATTATAAAAAGTCAGATATGGAAAGTGTCTGTGTGTATCTTCACAGTTCCTGAGTTTGTGAAAATAAATGTATAAGTTTAATTTTTTCATTAACAAAGTTAAAAATATGGAAAATATCTGTGAATGTGAGGAATCCGGTTATTACCCTTCAGATGCTAATAGACCACATGGTACAAGAAGGAGAGGTGAAGAAGATATAATTATGCGTTCCCAAAAAGGTTGGCGCGTCGGGTACGTTATCACGTGGTAAGTTCCGGTCATAAGTGCGTCGTGCTAGACATTGACAAAAATAAATTTTTCTGAGAGGGGAGCGAGCCGCCTAATGTGATATATAACCTCGCCCGATGAATATCTAAAGCCTCACTCTACTCGAGAAGGGAGGGCCAAGCGTTCTCCCGAATTGACCATGGCGTTACTTACCGAGGCTGGGGGACAGGTCCTCCTGATAGACTCTATGATAGAGCGAGGGGGAGAGTGTGAGAAAGTCGCTGGGCTCCTGCAGGAGCTAATAGAGTCCACGATAGAGCGAGGAGAGGTGCAGCAGCAACTACTGTTGGATGCCTTTGCGTGTAGTGTTAGATGTCCCCATGATATATGCCACCATCCCATGTGTCGCATGTGGTGTTAGTGTACGCCGTCACATGATGACCGGTCATAAGTGCGCCATGTTAAACATCTTCATGAAAGCCCTCGAAGCCCACATATTCACCTGCAACTGGGACGACAACCTGGATGCGTGTCCCCAAGTCCGCGCCAATTGGGACGATAGGAACTATCTGTATGTATCTTCGAGCATTTGATAAGTGTGAGGAAGAAGGTGTGGCCCTGCAGACGATGATAGACTCCACGATAGAGCGAGGAGAGGTGCAGCGGCTGTTGGACGTTTTTGCATGCAGTATTACGTTAATAAGGTGTGCATTTCCTTGTGTCTCGGGTGGCGTCGGGTACGCCGCCACGTGAGACATTCCGTCGACCATAAGTGCCCCTTGCGAGACATTTACGAAAAGGCCCTTCTCTCCCACATAGACACCTGCAACTCCGGCAACCTCTGTCACCTGCCCACGTGCTCCAAATTCCACAACGCCCACTGTCAAGGTTATAAAAAGGACCTGACCACCAGGGTCAGTAGCAGCAGGACCAAGGACAGATAAGGAATGTCTCTGCCGGTCATGGTGATATTCCCCGACGCCTGTTCAGTTTGGTCAGCTTCCAGTTGCTCCCCCTTACCCAGTGGGACGAGAACCTGGCCGAGTGTGAGCGCTCGCCGAGACCGCCCACAAGTTTATTGGGAAGCTCCACCCCCTTTTGCGTTTTTCCACCTATCACCGTTGGGTGGCCCCAATAAGGCAATAGCTCTCTCTCTCTCTGGAAAGGCTAGGTTAGTCTTACAAGTCATTGCTGACAGTAAGCAGTAGGCGTAGGAAAAAATTGCTAAAACTACAGCTATAGGCATCGACTTGGGGACAACCTACTCCTGTGTCGGAGTGTTCCAGTATGGGAAGGTGGAAATCATCGCCAATGACCAGGGAGACCGTACCACTCCTTCCTGTGTGGCCTTCACATTAAAGATGCTGCCAAAAACAAGTAGGTATTGTCTTTGATGCCAAGAGACTTATTGGTCGCAATTTTGAGGACCCTTGAGTGACATGAAGCACTGGCCTTTTGATGTAATCGATGATGGTATAAAATCCAAGATTCAAGTAGAGTACAAGGGGGAGAAGAAATCATTTTTACCCAGAGGAAATCTCATCCACAAGATGGGGATTTAGAGCTCCTAAAACTATGCTAGCTAAGATGTAGACAATATTTTTGGAAAAAATTTGGTCAAGCTGGTCCTGAGTAGATGACATAAAGCGGCATAGCCTGGTTTCTCCCAAAATATTTTTCTGAGTCAAGCTGGAGGAAATGCTAGCTAGCTATCTAGCTAGCTAAATTTTCGGTTATAGCCTGGTTTCTCCCAAAATATTTGTCTGAGAGTTTACGTGATGTGGACAATACTTTTTGGAGAAAATGTCAATCTCTCCAAAAATATATTTTTTTTTCTGAGAGTTTACGTGAAGAGAGTGAGCCAATATTTTTTTGGATTTATTTTTTATTTTTAGATCAAGTCAATCTCTCCAAAAAAAAATTTTTTTACGTGAAGAGAGTGAGCCAAGGTGTCGACAGTTATTTTTGGTCAAGTCAATCTTGTGGCCTGGTTTCTCCCAAAATATTTGTTCTGAGAGTTTACATAAAGAGAGTGAGTCAAGGCGGAAATGTAAATACAGTTTATTGTAAATCATACCACATTAGTGTACACATATGATGGAGGTGTGAGTAATACAGCGGCTCTAAAAAAAGGGCCCTACTGAGATGAGCTAATATGGATAATTTTTTAGAATAATCGAATAACGCTAGCTATACTTAGTGTGCTAATTGGGGATGAGAGCAGAATAGCGGAAAGCGAATTGACTTTACTAGAAACACAATTAGGAATGACCCTCGCACCATTGATAATTAACAAGCACGAATCCCCAGAGCAGTTACGGTATCCGTAGTGTGCCGTCATGATGGAGAGAATGGTGTGGGAGTTGAGATCGGCCGTGAGAGTGTCGTAGGTATCTTCTCGGGAGTAAGTTACGTTGAAGCGAAGTATCTCTCGGGTTCCATGTGTTTTGTACATGGCATAATGGTAGCCGGAAAAACAATTGGGGAGCTTCACTCCGACTGTAATTTCCTCAACGGCTTCCGGGGAGAGTCGGATGAGATCGGTAGAGGGCGCCAGGTTGAGGTAACTCCACCCACTGCCACACCACTCTGTCAGTGCTAGGCACCCATCATCCATGACCTCAAAGTCGGGGAACTTAATCTTTGGTCCCCCAAAGGTCGTGTTCACCCGGTCTACCACAGTTACTCGCAAAATGGTTTCTTGGGTCAGTTCGCCAGACTCCTTTTGATTCAGCTGGACAGTGAAGCTGTTGTCAGAAGCTTTCAGAAAGAAAGTGACTCCGACAAATGTAGGCCAGACAACCTCGTTTTCCCAGCTGGTGACATTGAGACAGCCGACACCAGCTGAACGGATGGTGTTGTTGTTGTTGGTGTCACGAGATGGGGCGCCCCCATGACCAAACAGGCAGCTGGCTCGCCGCCCTCCACCGTCAACAGCTCCCAATAGGTCATCCATTTTGGGTACAGAGGCTGAGGCTGCAATTGTATGGCAATTGGCAGTGGTAGGGGGGCTTTGAGACTGCCATCTGATGGGAGGATGAGACACGTCTGGCCAGCACACGGAACCACCAGGGTCAGTAGCAGAGGACCAAGGACTGATAAGGAATCCCACCAGAACAGTCTCTGCCGGTCATGGTGATGTTCCCCGATGCCGGTTCAGTTTGGTCAGCTTCCAGTTGCTCACCCCTTACCCAGTGGGGGACGAGAACCTGGCCGAGTGTGAGCGCTCGCCGAGACCGTGAAACGCCCACAAGTTTATTGGGAAGCTCCACCCCCTTTTACGTTTTTCCACCTATCACCGTTGGGCGGCCCCAATATCTCTCTCTCTCTCTGGAAAGGACAGGTTAGTATTTACAAGTCACTGTTGACAGTAAGTAGTAGGGGTAGATACCAGAAAAAATTGCTAAAACTACAGCTATAGGTATCGACTTGGGAACAACTTATTCCTGTGTCGGAGTGTTCCAGTATGGGAAGGTGGAAATCGTCGCCAACGACCAGGGAGACCGTACCACTCCTTCCTGTGTGGCCTTCACAGACACAGAGCGTCTCGTTGGAGACGCTGCCAAAAATCAAGTGGGCATTGTCTTTGATGTCAAGAGACTTATTGGTCGCAATTTTGAGGACCCCCACGTTCAGAGTGACATGAAGCACTGGCCTTTTGATGTAATCGATGACGGTATAAAACCCAAGATTCAAGTAGAGTACAAGGGGGAGAAGAAATCATTTTACCCACAGGAAATCTCATCCATGGTGCTAATCAAGATGAAAGAAATTCCAGAGGCCTACCTGGGGTCCACAGTCAAAGATGCTGTTATAACTGTCCCAGCACACTTCAACAACTCCCAGCATCAAGCCACCAGAGATGCTGGGACCATCTCTGGGCTCAATGTGCTGCGTATCATCAATGAGCCCACCGCCGCTGCCATCGCCTACGGTCTCGCTAAGAAAGTGGTGGGCGATAATCGTAATATTCTCATCTACGATCTGGGTGGCGGTACTTTCGATGCGGTACATCGAAGATGACATTTTCGAAGTAAAATCCACTACAGGTGACACTCACTTGGGGGGTGAAAACTTTGACAACCAAATGGTTAACCACTTCCGGCAAGAGTTCAAGCGCAAGCACAAGAAAATCCCACCCAGAACAAGCGTTCCCTGCACCGCCTACGTACTGCTTGTGAACGAGCGAACTTGTGAGCGATACCGCCTCTACTCAGGCTAGTATCGAGATTGATTCCTTTTTTGAAGGTATCGATTTCTACACCTCAATCACTCGTGCCCGCTTTGAGGAGCTGTGTTTCGATCTTTTCCGTGGCACCCTTGAGCATGTGGAGAAGTCCCTGCGCGATGCCAAGATGGACAAGGCTCAAATTCACGACATTGTGTTGGTTGGTGGCTCCACTCGAATTCCCAAGTTTCAGAAACTTCTGCGGGACTTTTTCAACGGCCAAGAGCTGAACAAGTCGATCAACCCCGATGAGGCTGTTGCTTACGGTGCTGCCGTCCAAGCTGCCATCCTCAGCAGCGTCTGAGGTCCTCGACGAGCTTCTACTGTTGGATGTAACCCCTCTGTCTTTGGGTGTTAAAATGTTCGGTGGAATGATGATTCCCATTATCAAGCGTAATACCCCCATTCCCATCAAAACAGACCCAGACCTTCACCACCTGGGCAGACAACCAACCCGGTGTGTTAATCCAGGTGTATGAGGGTGAACGTGTCCTGACAAAGGATAACCATCTCCTGGGTATGTTTAACCTTAGTGATATCTCCCCCGCACCCCAAGGTGTTCCAAAGATTGAAGTGACCTACGATATTGATACTAACGGTATACTCAATGTGTCTGCTGGGATCGAGTCGGTAGAGAGAGCAAGATTACAATCACCAATGACGTGATTGTAAGGGGGAGATCGAGCGCATGGTGCAGGATGCCGAGCAGTACAAATATGAAGATGAGAAGAAGAGGGATCGCGCATATGCCAAAAATACGCTGCAATCCTATTGCTTCAACATGATGCGTACCGCGGCTAACTTCGAGGAGGAGGAGGACCGTAATAAGATAATGGAAGCCTGTGGCGATACCGTCAAGTGGTTGGATACCTCACGGGTGGTCGAAAAGGCAGAGTACACACGCAGGCAGATACAAATTGAACAGATCTGTAACCCTATCATCACAAAGATGTTGGCGGCGGCGGTCGGTGTCGGCGAAACTACCCCCGACGGTGTCACCATCGAGGAGGAGGCCGAGGCCGATTGACAACCCACGGAGCCTCCGGGGGTTTGTTTATACAGGCCCTTTTTGTTTTTATTTAGAGCCGTACTACTACTACTCACCACTGCGATTTTTTTTGTACAGTATTTAGCGGGCAAATGGCCATATAGGGGGGATATTTGCGGAAATTACCCTTTAGCAGAATGCACTTTTTATGTAACTTATTCGGATTAAAAAAAAAAGACTAATTAACTGGTGTTTTTTTTTACTAAATTGACCATGTTTATGTAACATATAGATATATTTTTGTTTATATATTAGGTGAGTTTGGGGGGGGGGGGGTGCGGTTGCAGCGCGTTACCAGATGCGAAGGAGATTTTGTTTAACCTTTTAGCGGATCCGAATGTAGTAAGTAAGAGTAATTTTTTCGCCGCTTCGACCATCCTTTTTTGTTATTATTTAGACGCAGAAAACTCGTTTCTTGACTCCTCTTTGTAATAACCCTATGTATTTTCAGAGATAATATTTTCACGAAAAATATTTCACACAAAGATATAAAACGGTATATCCTGGTTTCTCCAAAAATATAGAGGTGGAAATGAAACACATTTTCTGGTTAAATACTACAGTAAACAAAAATTATACCACACATGTGTGAGTACGGCTCTAAATAAAAGGCCGTATACTCTATAATACTAACCCCCAAGTGGCCAGTTTCACCGGGCATACCACAAATATCCCCATATTGTACTAGATAAAACAATTGAAATTATTACACTAATTGGGGATGAGAGCAGAATAATGGAAAGCGAATTACCCGTAATAATAGTAGCTTTACTAGAAACATAATTAGGAACGACCTTCGCCCCATTGACACCCAACAAGTACCAATCCCCAGAGCAGTCTTCCTCTCCGTGGTGTTCCCTCGTGACGGAGAGAATGGTGGTGTTGGAGTTAAGATCGGCCGTGAGAGTGTGGTAGCGATCACCTCGGGAGTAAGCTACGTTGAAGTGAAGTGCCTCTCGGGTTCCACGCGTGCTGTACACGGCTATATTGTATATGGGGAAACAGGTGGAGAGCGTCACTTTGATTACAATTTCCTCAACGTTTTCCGGGGAGAGTCGGATGAGATCAGCGGGTGCCAGGCTGAGGTAGCTCCACCCGTTGTCACACTCTGTCAGAGCTAGGCATCCATCATCATCCATGATCTCAAGGTTGGGGAACCTAATCTTTGGTCCCCCAGAGGTCGTGTTCACCCGGTTTACCATAGTTACTCGCAAAATGGTTTCTTGGGTCAGTTCGCCAGACTCCTTTTGATTCAACTGGGCAGTGAAGCTGTCGTTAGAAGCTGTCAGAAAAAAAGTGAAGAGATTGTACCACTTCTCTCCCCCTCAGACAAATGGCGGCCAGACAGCCGCGTGGTCCCAGCTGGTGACATTGAGACAGCCGCCACCAGCTGAACGGATGGTGGTGATGGTGTCAGATGAGGCCTCCATGACCAAACAGGCGACTGGTTCGCCTCCGCTGTCAACAGCTCCAAATAGGTAGTCCACGTTGGGTAATTACTCAGCTCCAACTGCACGGCGATTGGCGGCGGTAGTGGGGTTTCGAGACTATCCCTTGAGAAGAAGGTGGGACACGTCTGGCCAGCACACGGAACCAGCAGGGTCAGCAGGAGGAGGACCAAGGCCTGTTTAGGAATCCCACCTCCAGAACACAAACACATGCCGGTCATAACGATGCTTCCCGGTTAAACACGGAGCAACGTTTCGCAGCAGATAACTTCTTCGGCTCCTCATATTATATTTATTACACCGTGCACACACGCGTGATGGAGGTGTGTGTAGTACGGCTCTAAATAAAAAAAAGGGTCTCCCCCGCTCTAAATAAAACAAAAGGGTCTCCCCCAAGCGGCCTGACCTTTACCACATTGGGATTGGTGAGAGTCCGCTAAAGGGTTAACATGTATGAATAATCTTCTAACTAGAATGCTAATTGAGAGCAGCGAATTACCCATTGTACCAGCTTTACTAGAAACACAATTAGGAATGACCCTCGCACCCTTGACATTCAAAAAGTACCATTCCCTAGAGCAGTCATCCCGTTGTCCGTTGCGTACACTCGCGATGGAGAGAATGGTGTTGGAGTTAAAAACATAAAAAACACATAAAAAAAACGGGGAATTTAGAGTCCCATAAAACTAGGCTAGCCCCGGGGCTTTTAAACCCCCCCCCCCCCATAAATTTTCTTTTTTTCTGAGAGTTTATGTAAAGGGTGGGAAATGAAACGATTTTTCTGGTTAAATACAGTTTATTGTAAAACAAAATCATACCATGGAGGTGTGAGTGAGTAGTACGGCTCTAAATAATAATAATAATAAAAAAAGGGGGGCAGTAAACTGAATAATAACCCCGAAGTGGCCAAACAATACTGATCCTTACCACATCGGATTGGTGAGTCGTTTGCCCGCTAAAGGGTTAGGCTCAAAAATTGCGTCAGGACGTGCGAGGGTTAATATGCTAATTAATTGGGGATGAGAGCAGCGAATTACCCGAAGAACCAGCTTTACTAGAAACACAATTAGGAATGACCCTCGCACCCTTGACACCCAAAAAGTACCATTCCCTAGAGCAGTCGTCCCATTGTCCGTTGCGTACACTCGCGATGGAGAGAATGGTGTTGGAGTTAATATCGGCCGTGAGAGTGTGGAAACTATCACTTTGCGAGTAAGTCAGGTTTAGGTGAAGTGCCTCTCGGGTTCCATGCGTGTTGTATATGGCATAAATAGGGTCGGGGAAACAGAGGGCGAGCGACACTGAGACTACAATTTCCTCACTTCCGGCTTCTGGGGAGAGTCGGATGAGATCAGAGGGCGCCAGGCTGAGGTGGCTCCATCCGCAGTCACATCCTATCGGAGCTAGGCATCCATCATCATCCATGACCTCAAGGTTGGAGAACCTAATCGTTGGTCCCCCATCGGTCATGTTCACCCGGTCTACCATAGTTACTCGCGACATGGTTGCTTGGGTTAGTTCGCCAGCCTCCTTTTGATTCAGCTGGACAGTGAAGCTGTTGCTAGAAGCTGTCAGAAAGAAAGTGAAGAATTTGAACCACACCTCTAGGATAAATGGAGGCCCTACAAGCCGCGTGTTCCCAGCTGGTGACATTGAGACAGCCGACACCAGCCGAACGGATGGTGTTGTTGAAGACAGAATTATCCATGACCAAACATGCAGCTGGCGAGCCCTCCGCTGTCAACAGCTCCCAATAGGCCGTCCACCATATGTGTTTGAACCTCAGAGGTGTCAACTGCACGGTGATTGGTAGCGGTAATGGGGCTTTGAGACTGGGGTTTGATGAGATAATGGGGCACGCCTGGTCAGCATACGGAACCAGCAGGGTCAGCAGCAGGAGGACCAGGCTTAGGAGGAATCCCACCTCCAGGATCTCTGCCGGTCATCATGATGTTTCCTGTAAATTACAGCATGGTTATAAACACTATATTTATTAGGAGGAGCACTAATATATTTATTTCACCAGTCCGGGACCTCCCAATGAAAGTGGGTGATCTTCCCCCGGAGGATTCGAACATGAGTTGGTGCGGCGGCGGGGCGCGTTACTAGATGCGAAGCAGACACACCACTAACTAAAAAGCTCACAGATATAATGTGTGTGTGTGTGTGTGTGTGTGACTTACCCGCCATCATTTTCTATATAACCCAGAGGTTGCCAGATTAGCAATGATAATTCTCTCAATACCTCTCCAAAATTAGTTTTCTGCCCACAGCTAACTGCAGAAATACCCCTGATGTTTTAACAAAGGCTTTAAAGTATCCCTAATAGGCTCAAAATTGCGTCAGGGTTAATTAACCCTTTAGCGGATCCGAATGTGGTAAGTAAGGATCAATAAGTATTTTTTAAGCCTATACGGCCACTTTTTGTTTTGTATTTAGAGCCGTACTACTCACACCTCGTCACGTGTATGTGGTATGATTTTTTGTTTACAATAAACTTTTTTCTAGCCAAGACATTATCAATTAATCAATTAATCCCCCTAGAGCTAAGTAAGATTGACTTGACCAACATAATATTTTCTCCAAAAAGTTTACGTAAAGAATGAAACAAATTTTCTGGTTAAATACAGTTTATTGTCAAAACAAAATCATACCACCTGCACACGTAATACGGCTCTAAATAAAAAATATAGAGCCGTATCCCTGGGGAGGTTCGTTCAGTATCCAGGGTTGTCGCAAATATATCCCCATAAGGTCATTTGCCCGCTAAAGGGTTGGTTAAATGGTGTGTTGCAGAAATAAAATGAATAATCTTCTAACTAGAATGCTAATTGAGAGCAGCGAATTACCCATTGTACCAGCTTTACTAGAAACACAATTAGGAATGACCCTCGCACCCTTGACATTCAAAAAGTACCATTCCCTAGAGCAGTCATCCCGTTGTCCGTTGCGTACACTCGCGATGGAGAGAATGGTGTTGGAGTTAATATCGGCCGTGAGAGTGTGGAAACTATCACTTTGCGAATAAGTCAGGTTTAGGTGAAGTGTCTCTCGGGTTCCATGCGTGTTGTATATGGCATAAATAGGGTCGGGGAAACAGAGGGCGAGCGACACTGTGACTAAAATTTCTTCACTTCCGGCTTCCGGGGAGAGTCGGATGAGATCAGAGGGCGCCAGGCTGAGGTGGCTCCATCCCCAGTCACACCCTATCGGAGCTAGGCATCCATCATCATCCATGACCTCAAGTTTGGAGAACCTAATCTTTGGTCCCCCATAGGTCATGTTCACCCGGTCTACCATAGTTACTCGCGACACGGTTGCTTGGGTTAGTTCGTCAGCCTCCTTTTGATTCAGCTGGACAGTGAAGCTGTTGCTAGAAGCTGTCAGAAAGAAAGTGAAGAATTTTAACCACACCCCTAGGATAAATGGAGGCCCTACAGCCGCGTGTTCCCAGCTGGTGACATTGAGACAGCCGACACCAGCCGAACGGATGGTGTTGTTGAAGACAAAATTATCGATGACCAAACATGCAGCTGGCGAGCCCTCCGCTGTCAACAGCTCCCAATAGGCCGTCCACCATATGTGTTTAAACCTCAGAGGTGATTGGTAGCGGTAACGGGGCTTTGAGACTGGCGTTTGATGAGATAATGGGGCACGCCTGGTCAGCATACGGAACCAGCAGGGTCAGCAGCAGGAGGACCAAGGACTGCTTAAGGAGGAATCCCACCTCCAGGATCTCTGCCGGTCATCATGATGTTTCCTGTAAATTACAGCATGGTTATAAACACTATTTTTTAGGAGGAGCACTAATATATTTATTTAACCCTCCCAATGAAAGTGGGTGATCAGTGTCCAGGGTTGTCAATCAAATATCCCCATAAGGTCATTTGCCCGCTAAAGGGTTGGTTAAAAGATTTGTTTCAGAAATAAAATGAATAATCTTCTAACTAGAATGCTAATTGGGGATAAGAGCAGCGAATTACCCGTAACACCAGCTTTACTAGAAACACAATTAGGAATGATCCTCGCACCCTTGACACTCAAAAAGTACCAATGCCCAGAGCAGTCCTCCCGTCCGCGGTGTGCCAGCGTGATGGAGAGAATGGTGTTGGAGTTAAGATCGGCCGTGAGAGTGTGGTAGTGATCACCTCCGGAGTAAGATAAGTTTAAGTGAAGTGCCTCTCGGGTTCCATGCGTGCTGTATATGGCATAATTAGAGTCGGTGAAACAGAAGGAGAGAGACACTGTGACTAAAATGTCCTCACTTCCGGCTTCCGGGGAGAGTCGGATGAGATCAGAGGGCGCCAGGCTGAGGCGGCTCCACCCATTGTCACACTCTGTCAGAGCTAGGCACCCATCATCCATGACCTCAAAGCTGGGGAACTTAATCTCTGGTCCCCCATAGGTCATGTTCACCCGGTCTACCATAGTTACTCGCAAATTGGTTTCTTGGGTTAGTTCGCCAGCCTCCTTTTGATTCAGCTGGACAGTGAAGCTGTTGCTAGAAGCTGTCAGAAAGAGAGTGAAGAAAATGTACCACCTCCCGGAGGCAAATGGAGGCCCTACAGCCGCGTGTTCCCAGCTGGTGACATTGAGACAGCCGACACCAGCCGAACGGATGGTATTGTCGATGAGAGAATTATCCATGACCAAACAGGCAGCTGGCGAGCCCTCCGCTGTCAACAGCTCCCAATAGACCGTCCATCTTGGGTTATGTCTCACAGGTAACAATTGCACGGTGATTGGTAGCGGTAATGGGGCTTTGAGACTGTCCCCTGATAAGAGAATGGGACACGCCTGGCCAGCATACGGAACCAGCAGGGTCAGCAGCAGGAGGACCAAGGACTGCTTAGGAGGAATCCCACCTCCAGGATCTCTGCCGTTCATCATGATGTTTCCTGTAAATTACAGCATGGTTATAAAACACCTTCGAACCTGAGTTGGTGCGGCGGGGGCGGGCGGCGGCGCATTACTAGATGCCAAGGAGACACACCACCAACTAAGGCACACAGATGTGGTGTGTGTGGCTCATGGCTTACCAACCATCCGGACAAACAAGATAAACGTTACTACGATAGATGAATAGATAGTAAGGCAATGTGGTAAGTAATGATCAATAAGTATTTTTTGTTTAGCCTATACGGCCACCTTATTTATTTATTAGAGCCGTACCACTCACATCTTCGTCACATGTGCAAGACATGAGATGTATAAACGGGGCTTTTTAACTAAAAACTAGGCTAGCTAAGTAAGATTGACTTGACCAAAATAATATTACGTAAAGAGAGCTGGCAAGGTGGGAAACGAAACGAATTGTTCTGGTTAAATACATTTTATTGTATAAAACAAAAATCATACCACAGTGCACACAGGTGTGAGTAGTACGGCTCTAAATAAAAAATAAAGGACCGTATCCCTCCTGGATGGTAATAACACTGTCGGGGATAGTTTCACCGGGTATAGCGCAAATATCCCCATAAGGTAATTTGCTCGCTAAAGGGTTGGTTAAACAGATATGTTGCAGAACCAAAATGGATAGTAAACAATAATCAAATGACACTAGTTATAACCATTGAACTAGCAGTCCGTGGTGTGCCCTGAGAATGGTGTTGGAGTTAAGATTGACCGTGGTTGTGATCACCTCGCCACAGTTACTCGCAAATTAGTTTCTTGGGTTAGTTCACCAGCCTCCTTTTGATTCACAGTTAGACAGTATAGATATCAAAAAAGAAAGTGAAGATATTGTACCACTCCTGCCCCTTCCCCCCCCCGGGACAAAAAAAAAGGGAGGCCGGACAGCCGCGTTTTCTCAGAGATAGCCGAACGGACGGTGTCAGAATTGCTAAAATGGATATTTTTTTCCAGCTAGAACATGTACACAATACAGAATTACAATAATCGAATAACACTAGTTATAACAATTGAACTTAGTATGTTAATTGGGGATGAGAGCAGAATAACGGAAAGCGAAGTGCCCGTAATATCAGCTTTACTAGAAACACAATTAGGAATGACCCTCGCACCCTTGAAACCCAACGAGTACCAATACCCAGAGCAGTCCTCCCGTTCATCGTGTGCTTGTGATGGAGAGAATGGTGGTGGAGTTAAGATCGGCCGTGAGAGTGTGGTAGCGATAACCTCGGGAGTAAAATACGTTTAGGTGAAGTGCCTCTCGGGTTCCGTGCGTGCTGTTGTATATGGCATAATAGTAGGGGGGGAAACAGTCGGAGAGCGCCACTGCGACTGTAATTTCCTCACTTCCGACTTTCGGGGAGAGGCGGATGAGATCAGCAGAGGGTGCCAGGCTGAGGCGGCTCCACCCACTGTCACACCCTGTCAGAGCTAGGCACCCATCATCATCCATAACCTCAAAGCTGGGGAACCTAATCTGTGGCCCCCCATGGCTCGTGTTCACCCAGTTTACCATAGTTACCAGAAAATTGGTATCTTGGGTCAGTTCGCCAGCCTCCTTTTGATTCAACTGGACAGTGAAGCTGTTGTTAGAAGCTGTCAGAAAAAAAGTTAAGATATCGTTCCACTCCCCTCCCATAAAAACTGGAGGCCGGACAGCCGCGTGTATCCAGGCGGAGAAAAATGGAGGCCGGACAACCGCGTGTTCCCACCTGGTGACATTGAGACAGCGGACACCAGCCGAACGGATGGTGTTGTGGGTGTCAGAATTCTCCATGACCAAACAGGCGACTGGTTGGCCTTTCGCCGTCAACAGCTCCCAATAGGTCGTCCAATTTAGGTCAACTACGTTCATCAACTGCACGGTGGTTGGCAGCGGTAGTGGGGCTTCGAGACTGTCCCTATTAAATAAGAAGCAGGGGCACGCCTGGCCAGCACGCGGAACCAGCAGGGTCAGCAGGTAGCAGCAGCACCAAGGCCTGCTTAGGAATCCCACCTCCAGAACACAAACATAGGTGGTCTCTGCCGGTCATTATGATGTTTCCTGTATGGTAATAGAATAAACACCATATTTGAGGAGGACAACTTTTTCGCAGATTTATTAGTTCACTATCTGTAAAAATATTATTAATTGTGTAATCATTTTACACATATACTGAAAATAGTTAAAGATATAATAATCGTATATCTTAATTTAATGAAAGCGGGTGGGTGATCTTCCCCTGAGGATTCAAACCTGAGATGGGTAGGGGTGAGGTTGTGGTGGCGACGACGGCGCGTAGGAGACTAAGGCAGTATATATAGTGAGGCACACAGATAATGGTATGTGTGTGTGTGTGTGTGTGTGTGTGTGTGTGTGTGTGTGGTTTACCCGCCATCACTTCCGGACAAACGTTACTACGATAGATAGATAGAGGGATAATAGGCAAAGTGATTTTTTATCGCTTTATTTTTTTAACCCTTTAGCGGATCCGAACGTGGTAAGTAAGGATCAATAAGTATTTTTTAGCCGATACGACCACTAGATAAATAGGCAAGGTGGTTTTTGTCTCTTTATTTTTTGTTAAACTCATCACGTCCAGAGTAATGATACTCAAAGGAGAAAAAAGAATCGGCGGTAGTGCCAACCCTGTAACAGAGTAAATGTCCGATCAGGGGAGCAGTACCTGTTCATAGTGTTTCAGGCGGCGGTCCATATTACCTCTAATGACCTTGTGACAGAGGAATTTCATCGTGGGTCGGCTTTATTGTATACGATTCACGAATGATGGGGTTGGGAATAAAACCTACTATCTCCTGGCCAGAGTCGTCAACAAAACTGATCCACAGAAGAGGTTATTTGTGGAATTGATGACGGGTTGCAACGATACAGGATTTTCATCCCGAGATGGAGGGGACATCTTCATCACATACTGTCCCAACATCTTCTTCCAGGCATCAATATATACATCACTGGTGAGTGGGTAGTAACCAGCAGGATCAAGGCCTGCTTAGGAATCCCACCTCCAGGACACAAACACGGTGGTCTCCGCCGACGTAGACATATATAATGGGGCTCTAAATCCCCCTAAAAACTAGACCAAAATAATATCTTCCCCCCCTCCGCCAAAAAAAATCTGAGATTGTACACTAAAAGTGAACTGGTCTGGAGACACACAATGGGATTTAGAGCCCCCTAAAACCCAGCTGGTGACATTGAGACAGCCGAACGGATGGTGTCAGAATTGCTAAAATGGATATTTTTCTAGCTAGAACATGTAAACAATCAGGAATTACAATAATCGAATAACATTAGTTATAACAATTATTGAACTTAGTATGATAATTGGGGATGAGAGTATAATAGGGGGAAACGAATTGCCCGTAATACCAGCTTTGGTAATACCAGCTTTACTAGAAACACAATTAGGAATGACCCTTGCACTCTTGAGACCCAACGAGTACCAAGTCCCAGATCAGTCCTCCCGTTTGTGGTGTGCCCTCGTGATGGAGAGAATGGTGGTGGAGTTAAGATCGGCCGTGAGAGTGTGGTAGCGATAACCTCGGAAGTAAGTTACGTTTAGATGAAGTGCCTCTCGGGTTCCATGCGTGCTATTGTATATGGCATAATAGTAGGTGGGGAAACAGCGGTAGTGCATCACTGAGACTGTAATTTCCTCACTTCCGGCTTCCGGGGAGAGTCGGATGAGATCAGCAGAGGGTGACAGGCTGAGGCGGCTAAACCCACTGTCACCACACCCTATCAGAGCTAGGCACTCATCATCATCCATGACCTCAAAGTTGGGTAACCTAATCAGTGGTCCCCCAAAGGACATGTTCACCCGGTCTACCATAGTTACTAGACAATTGGTATCTTGGGTCAGTTCACCAGCCTCCTTTTGATTCAACTGGACAGTGAAGCATTTGTTAGAAGATGTCAGGAAAAAAGTGACGATATCGTCATCGTACCACCACCCTGACCCCGCAACAAAGGGAGGCTGGACAGCCGCGTGTTCCCAGCTGGTGACATTGAGACAGCCGACACCAGCCGAACGGATGGTGTTGTTGGTGTCAGAATGCTCCATGAACAAACAGGCAGCTGGTTCGCCATCTTCCGTCAACAGCTCCCAATAGGCCATCCATTTTGAGTAAGATGCGTGTATGAACTGCATGGTGATTGGCAGCGGTAGTGGGGTTTCGTCCCTATTAGGTAAGATGATGGGCCACGCCTGGTCAGCAGCACACGGAACCAGCAGGGTGAGTAGTAGTAGTAGTAGTAGTAGCAGGACTAAGGCCTGCTTAGGAATCCAACCGTGGTCTCTGCCGGTCATCATGATTGAGGAGGACAATGTTTCGCTTTAGGTCACTATCTGTACAAATATTATCAATTAAGTTCTCCTCATATTATAGTGTTTATATTAATTATGTTAATTCTGGTTGGTTATTATAGAACATGAGGGGAGTAATCATTATATAGTATGCATCTGCAAATAGTTAAAGATATAATAATTATTTAATTTAATATATAATAATATTTAATATTAAATAATATTTATTTATCCGAAAAGCGGGTGATATTCCCCGGAGGATTCGAACCTGAGTTGGGTATGTGAATGAGGTTGTTGGGGGCGGCTGCGGCGCGTTACTAGATGCAAAGGAGACACACCACTAACTAAGGCACACAGATGATGATGATGATGTGTGTCTCATGGCTTACCCGCCATCACTTACGGACAAACAAGATAAACATTACTATGATAGAGGCAAGGTTTTTATCTCTTTGTTTTAACCCTTTAGCGGATCCGAATGTGGTAAGTAAGGATCAATAAGTATTTTTTAGCCGATACGACCACTTATTTTTTTATTTAGAGCCGTACCTCCATCACGTGTGGTATGATTTTTGTTTACAATAAAAGTTTTTTAACCAGAAAACGCGTGTATTTTCCACCTTGACTCCTCTTTGTAATGTGTCTGCAACCCTATATATTTTCTGAGATTTTACACATACGACTTAAGTAAGATTGACTTGACCAAAATAATATTTTCTGAGAGTTTATGTAAACTTCTCTTATGAGAGCTTCAAGGAGAAACGAATTTTCGGGTTTTAATAAATACAATTTATTCTCTAAAAATATTTTCTGAGATTGGACACTAAAGTGAATTGGTCTTGGAGACACGAAACGGGATTTAGAGCCCCTATTTAACTAGGCTATCTACACGAGACGTAGACATATAACTGAGCTAAAATCATCCTAAAAACTAGGCTAGTTAAGATTGAATTGACAAAATAATATTCTCTCAAAAAATATTTTCTGAGATTATACACTAAAGTGAATTGGTCTTGTATAGTGGAGACACGAAACGGGATTTAGAGCCCCTATAACTAGGCTATCTACACGAGACGTAGACATATAATTGAGCTAAAATCACCCTAAAAAACTAGGCTAGTTAAGATTGAATTGACAAAATAATATTCTCTCAAAAAATATTTTCTGAGATTGTACACTAAAGTGAATTGGTCTTGTATAGTGGAGACACGAAACGGGATTTAGAGCCCCTATAACTAGGCTATCTACACGAGACGTAGACATATAATTGAGCTAAAATCACCCTAAAAACTAGGCTAGTTAAGATTGAATTGACAAAATAATATTCTCTCAACAAATATTTTCTGAGATTGTACACTAAAGTGAATTGGTCTTGTATAGTGGAGACACGAAACGGGATTTAGAGCCCCTATAACTAGGCTATCTACACGAGACATAGACATATAACTGAGCTAAAATCACCCTAAAAACTAGGCTAGTTAAGATTGAATTGACAAAATAATATTCTCTCAAAAAAGAATTGGTCTTGTATAGTGGAGACACGAAACAGGATTTAGAGCCCCTATAACTAGGCTATCTACACGAGACGTAGACATATAATAGAGCTAAAATCACCCTAAAAACTAGGATAGTTAAGTTTGAATTGACAAAATAATATTCTCTCAAAAAATATTTTCTGAGATTGTACACTAAAGTGAATTGGTCTTGTATAGTGGAGACACGAAACGGTATAACTAGGCTATCTACACGAGACGTAGATATATAATAGAGCTAAAATCACCCTAAAAACTAGGCTAGTTAAGATTGAATTGACAAAATAATATTCTCTCAAAAAAGAATTGGTCTTGTATAGTGGAGACATAAAACGGGATTTAGAGCCCCTATAACTAGGCTATCTAAAAGAGACGTAGACATATAACGGAGCTAAAATCACCCTAAAAACTAGGCTAGTTAAGATTGAAATGACAAAATAATATTCTCTCAAAAAATATTTTCTGAGATTGTACACTAAAGTGAATTGGTCTTGAATAGTGGAGACACGAAACGGGATTTAGAGCCCCTATAACTAGGCTATCTACACGAGACGTAGACAAATAACGGAGCTAAAATCACCCTAAAAACTAGGCTAGTAAAGATTGAATTGACAAAATAATATTCTCTCAAAAAATATTTTCTGAGATTGTACACTAAAGTGAATTGGTCTTGTATGGTGGAGACACGAAACAGGATTTAGAGCCCCAATAACTAGGCTATCTACACGAGACGTAGACATATAATAGAGCTAAAATCACCCTAAAAACTAGGATAGTTAAGATTGAATTGAC
Organism: Paralithodes platypus; assembly: GCA_032716605.1. NCBI lineage: Eukaryota > Metazoa > Arthropoda > Malacostraca > Decapoda > Lithodidae > Paralithodes > Paralithodes platypus. The sequence goes on from CM064499.1 coordinate 24,944,107, forward strand.
AAAATAATATTCTCTCAAAAAATATTTTCTGAGATTGTACACTAAAGTGAATTGGTCTTGTATAGTGGAGACACGAAACGGGATTTAGAGCCCCTATAACTAGGCTATCTACACGAGACGTAGATATATAATAGAGCTAAAATCACCCTAAAAACTAGGCTAGTTAAGATTGAATTGACAAAATAATATTCTCTCAAAAAAGAATTGGTCTTGTATAGTGGAGACATAAAACGGGATTTAGAGCCCCTATAACTAGGCTATCTACACGAGACGTAGACATATAACGGAGCTAAAATCACCCTAAAAACTAGGCTAGTTAAGATTGAAATGACAAAATAATATTCTCTCAAAAAATATTTTCTGAGATTGTACACTAAAGTAAATTGGTCTTGTATAGTGGAGACATAAAACGGGATTTAGAGCCCCTATAACTAGGCTATCTACACGAGACGTAGACATATAACGGAGCTAAAATCACCCTAAAAACTAGGCTAGTTAAGATTGAATTGACAAAATAATATTCTCTCAACAAATATTTTCTGAGATTGTACACTCAAGTGAATTGGTCTTGTATAGTGGAGACACGAAATGGGATTTAGAGCCTCTATAACTAGGCTATCTACACGAGACGTAGACATATAACGGAGCTAAAATCACCCTAAAAACTAGGATAGTTAAGTTTGAATTGACAAAATAATATTCTCTCAAAAAATATTTTCTGAGATTGTACACTAAAGTGAATTGGTCTTGTATAGTGGAGACACGAAACGGGATTTAGAGCCCCAATAACTAGGCTATCTACACGAGACGTAGACATATAATAGAGCTAAAATTACCCTAAAAACTAGGATAGTTAAGATTGAATTGACAAAATAATATTCTCTCAAAAAATATTTTCTGAGATTGTACAATAAAGTGAATTGGTCTTCTATAGTGGAGACACGAAACGGGATTTAGAGCCCCTATAACTAGGCTATCTACACGAGACGTAGACATAAAATAGAGCTAAAATCACCCTAAAAACTAGGCTAGTTAAGATTGAATTGACAAAATAATATTCTCTCAATTTTTTTTCTTCTGAGATTGTACACTAAAGTGAATTGGTCTTGTATGGTGGAGACACGAAACGGGATTTAGAGCCCCTATAACTAGGCTATCTACACGAGACGTAGACATATAATAGAGCTAAAATTACCCTAAAAACTAGGCTAGTTAAGATTGAATTGACAGAATAATATTCTCTCAAAACAAAAATCTTAGATTGTACACTAAAGTGAATTGGTCTTGTATGGTGGAGACACGAAACAGGATTTAGAGCCCCTATATAGTTATAGGGTAGGCTATCTACACGAGACGTAGACATATAACTGAGCTAAAATGCCCCTAAAAACTAGGCTAGTTAAGATTGAATTGACAAAATAATATTCTCTCAAAAAATATTTTCTGAGATTTTACACTAAAGTGAATTGGTCTTGTATGGTGGAGACACGAAACAGGATTTAGAGCCCCTATAACTAGGCTATCTACACGAGAAGTAGACATATAATAGAGCTAAAATCACCCTAAAAACTAGGCTAGTTAAGATTGAATTGACAAAATAATATTCTCTCAAAAAATATTTTCTGATATTGTACACTAAAGTGAATTGGTCTTGTATGGTGGAGACACAAAACGGGATTTAGAGCCCCTATAACTAGGCTATCTACACGAGACGTAGACATATAACGGAGCTAAAATCACCCTAAAAACTAGGCTAGTTAAGATTGAATTGACAAAATAATATTATCTCAAAAAATATTTTCTGAGATTGTACACTAAACTGAATTGGTCTTGTATAGTGGAGACACAAAACGGGATTTAGAGCCCCTATAACTAGGCTATCTACACGAGACGTAGACATATAACGGAGCTAAAATCACCCTAAAAACTAGGCTAGTTAAGATTGAAATGACAAAATAATATTCTCTCAAAAAATATTTTCTGAGATTGTACACTAAAGTAAATTGGTCTTGTATAGTGGAGACATAAAACGGGATTTAGAGCCCCTATAACTAGGCTATTTACACGAGACGTAGACATATAATAGAGCTAAAATCACCCTAAAAACTAGGCTAGTTAAGATTGAATTGACAAAATAATATTCTCTCAAAAAATATTTTCTGAGATTGTACACTAAAGTGAATTGGTCTTGTATGGTGGAGACACGAAACAGGATTTAGAGCCCCTATAACTAGGCTATCTACACGAGACGTAGACATATAACGGAGCTAAAATCACCCTAAAAACTAGGCTAGTTAAGATTGAAATGACAAAATAATATTCTCTCAAAAAATATTTTCTGAGATTGTACACTAAAGTAAATTGGTCTTGTATAGTGGAGACACGAAACGGGATTTAGAGCCTCTATAACTAGGCTATCTACACGAGACGTAGACATATAACGGAGCTAAAATCACCCTAAAAACTAGGCTAGTTAAGATTGAATTGACAAAATAATATTCTCTCAACAAATATTTTCTGAGATTGTACACTAAAGTAAATTGGTCTTGTATAGTGGAGACACGAAACGGGATTTAGAGCCTCTATAACTAGGCTATCTACACGAGACGTAGACATATAATAGAGCTAAAATCACCCTAAAAACTAGGCTAGTTAAGATTGAATTGACAAAATAATATTCTCTCAAAAAATATTTTCTGAGATTGTACACTAAAGTGAATTGGTCTTGAATAGTGGAGACACGAAACGGGATTTAGAGCCCCTATAACTAGGCTATCTACACGAGACGTAGACAAATAACGGAGCTAAAATCACCCTAAAAACTAGGCTAGTAAAGATTGAATTGACAAAATAATATTCTCTCAACAAATATTTTCTGAGATTGTACACTAAAGTAAATTGGTCTTGTATAGTGGAGACACGAAACGGGATTTAGAGCCTCTATAACTAGGCTATCTACACGAGACGTAGACATATAATAGAGCTAAAATCACCCTAAAAACTAGGCTAGTTAAGATTGAATTGACAAAATAATATTATCTCAAAAAATATTTTCTGAGATTGTACACTAAAGTGAATTGGTCTAGTATGGTGGAGACACGAAAAGGGATTTAGAGCCCCTATAACTAGGCTATCTACACGAGACGAGATATGTCTACACTAAAGTGAATTGGTCGTGTATGGTGGAGACACGAAACGGGATTTAGAGCCTCTATAACTAGGCTATCTACACAAGACGTAGACATATAATAGAGCTAAAATCACCCTAAAAACTAGGCTAGTTAAGATTGAATTGACAAAATAATATTCTCTCAAAAATATTTTCTGAGATTGTACACTAAAGTGAATTGGTCTTGAATAGTGGAGACACGAAACGGGATTTAGAGCCCCTATAACTAGGCTATCTACACGAGACGTAGACAAATAACTGAGCTAAAATCACCCTAAAAACTAGGCTAGTTAAGATTGAATTGACAAAATAATATTCTCTCAAAAAATAATTGGTCTTGTATAGTGGAGACACGAAACGGGATTTAGAGCCCCTATAAATAGGCTATCTACACGAGACGTAGACAAATAACGGAGCTAAAATCACCCTAAAAACTAGGCTAGTTAAGATTGAATTGACAAAATAATATTATCTCAAAAAATATTTTCTGAGATTGTACACTAAAGTGAATTGGTCTTGTATGGTGGAGACACGAAACGGGATTTAGAGCCCCTATAACTAGGCTATCTACACGAGACGTAGACATATAATAGAGCTAAAATCACCCTAAAAACTAGTTAAGATTGAATTGACAAAATAATATTCTCTCAAAAAATATTTTCTGAGATTGTACACTAAAGTGAATTGGTCTTGTATGGTGGAGACACGAAACGGGATTTAGAGCCCCAATAACTAGGCTATCTACACGAGACGTAGACATATAATAGAGCTAAAATCACCCTAAAAACTAGGATAGTTAAGATTGAATTGACAAAATAATATTCTCTCAAAAAATATTTTCTGGGATTGTACACTAAAGTGAATTGGTCTTGTATAGTGGAGACACAAAACGGGATTTAGAGCCCCTATAACTAGGCTATCTACACGAGACGTAGACATATAATAGAGCTAAAATCCCCCTAAAAACTAGGCTAGTTAAGATTGAATTGACAAAATAATATTCTCTCAATTTTTTTTTCTGAGATTGTACACTAAAGTGAATTGGTCTTGTATGGTGGAGACACGAAACGGGATTTAGAGCCCCTATAACTAGGCTATCTACACGAGACGTAGACATATAATAGAGCTAAAATCACCCTAAAAACTAGGCTAGTTAAGATTGAATTGACAGAATAATATTATCTCTCAAAAAAAATCTGAGATTGTACACTAAAGTGAATTGGTCTTGTATGGTGGAGACACGAAACAGGATTTAGAGCCCCTATAACTAGGCTATCTACACGAGACGTAGACATATAACTGAGCTAAAATGCCCCTAAAAACTAGGCTAGTTAAGATTGAATTGACAAAATAATATTCTCTCAAAAAATATTTTCTGAGATTTTACACTAAAGTGAATTGGTCTTGTATGGTGGAGACACGAAACAGGATTTAGATCCCCTATAACTAGGCTATCTACACGAGACGTAGACATATAATAGAGCTAAAATCACCCTAAAAACTAGGCTAGTTAAGATTGAATTGACAAAATAATATTCTCTCAAAAAATATTTTCTGAGATTGTACACTAAAGTGAATTGGTCTTGTATGGTGGAGACACAAAACGGGATTTAGAGCCCCTATAACTAGGCTATCTACACGAGACGTAGACATATAACGGAGCTAAAATCACCCTAAAAACTAGGCTAGTTAAGATTGAATTGACAAAATAATATTATCTCAAAAAATATTTTCTGAGATTGTACACTAAAGTGAATTGGTCTTGTATAGTGGAGACACGAAACGGGATTTAGAGCCTCTATAACTAGGCTATCTACACGAGACGTAGACATATAACGGAGCTAAAATCACCCTAAAAACTAGGCTAGTTAAGATTGAATTGACAAAATAATATTCTCTCAAAAAATATTTTCTGAGATTGTACACTAAAGTGAATTGGTCTTGTATAGTGGAGACACGAAACGGATTTAGAGCCCCTATAACTAGGCTATCTACACGAGGCGTAGACATATAACTGAGCTAAAATCACCCTAAAAACTAGGCTAGTTAAGATTTAATTGACAAAATAATATTCTCTCAAAAAATATTTTCTGAGATTGTACACTAAAGTGAATTGGTCTTGTATGGTGGAGCCACGAAACGGGATTTAGAGCCCCTATAACTAGGCTATCTACACGAGACGTAGACATATAACGGAGCTAAAATCACCCTAAAAACTAGGATAGTTAAGATTGAATTGACAAAATAATATTCTCTCAAAAAATATTTTCTGAGATTGTACACTAAAGTGAATTGGTCTTGTATTGTGTAGAAACGAAACGGGATTTAGAGCCTCTATAACTAGGCTATCTACACGAGACATAGACATATAACTGAGCTAAAATCACCCTAAAAACTAGGCTAGTTAAGATTGAATTGACAAAATCATATTCTCTCAAAAAAGAATTGGTCTTGTATAGTGGAGACATAAAACGGGATTTAGAGCCCCTATAACTAGGCTATCTACACGAGACGTAGACATATAACGGAGCTAAAATCACCCTAAAAACTAGGCTAGTTAAGATTGAATTTGACAAAATAATATTATCTCAAAAAATATTTTCTGAGATTGTACACTAAAGTGAATTGGTCTTGTATAGTGGAGACACGAAACGGGATTTAGAGCCCCTATAACTAGGCTATCTACACGGGACGTAGACATATAACGGAGCTAAAATCACCCTAAAACTAGGCTAGTTAAGATTTGACAAAATAATATTCTCTCAAAAAATATTTTCTGAGAAAAAATTCACTAAAGTGAATTGGTCTTGTATAGTGGAGACACGAAACGGGATTTAGAGCCTCTATAACTAGGCTATCTACACGAGACGTAGACATATAATTGAACTAAAATCACCCTAAAAACTAGGCTAGTTAAGATTGAATTGACAAAATAATATTATCTCAACAAATATTTTCTGAGATTGTACACTAAAGTAAATTGGTCTTGTATAGTGGAGACACGAAACGGGATTTAGAGCCTCTATAACTAGGCTATCTACACGAGACGAAGACATATAATAGAGCTAAAATCACCCTAAAAACTAGGATAGTTAAGATTGAATTGACAAAATAATATTCTCTCAAAAAATATTTTCTGAGATTGTACACTAAAGTGAATTGGTCTTGTATAGTGGAGACACGAAACGGGATTTAGAGCCCCTATAACTAGGCTATCTACACGAGACGTAGATATATAATAGAGCTAAAATCACCCTAAAAACTAGGCTAGTTAAGATTGAATTGACAAAATAATATTCTCTCAAAAAATAATTGGTCTAGTGGAGACACAAAACGGGATTTAGAGCCCCTATAACTAGGCTATCTACACGAGACGTAGACATATAACGGAGCTAAAATCCCCCTAAAAACTAGGCTAGTTAAGATTGAATAGACAAAATAATATTCTCTCAAAAAATATTTTCTGAGATTGTACACTAAAGTGAATTGGTCTTGTATCGTGGAGACACGAAACGGGATTTAGAGCCCATATAAGTAGGCTATCTACACGAGACGTAGACAAATAACGGAGCTAAAATCACCCTAAAAACTAGGCTAGTTAAGATTGAATTGACAAAATAATATTATCTCAAAAAATATTTTCTGAGATTGTACACTAAAGTGAATTGGTCTTGTATAGTGGAGACACGAAACGGGATTTAGAGCCTCTATAACTAGGCTATCTACACGAGACGTAGACATATAACGGAGCTAAAATCACCCTAAAAACTAGGCTAGTTAAGATTGAATTGACAAAATAATATTCTCTCAAAAAAAAAAATCTGAGATTGTACACTAAAGTGAATTGGTCTTGTATAGTGGAGACACGAAACGGGATTTAGAGCCCCTATAACTAGGCTATCTACACGAGACGTAGATATATAATAGAGCTAAAATCACCCTAAAAACTAGGCTAGTTAAGATTGAATTGACAAAATAATATTCTCTCAAAAAATAATTGGTCTTGTATAGTGGAGACACGAAACGGGATTTAGAGCCCCTATAAATAGGCTATCTACACGAGACGTAGACAAATAACGGAGCTAAAATCACCCTAAAAACTAGGCTAGTTAAGAAAAAATATTTTCTAAAGTGAATTGGTCTTGTATGGTGGAGACACGAAACGGGATTTAGAGCCCCTATAAATAGGCTATCTACACGAGACGTAGACATATAATAGAGCTAAAATCACCCTAAAAACTAGTTAAGATTGAATTGACAAAATAATATTCTCTCAAAAAATATTTTCTGAGATTGTACACTAAAGTGAATTGGTCTTGTATGGTGGAGACACGAAACGGGATTTAGAGCCCCAATAACTAGGCTATCTACACGAGACGTAGACATATAATAGAGCTAAAATCACCCTAAAAACTAGGATAGTTAAGATTGAATTGACAAAATAATATTCTCTCAAAAAATATTTTCTGGGATTGTACACTAAAGTGAATTGGTCTTGTATAGTGGAGACACGAAACGGGATTTAGAGCCCCTATAACTAGGCTATCTACACGAGACGTAGACAAATAACGGAGCTAAAATCTCACTAAAAACTAGGCTAGTTAAGATTGAATTGACAAAATAATATTCTCTCAACAAATATTTTCTGAGATTGTACACTAAAGTGAATTGGTCTTGTATAGTGGAGACACGAAACGGGATTTAGAGCCCCTATAACTAGGCTATCTACACGAGACGTAGACATATAATAGAGCTAAAATCACCCTAAAAACTAGGCTAGTTAAGATTGAATTGACAAAATAATATTCTCTCAAAAAATATTTTCTGAGATTGTACACTAAAGTGAATTGGTCTAGTATGGTGGAGACACGAAAAGGGATTTAGAGCCCCTATAACTAGGCTATCTACACGAGACGAGACATGTACACTAAAGTGAATTGGTCTTGTATGGTGGAGACACGAAACGGGATTTAGAGCCTCTATAACTAGGCTATCTACACAAGACGTAGACATATAATAGAGCTAAAATCACCCTAAAAACTAGGCTAGTTAAGATTGAATTGACAAAATAATATTCTCTCAAAAAATATTTTCTGAGATTGTACACTAAAGTGAATTGGTCTTGAATAGTGGAGACACGAAACGGGATTTAGAGCCCCTATAACTAGGCTATCTACACGAGACGTAGACAAATAACTGAGCTAAAATCACCCTAAAAACTAGGCTAGTTAAGATTGAATTGACAAAATAATATTCTCTCAAAAAATAATTGGTCTTGTATAGTGGAGACACGAAACGGGATTTAGAGCCCCTATAACTAGGCTATCTACACGAGACGTAGACATATAACGGAGCTAAAATCACCCTAAAAACTAGGCTAGTTAAGATTGAATTGACAAAATAATATTATCTCAAAAAATATTTTCTGAGATTGTACACTAAAGTGAATTGGTCTTGTATGGTGGAGACACGAAACGGGATTTAGAGCCCCTATAACTAGGCTATCTACACGAGACGTAGACATATAATAGAGCTAAAATCACCCTAAAAACTAGTTAAGATTGAATTGACAAAATAATATTCTCTCAAAAAATATTTTCTGAGATTGTACACTAAAGTGAATTGGTCTTGTATGGTGGAGACACGAAACGGGATTTAGAGCCCCTATAACTAGGCTATCTACACGAGACGTAGACATATAATAGAGCTAAAATCACCCTAAAAACTAGGCTAGTTAAGATTGAATTGACAAAATAATATTCTCTCAAAAAATATTTTCTGAGATTGTACACTAAGTGAATTGGTCTTGTATAATGGAGACACGAAACGTGATTTAGAGCCCCTATAACTAGGCTATCTACACGAGACGTAGACATATAATAGAGCTAAAATCCCCCTAAAAACTAGGCAAGTTAAGATTGAATTGACAAAATAATATTCTCTCAATTTTTTTTCTTCTGAGATTGTACACTAAAGTGAATTGGTCTTGTATGGTGGAGACACGAAACGGGATTTAGAGCCCCTATAACTAGGCTATCTACACGAGACGTAGACATATAATAGAGCTAAAATCACCCTAAAAACTAGGCTAGTTAAGATTGAATTGACAGAATAATATTCTCTCAAAACAAAAATCTTAGATTGTACACTAAAGTGAATTGGTCTTGTATGGTGGAGACACGAAACGGGATTTAGAGCCCCTATAACTAGGCTATCTACACGAGACGTAGACATATAACTGAGCTAAAATCACCCTAAAAACTAGGCTAGTTAAGATTGAATTGACAAAATAATATTCTCTCAAAAAATATTTTCTGAGATTGTACACTAAAGTGAATTGGTCTTGTATGGTGGAGACACGAAACGGATTTAGAGCCCCTATAACTAGGCTATCTACACGAGACGTAGACATATAATAGAGCTAAAATCACCCTAAAAACTAGGCTAGTTAAGATTGAATTGACAAAATAATATTCTCTCAAAAAATATTTTCTGAGATTGTACACTAAAGTGAATTGGTCTTGTATGGTGGAGACACGAAACGGGATTTAGAGCCCCTATAACTAGGCTATCTACACGAGACGTAGACATATACTAGAGCTAAAATCACCCTAAAAACTAGGCTAGTTAAGATTGAATTGACAAAATAATATTATCTCAAAAAATATTTTCTGAGATTGTACACTAAAGTGAATTGGTCTTGTATAGTGGAGACACGAAACGGGATTTAGAGCCTATAACTAGGCTATCTACACGAGACGTAGACATATAACGGAGCTAAAATCACCCTAAAAACTAGGCTAGTTAAGATTGAATTGACAAAATAATATTCTCTCAAAAAATATTTTCTGAGATTGTACACTAAAGTGAATTGGTCTTGTATAGTGGAGACACGAAACGGGATTTAGAGCCCCTATAACTAGGCTATCTACACGAGACGTAGACATATAACTGAGCTAAAATCACCCTAAAAACTAGGCTAGTTAAGATTTAATTGACAAAATAATATTCTCTCAAAAACTTTTTCTGAGATTGTACACTAAAGTGAATTGGTCGTGTATGGTGGAGCCACGAAACGGGATTTAGAGCCCCTATAACTAGGCTATCTACACGAGACGTAGACATATAACGGAGCTAAAATCACCCTAAAAACTAGGATAGTTAAGATTGAATTGACAAAATAATATTCTCTCAAAAAATATTTTCTGAGATTGTACACTAAAGTGAATTGGTCTTGTATTGTGTAGAAACGAAACGGGATTTAGAGCCTCTATAACTAGGCTATCTACACGAGACATAGACATATAACTGAGCTAAAATCACCCTAAAAACTAGGCTAGTTAAGATTGAATTGACAAAATCATATTCTCTCAAAAAAGAATTGGTCTTGTATAGTGGAGACATAAAACGGGATTTAGAGCCCCTATAACTAGGCTATCTACACGAGACGTAGACATATAACGGAGCTAAAATCACCCTAAAAACTAGGCTAGTTAAGATTGAATTTGACAAAATAATATTATCTCAAAAATATTTTCTGAGATTGTACACTAAAGTGAATTGGTCTTGTATAGTGGAGACACGAAACGGGATTTAGAGCCCCTATAACTAGGCTATCTACACGGGACGTAGACATATAACGGAGCTAAAATCACCCTAAAACTAGGCTAGTTAAGATTGACAAAATAATATTCTCTAAAAAAATATTTTCTGAGATTCACTAAAGTGAATTGGTCCTGTATAGTGGAGACACAAAACGGGATTTAGAGCCCCTATAACTAGGCTATCTACACGAGACGTAGACATATAATTGAACTAAAATCACCCTAAAAACTAGGCTAGTTAAGATTGAATTGACAAAATAATATTATCTCAACAAATATTTTCTGAGATTGTACACTAAAGTAAATTGGTCTTGTATAGTGGAGACACGAAACGGGATTTAGAGCCTCTATAACTAGGCTATCTACACTAGACGTAGACATATAATAGAGCTAAAATCACCCTAAAAACTAGGCTAGTTAAGATTGAATTGACAAAATAATATTCTCTCAAAAAATATTTTCTGAGATTGTACACTAAAGTGAATTGGTCTTGTATAGTGGAGACACGAAACGGGATTTAGAGCCCCTATAACTAGGCTATCTACACGAGACGTAGACATATAATAGAGCTAAAATCACCCTAAAAACTAGGCTAGTTAAGATTGAATTGACAAAATAATATTCTCTCAAAAAATATTTACACGAAACGGGATTTAGAGCCCCTATAACTAGGCTATCTACACGAGACGTAGACATATAACGGAGCTAAAATCACCCTAAAAACTAGGCTAGTTAAGATTGAATTGACAAAATAATATTCTCTCAAAAAATATTTTCTGAGATTGTACACTAAAGTGAATTGGTCTTGTATAGTGGAGACACGAAACGGGATTTAGAGCCCATATAACTAGGCTATCTACACGAGACGTAGACAAATAACGGAGCTAAAATCACCCTAAAAACTAGGCTAGTTAAGATTGAATTGACAAAATAATATTATCTCAAAAAATATTTTCTGAGATTGTACACTAAAGTGAATTGGTCTTGTATAGTGGAGACACGAAACGGGATTTAGAGCCTCTATAACTAGGCTATCTACACGAGACGTAGACATATAACGGAGCTAAAATCACCCTAAAAACTAGGCTAGTTAAGATTGAATTGACAAAATAATATTCTCTCAAAAAAAAAATCTGAGATTGTACACTAAAGTGAATTGGTCTTGTATAGTGGAGACACGAAACGGGATTTAGAGCCCCTATAACTAGGCTATCTACACGAGACGTAGACATATAATAGAGCTAACATCACCCTAAAAATTGGCCTAGTTAAGATTGAATTGACAAAATAATATTCTCTCAAAAAATAATTGGTCTTGTATAGTGGAGACACGAAACGGGATTTAGAGCCCCTATAACTAGGCTATCTACACGAGACGTAGACAAATAACGGAGCTAAAATCACCCTAAAAACTAGGCTAGTTAAGAAAAAATATTTTCTAAAGTGAATTGGTCTTGTATGGTGGAGACACGAAACGGGATTTAGAGCCCCTATAACTAGGCTATCTACACGAGACGTAGACATATAATAGAGCTAAAATCACCCTAAAAACTAGTTAAGATTGAATTGACAAAATAATATTCTCTCAAAAAATATTTTCTGAGATTGTACACTAAAGTGAATTGGTCTTGTATGGTGGAGACACGAAACGGGATTTAGAGCCCCTATAACTAGGCTATCTACACGAGACGTAGACATATAATAGAGCTAAAATCACCCTAAAAACTAGGCTAGTTAAGATTGAATTGACAAAATAATATTCTCTCAAAAAATATTTTCTGAGATTGTACACTAAAGTGAATTGGTCTTGTATAGTGGAGACACGAAACGGGATTTAGAGCCCCTATAACTAGGCTATCTACACGAGACGTAGACATAAAATAGAGCTAAAATGCCCCTAAAAACTAGGCTAGTTAAGATTGAATTGACAAAATAATATTCTCTCAAAAAACATTTTTCTGAGATTGTACACTAAAGTGAATTGGTCTTGTATGGTGGAGACACGAAACGGGATTTAGAGCCCCTATAACTAGGCTATCTACACGAGACGTAGACATATAATAGAGCTAAAATCACCCTAAAAACTAGGCTAGTTAAGATTGAATTGACAAAATAATATTCTCTCAAAAAACAAATCTCAGATTGTACACTAAAGTGAATTGGTCTTGTATGGTGGAGACACGAAACAGGATTTAGAGCCCCTATAACTAGGCTATCTACACGAGACGTAGACATATAACTGAGCTAAAATCACCCTAAAAACTAGGCTAGTTAAGATTGAATTGACAAAATAATATTCTCTCAAAAAATATTTTCTGAGATTGTACACTAAAGTGAATTGGTCTTGTATGGTGGAGACACGAAACGGATTTAGAGCCCCTATAACTAGGCTATCTACACGAGACGTAGACATATAATAGAGCTAAAATCACCCTAAAAACTAGGCTAGTTAAGATTGAATTGACAAAATAATATTCTCTCAAAAATATTTTCTGAGATTGTACACTAAAGTGAATTGGTCTTGTATGGTGGAGACACGAAACGGGATTTAGAGCCCCTATAACTAGGCTATCTACACGAGACGTAGACATATAACGGAGCTAAAATCACCCTAAAAACTAGGCTAGTTAAGATTGAATTGACAAAATAATATTATCTCAAAAAATATTTTCTGAGATTGTACACTAAAGTGAATTGGTCTTGTATAGTGGAGACACGAAACGGGATTTAGAGCCTCTATAACTAGGCTATCTACACGAGACGTAGACATATAACGGAGCTAAAATCACCCTAAAAACTAGGCTAGTTAAGATTGAATTGACAAAATAATATTCTCTCAAAAAATATTTTCTGAGATTGTACACTAAAGTGAATTGGTCTTGTATAGTGGAGACACGAAACGGATTTAGAGCCCCTATAACTAGGCTATCTACACGAGACGTAGACATATAACTGAGCTAAAATCACCCTAAAAACTAGGCTAGTTAAGATTTAATTGACAAAATAATACTATCTCAAAAAATATTTTCTGAGATTGTACACTAAAGTGAATTGGTCTTGTATGGTGGAGACACGAAACGGGATTTAGAGCCCCTATAACTAGGCTATCTACACGAGACGTAGACATATAACGGAGCTAAAATCACCCTAAAAACTAGGCTAGTTAAGATTGAATTGACAAAATAATATTCTCTCAAAAAATATTTTCTGAGATTGTACACTAAAGTGAATTGGTCTTGTATTGTCCAGACACGAAACGGGATTTAGAGCCCCTATAACTAGGCTATCTACACGAGACGTAGACATATAACTGAGCTAAAATCACCCTAAAAACTAGGCTAGTTAAGATTGAATTGACAAAATCATATTCTCTCAAAAAAGAATTGGTCTTGTATAGTGGAGACATAAAACGGGATTTAGAGCCCCTATAACTAGGCTATCTACACGAGACGTAGACATATAACGGAGCTAAAATCACCCTAAAAACTAGGCTAGTTAAGATTGAATTGACAAAATAATATTATCTCAAAAAATATTTTCTGAGATTGTACACTAAAGTGAATTGGTCTTGTATAGTGGAGACACGAAACGGGATTTAGAGCCCCTATAACTAGGCTATCTACACGGGACGTAGACATATAACGGAGCTAAAATCACCCTAAAACTAGGCTAGTTAAGATTGAATTGACAAAATAATATTCTCTCAAAAAATATTTTCTGAGATTGTACACTAAAGTGAATTGGTCTTGTATAGTGGAGACACGAAACGGGATTTAGAGCCCCTATAACTAGGCTATCTACACGAGACGTAGACATATAATTGAGCTAAAATCACCCTAAAAACTAGGCTAGTTAAGATTGAATTGACAAAATAATATTCTCTCAAAAAATATTTTCTGAGATTGTACACTAAAGTGAATTGGTCTTGTATAGTGGAGACACGAAACGGGATTTAGAGCCCCTATAACTAGGCTATCTACACGAGACGTAGACATATAACGGAGCTAAAATCACCCTAAAAACTAGGCTAGTTAAGATTGAATTGACAAAATAATATTCTCTCAAAAAAATATTTTCTGAGATTGTACACTAAAGTGAATTGGTCTTGTATAGTGGAGACACGAAACGGGATTTAGAGCCCCTATAACTAGGCTATCTACACGAGGCGTAGACATATAACTGAGCTAAAATCACCCTAAAAACTAGGCTAGTTAAGATTGAATTGACAAAATAATATTCTCTCAAAAAATATTTTCTGAGATTGTACACTAAAGTGAATTGGTCTTGTATGGTGGAGACACGAAACGGGATTTAGAGCCCCTATAACTAGGCTATCTACACGAGACGTAGACATATAACGGAGCTAAAATCACCCTAAAAACTAGGCTAGTTAAGATTGAATTGACAAAATAATATTCTCTCAAAAAATATTTTCTGAGATTGTACACTAAAGTGAATTGGTCTTGTATTGTGTAGACACGAAACGGGATTTAGAGCCTCTATAACTAGGCTATCTACACGAGACATAGACATATAACTGAGCTAAAATCACCCTAAAAACTAGGCTAGTTAAGATTGAATTGACAAAATAATATTCTCTCAAAAAAATATTTTCTGAGATTGTACACTAAAGTGAATTGGTCTTGTATAGTGGAGACACGAAACGGGATTTAGAGCCCCTATAACTAGGCTATCTACACGAGACGTAGACATATAATAGAGCTAAAATCACCCTAAAAAATAGGCTAGTTAAGATTGAATTGACAAAATAATATTCTCTCAAAAAATAATTGGTCTTGTATAGTGGAGACACGAAACGGGATTTAGAGCCCCTATAACTAGGCTATCTACACGAGACGTAGACAAATAACGGAGCTAAAATCACCCTAAAAACTAGGCTAGTTAAGAAAAAATATTTTCTAAAGTGAATTGGTCTTGTATGGTGGAGACACGAAACGGGATTTAGAGCCCCTATAACTAGGCTATCTACACGAGACGTAGACATATAATAGAGCTAAAATCACCCTAAAACTAGGCTAGTTAAGATTGAATTGACAAAATAATATTCTCTCAAAAAATATTTTCTGAGATTGTACACTAAAGTGAATTGGTCTTGTATGGTGGAGACACGAAACGGGATTTAGAGCCCCTATAACTAGGCTATCTACACGAGACGTAGACATATAATAGAGCTAAAATCACCCTAAAAACTAGGCTAGTTAAGATTGAATTGACAAAATAATATTCTCTCAAAAATATTTTCTGAGATTGTACACTAAAGTGAATTGGTCTTGTATAGTGGAGACACGAAACGGGATTTAGAGCCCCTATAACTAGGCTATCTACACGAGACGTAGACATATAATAGAGCTAAAATCACCCTAAAAACTAGGCTAGTTAAGATTGAATTGACAAAATAATATTCTCTCAAAAAACATTTTTCTGAGATTGTACACTAAAGTGAATTGGTCTTGTATGGTGGAGACACGAAACGGGATTTAGAGCCCCTATAACTAGGCTATCTACACGAGACGTAGACATATAATAGAGCTAAAATCACCCTAAAAACTAGGCTAGTTAAGATTGAATTGACAAAATAATATTCTCTCAAAACAAAAATCTGAGATTGTACACTAAAGTGAATTGGTCTTGTATGGTGGAGACACGAAACGGGATTTAGAGCCCCTATAACTAGGCTATCTACACGAGACGTAGACATATAACGGAGCTAAAATCACCCTAAAAACTAGGCTAGTTAAGATTGAATTGACAAAATAATATTCTCTCAAAAAATATTTTCTGAGATTGTACACTAAAGTGAATTGGTCTTGTATGGTGGAGACACGAAACGGGATTTAGAGCCCTATAACTAGGCTATCTACACGAGACGTAGACATATAATAGAGCTAAAATCACCCTAAAAACTAGGCTAGTTAAGATTGAATTGACAAAATAATATTCTCTCAAAAAATATTTTCTGAGATTGTACACTAAAGTGAATTGGTCTTGTATGGTGGAGACACGAAACGGGATTTAGAGCCCCTATAACTAGGCTATCTACACGAGACGTAGACATATAACGGAGCTAAAATCACCCTAAAAACTAGGCTAGTTAAGATTGAATTGACAAAATAATATTATCTCAAAAAATATTTTCTGAGATTGTACACTAAAGTGAATTGGTCTTGTATAGTGGAGACACGAAACGGGATTTAGAGCCCTATAACTAGGCTATCTACACGAGACGTAGACATATAACGGAGCTAAAATCACCCTAAAAACTAGGCTAGTTAAGATTGAATTGACAAAATAATATTATCTCAAAAAATATTTTCTGAGATTGTACACTAAAGTGAATTGGTCTTGTATAGTGGAGACACGAAACGGGATTTAGAGCCCCTATAACTAGGCTATCTACACGAGACGTAGACATATAACGGAGCTAAAATCACCCTAAAAACTAGGCTAGTTAAGATTGAATTGACAAAATAATATTCTCTCAAAAAATATTTTCTGAGATTGTACACTAAAGTGAATTGGTCTTGTATAGTGGAGACACGAAACGGATTTAGAGCCCCTATAACTAGGCTATCTACACGAGACGTAGACATATAACTGAGCTAAAATCACCCTAAAAACTAGGCTAGTTAAGATTGAATTGACAAAATAATATTCTCTCAAAAAATATTTTCTGAGATTGTACACTAAAGTGAATTGGTCTTGTATGGTGGAGACACGAAACGGGATTTAGAGCCCCTATAACTAGGCTATCTACACGAGACGTAGACATATAACGGAGCTAAAATCACCCTAAAAACTAGGCTAGTTAAGATTGAATTGACAAAAAAATATTATCTCAAAAAATATTTTCTGAGATTGTACACTAAAGTGAATTGGTCTTGTATAGTGGAGACACGAAACGGGATTTAGAGCCCCTATAACTAGGCTATCTACACGAGACGTAGACATATAACTGAGCTAAAATCACCCTAAAAACTAGGCTAGTTAAGATTGAATTGACAAAATAATATTCTCTCAAAAAAAAATTGTCTGAGATTGTACACTAAAGTGAATTGGTCTTGTATGGTGGAGACACGAAACGGGATTTAGAGCCCCTATAACTAGGCTATCTACACGAGACGTAGACATATAACGGAGCTAAAATCACCCTAAAAACTAGGCTAGTTAAGATTGAATTGACAAAATAATATTCTCTCAAAAAATATTTTCTGAGATTGTACACTAAAGTGAATTGGTCTTGTATAGTGGAGACACGAAACGGGATTTAGAGCCCCTATAACTAGGCTATCTACACGAGACGTAGACAAATAACGAGCTAAAATCACCCTAAAAACTAGGCTAGTTAAGATTGAATTGACAAAATAATATTCTCTCAAAAATATTTTCTGAGATTGTACACTAAAGTGAATTGGTCTTGTATAGTGGAGACACGAAACGGGATTTAGAGCCCCTATAACTAGGCTATCTACACGAGACGTAGACATATAATGAGCTAAAATCACCCTAAAAACTAGGCTAGTTAAGATTGAATTGACAAAATAATATTCTCTCAAAAAATATTTTCTGAGATTGTACACTAAAGTGAATTGGTCTTGTATAGTGGAGACACGAAACGGGATTTAGAGCCCCTATAACTAGGCTATCTACACGAGACGTAGACATATAACGGAGCTAAAATCACCCTAAAAACTAGGCTAGTTAAGATTGAATTGACAAAATAATATTCTCTCAAAAAATATTTTCTGAGATTGTACACTAAAGTGAATTGGTCTTGTATAGTGGAGACACGAAACGGGATTTAGAGCCCCTATAACTAGGCTATCTACACGAGACGTAGACATATAACGGAGCTAAAATCACCCTAAAAACTAGGCTAGTTAAGATTGAATTGACAAAATAATATTCTCTCAAAAAATATTTTCTGAGATTGTACACTAAAGTGAATTGGTCTTGTATGGTGGAGACACGAAACGGGATTTAGAGCCCCTATAACTAGGCTATCTACACGAGACGTAGACATATAACGGAGCTAAAATCACCCTAAAAACTAGGCTAGTTAAGATTGAATTGACAAAATAATATTCTCTCAAAAATATTTTCTGAGATTGTACACTAAAGTGAATTGGTCTTGTATAGTGGAGACACGAAACGGGATTTAGAGCCCCTATAACTAGGCTATCTACACGAGACGTAGACATATAACTGAGCTAAAATCACCCTAAAAACTAGGCTAGTTAAGATTGAATTGACAAAATAATATTCTCTCAAAAAAGAATTGGTCTTGTATAGTGGAGACACGAAACGGGATTTAGAGCCCCTATAACTAGGCTATCTACACGAGACGTAGACATATAACAGAGCTAAAATCACCCTAAAAACTAGGCTAGTTAAGATTGAATTGACAAAATAATATTATCTCAAAAAATATTTTCTGAGATTGTACACTAAAGTGAATTGGTCTTGTATAGTGGAGACACGAAACGGGATTTAGAGCCCCTATAACTAGGCTATCTACACGAGACGTAGACATATAACGGAGCTAAAATCACCCTAAAAACTAGGCTAGTTAAGATTGAATTGACAAAATAATATTCTCTCAAAAATATTTTCTGAGATTGTACACTAAAGTGAATTGGTCTTGTATAGTGGAGACACGAAACGGGATTTAGAGCCCCTATAACTAGGCTATCTACACGAGACGTAGACATATAATTGAGCTAAAATCACCCTAAAAACTAGGCTAGTTAAGATTGAATTGACAAAATAATATTCTCTCAAAAAATATTTTCTGAGATTGTACACTAAAGTGAATTGGTCTTGTATAGTGGAGACACGAAACGGGATTTAGAGCCCCTATAACTAGGCTATCTACACGAGACGTAGACATATAACGAAGCTAAAATCACCCTAAAAACTAGGCTAGTTAAGATTGAATTGACAAAATAATATTCTCTCAAAAAATAATTGGTCTTGTATAGTGGAGACATAAAACGGGATTTAGAGCCCCTATAACTAGGCTATCTACACGAGACGTAGACATATAACGGAGCTAAAATCACCCTAAAAACTAGGCTAGTTAAGATTGAATTGACAAAATAATATTATCTCAAAAAATATTTTCTGAGATTGTACACTAAAGTGAATTGGTCTTGTATAGTGGAGACACGAAACGGGATTTAGAGCCCCTATAACTAGGCTATCTACACGAGACGTAGACATATAATAGCTAAAATCACCCTAAAAACTAGGCTAGTTAAGATTGAATTGACAAAATAATATTCTCTCAAAAATATTTTCTGAGATTGTACACTAAAGTGAATTGGTCTTGTATGGTGGAGACACGAAACGGGATTTAGAGCCCCTATAACTAGGCTATCTACACGAGACGTAGACATATAACGGAGCTAAAATCACCCTAAAAACTAGGCTAGTTAAGATTGAATTGACAAAATAATATTATCTCAAAAAATATTTTCTGAGATTGTACACTAAAGTGAATTGGTCTTGTATAGTGGAGACACGAAACGGGATTTAGAGCCCCTATAACTAGGCTATCTACACGAGACGTAGACATATAACGGAGCTAAAATCACCCTAAAAACTAGGCTAGTTAAGATTGAATTGACAAAATAATATTCTCTCAAAAAATATTTTCTGAGATTGTACACTAAAGTGAATTGGTCTTGTATAGTGGAGACACGAAACGGATTTAGAGCCCCTATAACTAGGCTATCTACACGAGACGTAGACATATAATTGAGCTAAAATCACCCTAAAAACTAGGCTAGTTAAGATTGAATTGACAAAATAATATTCTCTCAAAAAACATTTTTCTGAGATTGTACACTAAAGTGAATTGGTCTTGTATGGTGGAGACACGAAACGGGATTTAGAGCCCCTATAACTAGGCTATCTACACGAGACGTAGACATATAACGGAGCTAAAATCACCCTAAAAACTAGGCTAGTTAAGATTGAATTGACAAAATAATATTATCTCAAAAAATATTTCTGAGATTGTACACTAAAGTGAATTGGTCTTGTATAGTGGAGACACGAAACGGGATTTAGAGCCCCTATAACTAGGCTATCTACACGAGACGTAGACATATAATAGAGCTAAAATCACCCTAAAAACTAGGCTAGTTAAGATTGAATTGACAAAATAATATTTTCTCAAAAAATATTTTCTGAGATTGTACACTAAAGTGAATTGGTCTTGTATAGTGGAGACATAAAACGGGATTTAGAGCCCCTATAACTAGGCTATCTACACGAGACGTAGACATATAACAGAGCTAAAATCACCCTAAAAACTAGGCTAGTTAAGATTGAATTGACAAAATAATATTCTCTCAAAAAATATTTTCTGAGATTGTACACTAAAGTGAATTGGTCTTGTATAGTGGAGACACGAAACGGGATTTAGAGCCCCTATAACTAGGCTATCTACACGAGACGTAGACATATAACGGAGCTAAAATCACCCTAAAAACTAGGCTAGTTAAGATTGAATTGACAAAATAATATTCTCTCAAAAATATTTTCTGAGATTGTACACTAAAGTGAATTGGTCTTGTATAGTGGAGACACGAAACGGGATTTAGAGCCCCTATAACTAGGCTATCTACACGAGACGTAGACATATAATAGAGCTAAAATCACCCTAAAAACTAGGCTAGTTAAGATTGAATTGACAAAATAATATTCTCTCAAAAAATATTTTCTGAGATTGTACACTAAAGTGAATTGGTCTTGTATAGTGGAGACACGAAACGGGATTTAGAGCCCCTATAACTAGGCTATCTACACGAGACGTAGACATATAACGGAGCTAAAATCACCCTAAAAACTAGGCTAGTTAAGATTGAATTGACAAAATAATATTCTCTCAAAAATATTTTCTGAGATTGTACACTAAAGTGAATTGGTCTTGTATAGTGGAGACACGAAACGGGATTTAGAGCCCCTATAACTAGGCTATCTACACGAGACGTAGACATATAATAGAGCTAAAATCACCCTAAAAACTAGGCTAGTTAAGATTGAATTGACAAAATAATATTCTCTCAAAAAATATTTTCTGAGATTGTACACTAAAGTGAATTGGTCTTGTATAGTGGAGACACGAACGGGATTTAGAGCCCCTATAACTAGGCTATCTACACGAGACGTAGACATATAACGGAGCTAAAATCACCCTAAAAACTAGGCTAGTTAAGATTGAATTGACAAAATAATATTCTCTCAAAAATATTTTCTGAGATTGTACACTAAAGTGAATTGGTCTTGTATAGTGGAGACACGAAACGGGATTTAGAGCCCCTATAACTAGGCTATCTACACGAGACGTAGACATAATACGGAGCTAAAATCACCCTAAAAACTAGGCTAGTTAAGATTGAATTGACAAAATAATATTTTCTCAAAAATATTTTCTGAGATTGTACACTAAAGTGAATTGGTCTTGTATAGTGGAGACACGAAACGGGATTTAGAGCCCCTATAACTAGGCTATCTACACGAGACGTAGACATATAACGGAGCTAAAATCACCCTAAAAACTAGGCTAGTTAAGATTGAATTGACAAAATAATATTCTCTCAAAAAATATTTTCTGAGATTGTACACTAAAGTGAATTGGTCTTGTATAGTGGAGACACGAAACGGGATTTAGAGCCCCTATAACTAGGCTATCTACACGAGACGTAGACATATAACAGAGCTAAAATCACCCTAAAAACTAGGCTAGTTAAGATTGAATTGACAAAATAATATTCTCTCAAAAAATATTTTCTGAGATTGTACACTAAAGTGAATTGGTCTTGTATGGTGGACACGAAACGGGATTTAGAGCCCCTATAACTAGGCTATCTACACGAGACGTAGACATAACGGAGCTAAAATCACCCTAAAAACTAGGCTAGTTAAGATTGAATTGACAAAATAATATTCTCTCAAAAAATATTTTCTGAGATTGTACACTAAAGTGAATTGGTCTTGTATGGTGGAGACACGAAACGGGATTTAGAGCCCCTATAACTAGGCTATCTACACGAGACGTAGACATATAATGAGCTAAAATCACCCTAAAAACTAGGCTAGTTAAGATTGAATTGACAAAATAATATTCTCTCAAAAAATATTTTCTGAGATTGTACACTAAAGTGAATTGGTCTTGTATACTGGAGACATGAAACGGGATTTAGAGCCCCTATAACTAGGCTATCTACATGAGACGTAGACATATAACGAAGCTAAAATCACCCTAAAAACTAGGCTAGTTAAGATTGAATTGACAAAATAATATTTTCTCAAAAATATTTTCTGAGATTGTACACTAAAGTGAATTGGTCTTGTATAGTGGAGACACGAAACGGGATTTAGAGCCCCTATAACTAGGCTATCTACACGAGACGTAGACATATAACAGCTAAAATCACCCTAAAAACTAGGCTAGTTAAGATTGAATTGACAAAATAATATTCTCTCAAAAATATTTTCTGAGATTGTACACTAAAGTGAATTGGTCTTGTATAGTGGAGACACGAAACGGGATTTAGAGCCCCTATAACTAGGCTATCTTCACGAGACGTAGACATATAACGGAGCTAAAATCACCCTAAAAACTAGGCTAGTTAAGATTGAATTGACAAAATAATATTCTCTCAAAAATATTTTCTGAGATTGTACACTAAAGTGAATTGGTCTTGTATAGTGGAGACACGAAACGGGATTTAGAGCCCCTATAACTAGGCTATCTACACGAGACGTAGACATATAACGGAGCTAAAATCACCCTAAAAACTAGGCTAGTTAAGATTGAATTGACAAAATAATATTGTCCCAAAAAATATTTTCTGAGATTGTACACTAAAGTGAATTGGTCTTGTATAGTGGAGACACGAAACAGGATTTAGAGCCCCTATAACTAGGCTATCTACACGAGATGTAGACATATAACAGAGCTAAAATCACCCTAAAAACTAGGCTAGTTAAGATTGAATTGACAAAATAATATTTTCTCAAAAAAAAAAATCTGAGATTGTACACTAAAGTGAATTGGTCTTGTATAGTGGAGACACGAAACGGGATTTAGAGCCCCTATAACTAGGCTATATACACGAGACGTAGACATATAACGGAACTAATTTCCCCCTAAAAACTAGGCTAGTTAAGATTGAATTGACAAAATAATATTTTCTCAAAAAATATTTTCTGAGATTG
Source organism: Paralithodes platypus (assembly GCA_032716605.1). Taxonomy (NCBI): domain Eukaryota; kingdom Metazoa; phylum Arthropoda; class Malacostraca; order Decapoda; family Lithodidae; genus Paralithodes; species Paralithodes platypus. The sequence goes on from CM064499.1 coordinate 24,968,128, forward strand.
TACACTAAAGTGAATTGGTCTTGTATAGTGGAGACACGAAACAGGATTTAGAGCCCCTATAACTAGGCTATCTACACGAGACGTAGACATATAATGGAGCTAAAATCCCCCTAAAAACTAGGCTAGTTAAGATTGAATTGACAAAATAATATTTTCTCAAAAAAAAAATTCTGAGATTGTACACTAAAGTGAATTGGTCTTGTATAGTGGAGACACGAAACGGGATTTAGAGCCCCTATAACTAGGCTATCTACACGAGACGTAGACATATAATGGAGCTAAAATCCCCCTAAAAACTAGGCTAGTTAAGATTGAATTGACAAAATAATATTTTCTCAAAACAAAAAATTTGAGATTGTACACTAAAGTGATTTGGTCTTGTGTAGTGGAGACACGAAACGGGATTTAGAGCCCCTATAACTAGGCTATCTACATGAGACGTAGACATATAACGGAGCTAAAATCACCCTAAAAACTAGGCTAGTTAAGATTGAATTGACAAAATAATATTTTCTCAAAAAAAAAAATCTGAGATTGTACACTAAAGTGAATTGGTCTTGTATGGTGGAGACACGAAATGGGATTTAGAGCCCCTATAACTAGGCTATCTACACGAGACGTAGACATATAACGGAACTAATTTCCCCCCTAAAAACTAGGGTAGTTAAGTGAATATGAACAATATGAATAGGATTAATAGAAATACTAGTAACCCACAAAATCCATTGGTTGATTATAGTTTAGATAATAGAATAGGTGGGGCTAGTGGAGGAGGAGGCGGTGGTGGCGGTGATGAAAGAGGAGGTAGGCGCAGAGGCGGCGGTGGTGGTGGTAGGCGTAGAGGTGGTAGGCGTTGCCACCAAAATAGAGCCAGTACAGATAGTGATGAAGGTGTATTTGGTGATAGTAGTCGTAGTCGTCGCCGCCACCCCCGCAGAGGTGGTGTTGGTGGTAGGCGAAATAGGGCCGGCGTAGATAGCGATGAGGGTGTGATTGGTGATAGCAGCAGTATCTATCAAAATGCAACTAGTAACAATAGCCATCAAAGTGATGATGATGATGATGATGGTGGTCGCCACCACCACCACCGTAGAGGAGGTGGTGGTGTTGGTGGTAGGCTTAGACAACAGATCAGGGCCGGCGATGAGGGTGTGATTGGTGATAGCAGCAGTATCTATCAAAATGCAACTAGCAACAATAGCCATCAAAGTGATGATGATGATGATCATGGTGGTCGCCGCCACCGTTGAGGAGGTGGTGGTGTTGGTGGTAGGCTTAGACAACAGATTAGGGCCGGCGATGAGGGTGTAATTGGTGATAGCAGCAGTATCTATCAAAATACAACATAGGGGAGGTGTGGTGGAGTGGTCTTGCCACTGGCCTGGTAATCCAAAGGTCCCGGCTTCAAATCCCGATGTATCAATGGGAAGATATTATTGGGATGGAATTTGTGCTGTACCTGGTATCAGTGCATTACCACAAGCCCACCGAAACGTCAATAAAATACCCTCATTGTTCCCTGATTAAATAGCACTGTATGAATATTCCCATATTCAAAATATGCTATAGGGGTGCAATGACTGGTGAGTTATCTGCTCAACAGGTGGCGTTGTGTGTGTGTAAGTGTGAGAGTCCGAGTGTAGGGGGTGAGACAGTGAAGCACGGGAACGAGGTGGCTTCAGAGATGGGATCGTTTCGGGCCATGAGTGAGCACCGTGCCTCATGTGAAGGCAAGATGGCAGGTGCTCGTTGTACTCTACGTGCTTCACATGTCTCACTCCCTAGACTGGAACAAGACCTCACGGGCTTCACTGTTCATTGTAAAGCGGTGAATGTTAAGGCTCTCAGCCTATGCCCGAGAGGAAGTAAGTTGGAATATAGAAAAAAAACAAAAAAACAAAACAAAAAAACAATAGCCATCAAAGTGATGATGATGATGATGATGATGGTGGTCGCCGCCGCAGAGGAGGTGGTGTTGGTGGTAGGGGTAGACAACAGATTAGGGCCAGCGATGAGGGTGTGATTGGTGATAGCAGCAGTATCTATCAAAATGCAACTAGTAACAATAGCCATCAAAGTGATAATGATGATGATGATGGTGAGCGTAGAGGTGTTGGTGGTGGTGGTGATAGCAGCAATGGCCATCAAGGTGATGATGATGGGCGTGGGCGTAGAGGAAGAGGTGGTGGTGGTGGTGGGCGTAGAGGAAGAGGTGGTGGTAGTGGGGGGAGGCGTAGACGTAGAGGAAGAGGTGGTGGTGGTGGTGGGAGGCGTAGGCGTAGAGGAAGAGGTGGTGGTGGTGGTGGGAGGCGTAGACGTAGAGGAGGAGGAGGTAGTAGTGGTGATGATGATGATGATAGCAGTGATATCTATAACACTGCAACTAGTAATAGCTATCACACCCCAACAGATATTACCCCTACCGATAACAGTGACAGTTATACTATTGCTCCACCACCAACTAGAGATGGTTTCTGTAACTTCAATGTAGATAATGCCAACCTCGATAACAAGAAGGCAATAATCCGGAATATATATGCAAAAAAAGAAGAGGATGTTTCAACTAATTTAGATAGAATAATTAAAATGTTGAGTAAGAGCCTGTCAAAATTAGTACATCCAGAATTTGATTTTTTTTTAAATGAGTTTTATAACTCGTTATGTAACGTAAAATCAGAATATAAACCAATAAATGTCTCGTACATGTGTTACTTGTCGAGTCTCATTATTTGTGTGGGTATAAATTATCTCTAAATTACATATATATTCAATCAAGAATTTGATGGTAAACTAAGTTCGGTAGACCAAATGATACGTCTTGTCTGGATACCATTCAAAAATTCATGGGTGATATTGATTCATCCTTCGATTTAAAATTATGGGATGCAATTTTATTACATATATCAACAAATACATTACATTATTTGATAAAATGTCTTTTCAAAGTACTTTATGGTATGAAGGGTAGGGTAGCGATTTTGGAACAATTAAATATTACAACACATGGGCTGGTCTATCAGAGTGAGAACTGAGCGATCTCTGCCATACCCATAGCTTACTCTGACTGTTCCTTTTACTTACATATTTTCTAGATCTCAAGTGATGGCGTCTCTTCTGTGGATTGACCTCCCAATCTACCAAGATTGGAAGCCAAAGCGTCACTTTTTCCTTTGCCCCTCAACTTTCTCTTCATAATTGCCGAGGGGCACAGGGCCCTGGGTGGGGCTTTGGTTTCCCGGGTATTTCCGCACCCTCCTCAGCTCCCCGCCATGGAGTGGCTTCGGTCACCCAGGCTTTATTGTGGTCGGCAGGGAGGGTTCTGTGGGGGCGCTCGGTTATGGCCTTGGCCTTGCTCGGGGCCTTGGGGCTGTTCGGCCAGGCAGCTTGGGGAACAACAACAACAACAACACACCATTATGGTACGGCTTTGAAACACATACTATTGTATGCATCTAGTAATATTTGTACAATGGAGAGAAATATTGTCCCATTGTATACACATATTAAAGGATTGTCGATTACGGATCGGCATTTCATCATTCGTGATTACTCCGTAGAGTCGTTTCTAGTAGATAGGGAAAAACTCTCTATGAATACATTTGCTTATATGAAAATATATAATCCACACATAATTAATGTTATATTGAAGTATATAAAGTGTAAGTGAACTATAGATGATGATGAATATTATGCAAATATTTATTGTATTATACCCCACATTAATTATTACGAAACAGTGAATTATATCAATAAATTAAATAATAAGCACATGTTAATGATTGGGGGTCAATTGGACCCACCCTCGATAATCATTGACAACAAAAACAAACCGATAGTGGAGGATTTAAAAATGGAATTTATCGATAAAAAGCGAAATAAAATATACCTTAATTTGAAAAACGTTCAAATATTGGAAGGTGATATTTTAAGTTGTAAATCATATATTCATGAACATCTATCTCAAATAAAATTAACGGAAAATTATTTTCTATGTCCAAAATACAACAGGGGCAAATTGAGAGGGTGTTGTCGAAATATGGAACAAAATAACATGATGATGATCGAGCCTTTCTAGGAAGCGGTTGAAACGAAACGAGTTTTCTGGTTAAATAAAGTTTATTGTAAAAAACAAAAAATCATACCACACCACACCGTGCACACGCACGTGACTCTCAATAAAAAAAAGGGTCGTATATAACCCCGAAGCGACCAAACAATATTTATTGACCCTTACCGGTGAGTTGTTTGCCCGCTCTGCCAAGGGTTAGGGGTGATGAAGTTCATCTAGAATCTCGCCAAATATGGTTTTATAATTCCCCTCTGGTATTACAAGGCTGACTATAATAATCTCTTAATACATTAAATATGTGAACAGAGTACTTATTCGTATATACTTTATTTTTATAAATTTCAACTACAGGATATATAGCAGCGCGTATTGCTAGTCTGTTATTATGACGTATTTCATCTATTCGTGGCCACCTTTGTACCAAAATGTTAATCAGAGTGTGTTGAGAAGCGGCATTTATCGTGATACAACTCCATCCTACATCACCCCTCTGCCTAGTATAGTAATTCCCACACCTCCCGAAGATAACGTCATTATGTCGGGAAACGAACCCCAGGCTTTTCACTTAAATGTCACCCATGGTCAGGCCGTCAAAGATTCCACTGGTTTTGAAGAACACAGAAATATTGTTTCAGTTTTGGATGATGTAGAGACGGAAATTGCAGCAAAAGGTATTACACAGGAGAAGGCCAAAATTTACATTTTTCGCTCGAAAATTGACCAGGGTAATAGTCCAGCTGGATACCTTTTGGCATGCGATGACCTCATAAATGCTAAGACTTACAATAAGTTCAGAGTAGAATTCCTAGAAAAGTTTGGGTCTTCAGCTAAGGGGGAATTTGCGAAATTCCATGATTTCGCCGATCAGCTATTGAAGCAAAAGAAAAATCAGTCGGTGGATACATTATTGGCGCAGTGTTCTCAATTCGCGAATTGTATGTCGCATGATCTAGATCGTCACACCTGGTTTGAGGACAGTAAGATAACAATAGGACAGCTGAGCAAGTTACTGGGGTATGTTATGTTGGTTAGTGCCTTATCAGACACAGTGAAACCGATCGCACGACGAATCGAGTTCCCCCCCAATATGTCTCTCAATAAATGTTCAAAGGAACTTAGGAAGTCTTGTGATACTAGCGGTATAACCACCGAGCAAATTAAGTTTTCGTGTGCTGCCGTTAGGAATTCCTTACCTGTTTCCCCAGCTCAACCTGGGCCTAAACAGAATCAACCACATAGAAACCCCCAGAACAGTTCTCCTCCCAAAATCCAGAAACCTGCACAGGTAAGTCAAAGTAGACAGAGTTACAGCGCTCAAACATGGAACCATCAATCGCCTCGTTATCAGGGCAAGGGCAGTCGACCGCAGGCCCCGAGCGGCGGCGGTCAGGGCTCGCAGAGACCTGCGATAATGGCTAGCGGCGCAACTGGTCAACACAGGGATGTTATGTGTTTTTATTGTGGTATACGGGGGCACATTGTTCCTCGTTGTAACATCTAGGCCAAAGAGCTATATGAATATACAGCAGGTAAGCAACCTTTCTGTCGTAGATGCAAGAATAACGACCACAGGACCGGAAATTGCCCGGAAGTGAAGGTCGATACGGACGATTGGAGGGCGAGTCACCCTAGGTCGGGGGAAGCTTACGATCGTTCCCAAGTAAATGTAACGTAAAACATCAATGTACACACACTCCGGCATTTCCTACGTTAATGATATATATAAGTGCCCTTATGCATTCACCTGACTCGTTAATTTTGAAGTCATGTGTAAATAATACAGATATAAGTGTTCTAATAGATACAGGTTTTCCTGTGAACCTTATGTCTAGCTCTGTATTTAACAAATTGAATCATGATGATTCGTTTAAACTTGAATTCCCAGATGTTAATCTTCAGAGTGTTTCAGGGGATAATATTTCAATATTGGGGGTTACATACTTACCGATAGCATTGCATGAGGACTTGGATTTAATGACGGAGAAAGTGTATATTGTTCAGGGTTTAAACATCTCGTCGGACCTTCTATTGGGTTTTAAAACATGAGGGAACGTAAATTTATTTTAAGTCTAGAGATGAATGGTGTATCAATTGATGGTACTTTCATTGAGGCGTCATCTAGCTTCCCAGAAAGTTTACAATTTGTATCAAATGGTGTACGTAAGGGCATTGTGGAGAGTGGTAAAACCTTTCAGGCAAAACGTCGTACATCTGGTCGGAAGACCGGAGGCGGTCTACGCCTGCCCGCATATAGCCCAACTGTATTATGGTTCGGCACCACTGGTGAGAACGATTCCGCGCGGCCTATTTAATGGCTAACTCAGCTAAACTCGCGCATATTTTACCGTACCGTATGGCGCGGCAAAGAGAAGACAGAATGAGACCACAGTTTTAAATCTTATATATTTTATATATTATATATATATATATATACTGTATATATATATATATATTTCAATCTATCTAAACAGGATGTATACCATTTAACCTAACCTAACCTAACCTAACCTAACTAATAAAATATATAAGATTTAAAACTGTGGTCTCATTCTGTCTTCTCTTTGCCGTGCCATACGGTACGGTAAAATATGCGCGAGTTTAGCTGAGTTAGCCATTAAATAGGCCGCGCGGAACCGTTCTCACCAGTGGTGCCGAACCATAATACAGTTGGGCTATATGCCGCCGGCCCGTCTCAGAGATTACCTCCGCTCTTCCCGCCGTCGATATTACATTGCAGGATTATTTAGAACAATCTATGGGGGATTCTGATATTCTCATTCACTGTAATACTATCATTGAACCGCATTCTGCGAGGGTTGTTAATGTTTATGCAAGCAATCTTAAGAGTACAGTCAATTCTATTGTTTTATTAGCCGATTCCTCAGCGATCAAGGGTATTACGTTTGCTCAGGCGCTTCATGAGGTGGATGACACTAATGTTTTTCAAACTCTCATTTTAAATGCCACAAATGGCTTAATGAAATTGTATGCGGATACGAAGTTATGTAATGCTTCCTGTGTACCTTGTAAATTTGAAGAAATTAATTCTCTTCCAGTGGCATCTGTGCGCACTGGGAATTCTCCTGATATGGATGATAGAATGCGTAAGATTTATGATGATTTACAAGGTAGCGATTTTCCTGAAGCTTAGGGTCCGCTTAAGGCGTTATTGAAGGAATTTAATGAGTCCGTACATTTAAAGGGGGATGATATGGGGTTCACTGACATTATAGACCATAAAATTGTGTTGAGTGACAAGAACCAAAAACCAGTTTACCTTCCTATGTATCGCTTATCGCACAGTCAACGGGAATTGACTGATAAACATGTTTCAGATTTACTTTCTCAAGACGTAATTCAACCATCTACGTCACTTTGGCGTTCACCTCTCTTCTTAGTCCCGAAGCAGGCGAAGGGGGAGTTTCAAGTCGTGGTAGATTTTAGAAAACTTAATACCATCATGGAGACCGATCATTTCCATATGCCGGCGATACCGGAAATTCTTGCTAGTTTGGGAACGCAGAACAAGGTATTCTCGACCCTAGACCTTTCGAGTGGTTTTCATCAAATCGGGTTATCACCGGAATCAAGACAATATACAGCATTTAATTCTCCCTCCGGTACCTTCGAATATAAACCTTTGCCCATGGGGCTTAAAAATTCACCAGCGATTTTTCAGAGATTAATGAATAATGTATTGGCAGGATTGATCGGCCATAATGTTTATGTATATATAGACGATATTATAATTTTTTCTAGAACGGTAGACGACCATCTTATCGCACTGAGAAATATACTTTCTAAATTAAATGAGGCAGGCTTAAAAATTAAAATCAGTAAATGTGAGTTTTTTTTAAAAGAAACTGTCATTTTTGGGGCATGAATTAACTCCGGACGGGGTAAATACCACTGCTCAATTAACAAATTCTATCACTAAATTTCGATATTCGGCTACCCCCAAATATCGGCTACCCCCAAATATGGGGATTGGGCCTGAGCATATAGATAGATAGATAGATAGATAGATCACTAAATTTCCTACGCCCACTAACGTAAAACAGTTAAGGCAATTTTGGGGCCTATCAGGCTACTATAGGGCATTTATAAGAAACTACGCTAGTATCGTGAAGCCCCTATATATTTTACTCAAGAAGGACGCTAAATTTGTGTGTGGAGTTGAACAAGAGGGTTCTTTTACTGAATTAAAGGCGAGCTTAACATCTTGACCGACCCTTGCTTTCCCTGATTTAAAAAAAAAAAATCTATATTAATTCTGATGCATCATATACTGGGTTTGGGGCTGTTCTTATGCAGTATGACGATAGGGATCTCTTACGGCCGTTAGGATTCGCTAGCCGTTCTTTAAAACCTGCAGAACAGAATTATTGTGTTACCGATTTAGAAGGTGCAGCGCTAATTTCGGCGTTAAATAATTTTCGTGAGGCAATATATGGTTATGAAGTAACTGTTTGGACAGACCATAAGCCTCTAATTAAATTGTTTGATGATAAACTTCTCACGGGTAGACGTGCCAGGTGGAAGTTAACATTAGCATCATACAATCCTACGCTATTGTACGTTGAAGGCAAGCTCAACACAGTTGCCGATGCGTTATCAAGGAATCCTGTTTGTTTGGTGTCTGTTAACGCACTATTGTGCAGTAAAAGTATTGCGTTAGACCAGTGGTCAGCACCCCTTTAAGCTAGAAGAGCCATTTTTTTTAAGTTTCATACAAATTTCGTACTGTCCGAGCCGCAATACAAAAAAATTGGTCTAATCAACCGAAATCTACAGTACTCCAGAAATAAGAGAATATACCCTACTTCTGAACTAAACAAATTATATTAATATTGTTCAATATCCTTGTATTCACAAGCTTAGAAAATACATGGGTCACATTTCTAAAAAACATAATGATTGATACCTATACATCTTTTCGAAGTTGAATAAACAAATCTAATGTTGCCTTAAATGTGTTATATGTTGTCTTCAATTTTGAAGGAAGAATTATTATTTCTGAAGGTTCTGGAGCCATTAAAGTGTCCTGAAAGAGCCGCATGCGGCTCCTGAGCCGCAGGTTGCCGACCCCTGCGTTAGACCAACGTAAAGATAGTTTTTGGGGTAAAGTAATTCTTGCTTTAGAATCGGGTGATTCTAGCGACGCTGTTCCTAGTCATCCCAACTTAGCAGGTTTTGATTATTTTAATTTTGTAATGCATGAGGGGTGTTTGTACAGAAATAGGGATTTAAATGACAGGGTAATGTTACAGCTCGTCATACCAGATTCGCAAATTAGTACTTTATTACCTATTTTACATGGACATGATACAATTGGGCATCCGGGGAAGCTTCGTTGTTTGACACAAGCTCAGAGAAATTATTATTGGTGGACGATGAAAAAGGATATAGATAGATATATAGACTGTTGTTCTACATGCACCACCATTAAGCCTAAGTTGAGCCCGGAAGTGAAAATCGGGGAATATCCGATTCCGGCGTATCCTTTCGCTGTGGTTGCTATAGATTTATTGAAACTTCCACTGACTGACGCCGGAAGTCAATACATTATGCTCACTATTTGTCACTTTTCACGGTATGTCGTGTTATCGGTGTTGCAGGATAAAGAGGCGAAATCGGTCACTAATAAATTCTTAGCGGATGTCGTGTGTAAATTTGGTTGTCCTAATACAATTATAACTGATAATGGTACAGAATTTTGTAATTTTAGTATGACGAAACTATGCGATGAATATACTATAGATCATGTTACTGTTTGTCCTCATTCACCCCAGTCTAATGGCTTGGCGGACCGCGCTAATCAATCTCTTATCCGTGCTCTTCGCGGCTTATTATTAGATCGTGACACGAGTACTTGGGATTCAGTTTTACATTTTGCAGAATCAACACTAAATTGTTCGATAAATTCCTCAATTGCGGATTCGCCGTATTTTATTGTTTTTGGTAGAGATATGAGACTTCCTCACAATACGTTGGTTCAGTCTAATTCTCCTGTTTATAACTGCGATGATTACGTGCTGTATCACTTGAATAATTTTCGGTCTATTTATAAGACTTTACGTAGTTCTCTTTCGAAATCAAAGGAAGACATGATGGACGAAGCGAATAAACGTAAGAGGGAGGTTAATATTGTTGTAGGGGATCTTGTTTATTTGAGGGAATTTTACGCAAAAGATAAATTACAACCTGTTTTCGAGGGTCCTTAACGCGTAATTTCAGTCGACAAGAATAGTACTGTTATAAAACACTTAGAAAAGGGCGTTGAGAAAAGGGCTCATGTGAATCATTTGAAACGTGTTATACGCAATTTACCCGGTTATGAAGATATTTCTGTTGACCACAAACCGGTGAGTCCGAGGAATGTTAAGGGACGTAAACTGCCTAAAAAGACAAATGTTGCTCATAAATATAATTTAAGATCGAGTAATGTTGCTTTTGTTAAAGAGGGAAGTAATTTTGTTGCTCAATGGTGGGTTGACAGTTTGGGAATTAATTTGGATTCATTTTACATGTAAATTTGTAGTCATCATATTTGTTTTCGGTTCCCTCAGATGGGTGTCGTAGGAAGGATTGTGGGGCGCGTCTTGGTATTATGGATACTGGGATATTATGTCTACTATTTTGGGGAAGGATTTTGAACGCTATATGCTTGCTTTAGTTCACGCGGAGAATGGACTAGTGACATCTGACTTACTTTCCTTGGCCGACTTATTCGATTTGCTGAGATTGGCAAATAGGGAATTTGATGTGGGACCTTTAGTGGGTCACTCAGAATTAGAGTCTTATTACCGTTTTCTCGAGGTGTATGTGAGTCACAGTAAATTTCTTATTTTGATCCCTTCTGCATCTGACATAAATTTGTCTTGATCTGAAATTATACCTTTTCCGGCAAAATTTCATAATTCCTTGCTCACTATTAATTTTCCTAGCGAGAATTTGCTGGTTTCGAAAGGGAAGTATACAGATGATTACTATTCGTTACTGAGTTCCTCCACTGTTCATGCGTTTTGTCACACGGCTCTCGGTTTGTTTACTATTTGCCCAGAGTCTGCTGTTCCTTTACTGCCGATGAAGTCTAACTAATGCGTTCAAGCTATTATTGGCAATGCCGATATCCTGGATAACTGTAATTTCACTCCGGTTCAATTTCACCCGTTTTTGTTTTTTTTTCACATTCACATATTTGATATTCACTTTCTTTATTTTGTGATTGCTTCAGAACTACTTATTACTTGCCCGGACCGTGCACCCTTTCATAAATCATGTATTGGCCAAGTTTATGTAAAGGACTCGTGTCTGTTGGTTTCATCTCATCTTACTGTTTACCCATCATTTACTCACATGCTTTCGTTCACAGAACAGGATAATCTGTTTGCCAGCATTCCGTCTGAAGTAAACATTACAAACAACTTTTCATTTCCTAAGATAATTTCGCGTGAGATTGAAACTTTGGAGCTGATTAACACATCCATGGATACGTTGTCGTTCATGCATTTCGTTCGTCCGGAATACATCTACCCTCTACCACTGTTCACTGGTCTTGTCGTGTTTATTTTCATTGTCATTTTCCTTATAATTTCCAAGAACATTGAGGGTAGGTGGACAAGGATTGAGATTATTCAAAATGTTAGGACATAAATTGTTTTCATTATGTGTAAGGCAGTAGAGGACTGTAAACAGACCTGTGGTATTTTGGTTGGTCCGATTCCGTGTTTAACTTACTTTATATAATTTGTCTTTGTATATTGGAATTTTTCTTTTCAGGTTTTCTATTTTCAGCATTTTGTTTTATATATATTCTATGTAATTTGTGTTGTGTATATAACTATTTTGCAAATTTGATTTGTTATTCCATATTGCATATTGTCTGATTGGTTTAATTTTCTTTCCTTGTTATTTCATGTTGAAAACCAGATTTCAAATGTATTCTCTATCGCTTTCTTTTCCTTATTATAAGCTTCACCGTAGTGTTTATCTATATTGAAAATTAGTTGCACTCTACATCTACAACTTCGTCACGGTGTTATCAATATTGAAACCTAGTATTATAACTCTTGAAACACGATTTATCAATTTTAATTTAAGTGTTAACTTAGTCTATAACCTACAATTTATTGTATTCATATTTCAGAACAACTAATGACTGGATCGATCAAAGACATTGATTGAGTGATGTGGTAATTGGTGGATCCTATCGAAAGGATGATAAACTTTCTCTGCATTGGTTCAATTATGTTCGATTTGCTCCTATGTCTTTGTTTGTTTGGGATATGTATACACATATATATATAATCTCTTTATATTTTTCATTATGTAAAAAAATGTCTTCCAGATTCTTCATCATTTTAAATTCCTTTTACATAATGGGTTTACAAACTTCGAAAATCTTACAAAAAAATCACAAAACAAGAACATTTATTCTTAATACTATAATTACTTTCTATTATATTTGTTTGGGAGTAATTTCAGTGGTAGAAATTATATCTCTTATTTTTAAGGGAGGCGTGTTATTTACTCCAATTTATCCAACTATTATTCCTTGAATTACTTAGGTACAGTCGTCAGGATTAATTTGTTTAAGTTTCCCTGGACTAAGGCGTTAGTAGCACTGCACGGTGGAGAGGTATCCCCTCCACCTCCTCTCCTTGTTGTTACCATACCCCCACCTAAACCCTCCCATTTTCTCTCCGACCCCAGAACTACACCCACCCTCCCTTCTCTCCCTCTCACCCACTTAGGGGCTACTTTTGGACCTCACCAATTGCATGTATTCCGAACACCTAATGAGGAATGCAATGTATCATAGGCAGAGTCAAGTATTAGCTTTACAAAATTTGAAAGAAAGAAAGAGAGAGCTATAGAGAGAGAGAGAGAGAGAGCGGGGGGGGGGGTCGCCAAAAACCTTACATATAATTCCATTGATTCATACCGATACATATAAAATAAAAATACCATTGACCCCTGAAAGGTTCATACCGATGTACTGATGGTTTAGTATTGTATCATACTCTAATATAGCTGCCAAACTAACCCACGTGAAGTTGTATTTAATTTTCATCGTTGTAATGGCTCAGTCTGGGCTACGTAACAAGCTTGAGACAACGAGGACCGTCTGTGTCAATTCCACCGCGAGTCTCTCCCATCAATGAACACACAAAGTAAACCATTCAAGTATTTTGAATTATTTCTTTTTATGAATTTACTAAATACTAATATCACTACATATTAGCACCGTATACAAGAACAAAGCATTTGCTTAATCATATTCACCACAAATCGCTCTGTTTCCAGACAGTTCAGGACTCATTAAGTGTAAACAGCCAATTTGTCAATAAATGCTATGAATTATTACCGAGAATGTGCCCAGTGAGTCAGCCATGTGACTTCAATACTCTAACACAACAGTCATCCTCTTAACGGAGCTATCTACCCAATCATTAGGCCATATTGTTTTCCTAATTGGCCATAATGTAAAACTACTGTATATAAACGGGACACGAACTACCCTCGGGCAAGGTTTTCGCGAAGAAAACTTGAAAATATTACTTGACATAAACAAGCTTAATAATCCTGAAGGGTTGATAACCAGTATATATGCCCTATTTTAATTAACTACCCCTCGGGTACTCTAACATTCATCTATCAATTAGGGAGAGTCTTATTTTAAAGTTCCCATGCCCTCAACACTTACGCTGAACCATACATTAGGGAAGGACTTATTCATTGTGTCACCTTACCCTTAACACCTTGCCATAAGACTACTCTATTTGATCAGGTATCTTGGTTTGTAACAAGTTAAGGGCCCCCCTTAACTTGGTTACAAAACAAGATACCTATGTAGCTATATGGGTTGAAACATAGCAAATTGCGTTAAATACTCCCTGAGTAATGGCAAGACGTAGGGTATTTACTCCACATAATACTATTAAAAGCTTCACGCCTATTCAAGATTATTCTCTTGAGATAAGTTTCAAGATAATTTGAATTTACACCTGTTAAGAATAATTACTAAATAACTATATAACGCCCATTTATTAAATCCCAGATTAACTACAAGAGTTATAATATTGAACTGATCAATAATTCTTCTACTACAATACCACTCTGTATAACAGTTTCGTGTATAACCAAATAATCTCATTATACCTTATATATACAGTAATTATACAAGTGTGTATTTCTACCCTTCATACCTGGTATATCCATATCATTATACAGTTAACCCTACTAGTAACGGTAGTAATTAGCAGCTTCAGGTTATGTTTTGTTTAGTTCATATGTTTTATGTGCAGGAGATGGTGGTCGAGAGATGTGTGTGAAATACTTCATTCCTTCATAAGGTGTTCAGAATAAATTTAATCGGTGAAGTCCCATAAGTATGGTAGCTCCTAGCTGGGTGAGAGCGAGAGAAGGGAGTGTGGGTGTAGTTCTGGGGTCGGAGAGAAAATGGGAGGGTTTAGGTGGGGGTATGGTAACAACAAGGAGAGGAGGTGGAGGGGATACCTCTCCACCGTGCAGTGCTACTAACAGGGAAAATGAAACAAATTAATCCTGACGACTGTACAAGGGTACATATATATATTATATCTCATTCTAATAACCTTAGTATAACATCTCATATTATTAAACATGGTATTTCTTGTATCAACTACATAATTTAATTATTCTCATGTAGACAGTCAGTAAGGCGCCTGGTTTCTGCCTGTGACCCAAAACAGATCATGGGATTAGCATACGTCAGATATGTAGTCAGCATACCTCGGACCAGATACATAGACTAACAGGTATGTTCACTCCCGCCTGGTGCGCAGGTCAGTGACGTCACGCGGCTCTTTCCAGTTGGAAATTGGGGTATTAATACCCAAGAGTGATATACTTAGATCTTGGGAATATGAAAGAAAATGGAGCGTAGAAGGTAAACATATATAATCTCTCATGTTCAATAATCCTGTTTGTTAACATTTGTATTAGTATTAGTATTGTTATTTTTCTTTTTTATTATCATCAGTATTATTACTATGTGTATTTATGCATCTCTCATGTTCCAATCATTTTTATAATAATATAATAATAATAATAATAATAATAATTATTATTATTATTCTTATATTATTAGTGGCTGTATTAGTAGGCCTAGTATTATTGTGTATATCTCTATATCGCGTTTATGAAGTCTGTACTTCAAATATTGACAGCTGCATCCGGCTTACACACAAACTAAAGGTCAAATATAAGACTTTAATTGGAAAGAGGGCAGATGAACCTTTTCGGTCACCTAGAGGTATGTACCGGCAGTGTATCTTGTAGTCGCTCATACACACGCACGCACACACATCTATTTATCTATATCTATATATCTGTTAATCAGGGGTGTAAAAAGTACCGAATAATTTTACTCAAGTTCAAGTAAAAGTATGTACTCAAAAAGTTACTCAGGTAAAAGTAAAAGTACCCAACTAGAAAGTTACTTAACCTAAGACGTGCGCATGGGGGGTATGAGACACTACACGCCTGTGCGCACGTATTTGAGCTGTTCCCATCACTAACATCGTTATTTTACCATAAATAGCATTAATACTTATCCATATGCGCCTATTTTACGTTGATTATAAAGGTATTAACCTGTTACAGCAATAAAACAAGTGGAAACAGCGTTTGGATGGTCAAAATCGGTGATACAGGCCGGGAGTTACATAATGTATGGCTGAGGTAACCTCCCTCCCCTCCACTCTTCCCCAAGTCTGGAGAGAGATTGTCGATCGATACTCTCTCTCTCTCTCTCTTGCACTCGCTTGGTAACAGTGATGACAACGCTCTGCTTGCAACTCGCTAATGTTAGCACGAAAATAGACCACAGAATAATGTAATAACAGGGAAAATAGGTGATAACTGAAGGAGGGGGGGGAAGTGGAGAAGGAGGGGATGTGGAGGAGTGATATTTGGCATGGCCCAGGGGCAAACAAAAAAAAGGTCAAGTTTTTTTGGGGTGTTTTAAATGGATTTTTTTTAGCCCAGGATCTTAAGAGTCTTCCCGCAGTCGCCCGGGGAAACTCTTATGAGTCTTCCTGCACTTGCCGGGTTAATTTTAAAGTTTTACCCCACAAAATTAAAAGAAGGAAATTGATTGTAGTGGAGTAAAAGTACAACTAATTCTTATATATAATACTCAAGTTAGAGTAAAAGTACTGGGCAAAAAATCTACTTTTTAAAAAGTTGATACCGGTACTGAGAAAATATACTTAAGTACTGTACTTGAGTAAATGTACTTTGTTATCTTTACACCCCTGCTGTTAATCATTATGTACCGGTACTATATATATATGTAGAATTGCGATATACAGAGCAAAGTTATACCGGTACATAAAAAAAAACTGCAAGCGAATATGACATACTGTAGGCTACACAAAATTTACTTAATGCTAGTGCTGTTTGTTTCATAGAGGATATACACACTAAAAAATACTAAACTCTAAAAAAAAATATATATATATAAACAAAATAAAGGGGGGGAGGGTTTACCCATAATCCAATTTTGTTTTGTCACACCACTTGAATGTAGGGGAGACATGATAGAGGTATCCATCAATAGCACAATAGGGCATATTGGAAAAAAGCAAAGTAAACTATTTGAAAAGTTATCAGTAAATCGGGAGGCAGCATGGAGTTACAGGTCTAATGTCTGGAGTGGGTTGACTGGACCCAAGCCAGGCAAGCCTTGACCTGAACTGGCCAGAGGTCGGAAGAGGACTGACCGCTCCTCACCTGGTGAACCCTAGTGAAAAAGAACCGTGTGACGTCATGCGCGCGCGGGTCGGATATTCGGGCAGAAGTGAATATACCTGTTAGTCTATGTATCTAGCCTCGGACGGCCCACATCACGTGGCAGGGCGCTTGTAATATGGCATGGATACAGTGTGACCGGACTGTGGAAAGTTTACCTATGTGTCACATTTGGAGACTACACCCTAATACGTCATTTGGACAGGTACCAGGATTGGTTGAGATGTACACGTAGAATGGTAATGAGTGGTTTTACGTCATACAGAGGGCGTAACCCGAGAGCATATAAACAGAATCTACAGAGCTGGAGGGCAGAAAAGACGGAACCCTCAGCTCGCACAACTAGGGGTTAGAGGTCAGCTCTGTGTGTGATAAACAGAGATATCATACTTGGATTAATATTACTATTACAAATACTTATACATTCAATATATTAGTGTACTTCTGAATAATTCTTAAGATATAATTTATTAAACTATTGTGAATTAATCTCAAGTTTCAGTTACCTGATTCTAATTATTACATCGAGTTATTTGATTATTCCCAGTAATATCTATTGGGTGGTGGCAGTCCAAAGGGGGTCTAGCAAGATCTAGCAACCCTAATTCACACTTTCATACATAAATCCACACATATACTTTTGTACCGGTATTATGTTGATGCATATAGTAATTTATTCTGTTTATATGTTTGCTGTAACACCATCTCAAATGTAAATAAACTCAATTGTCTGCATTGGAGCAGCTGCTCACCATACTAGGTCAGTTATATTCCGTTCTTTGAATTTATATAAAATTCAACATGTCTTATGGCAAAAATATTTGAATTTTAACCATGGTCTTAAAATTATTATCTAAATCATTATTACACACAAACACAACCTGTGATTATATACAAATCATTGTTCACAATGAGGCCCGGTGCATATTGAAACTTAGGCAACACAGGCACCACAGCACAGAGCAGGGCAAATGCTAAACTTTTTTTTTTTAAGAATCACATTGGGACGCAGGCCAGCGCAGTCCTTATGTCTAGTTTAAAATGATGTTGACATTTCTGCCCTGCTCTGTGCTGCATTGCCTGCATCTCTATGTGCACCAAGCCTTAAGGGGAAGAAGACCGTTTTTCTGGACCACCTTCTCCCTAATGTTTAGCCCCACTAGTTTTGAGATTATAAGACGTTTGGCCCATTAGTTTGGCGATTTTAACTCCTTTCGCCCCATTTCGTTGTCAAATTTAAGACCTTTCGTGCCATCTAGGTGTCTATTATTTCCTGGCGAGCGATAGCGAGCCTGCAATTTTAAGATGAATCGGCCTTTGGCCGGAACATCTTTCTACAGAAAAATGTAATTTATCTAGGGGGTGTTTTTCAAAGCTTGATGGAGGTCTAGGGAGGAAACTAAAAAAAATATATGAATAAATTAATTAAGGGGGGTCACCTGTTTTTGTTCTGTCCTTTTCTATCTTTCTCTGGCTTGTATCCATTTGGCCCCATTCAGCCTACTGTTTTAAGATGGTTATCCCCATCCAGGTGTCAATTTTTTACTGGTGAGCGGTAGCGAGCCAGCATATTTTTTATTTTTGTTTGACGGCAGGCTAAATTTTTTCATTTTTCGATAGAAAAATTTCTCCGGCGAAGCCGGATTTCTTCATATAATGCTGGCTCGCTGTCGCTCGCCAGGAAGAAATCGACACCTAGATGGGGATAAAAGTCGTAAAATAATTGGCTGAATGGGGCCGCATGGATACAAGCCAGAGAAAGAGAGAAAAGGACAGAAATAACAAAAAGCAGGTCACCCCCCTTAATAGACCAAACAAACGGCCAGCCTCCCCTTAACCTTGAGATCCAAAACCTACCATGATGTCGATAACAGTAATTTCACTCAGTAAATGCTGGTGTTCCCCAGGGATCAGTGTTGGCCCCAACTCTGTTCCTCATTCATATCAATCTCATATCTACCACTCATAATCCAATACATTCCTACGCAGATGACTCAACACTCCACAGTTCCTTCACATTTACCAATTCTTTCACCCAACCCGATCTTTTAAATTCAAAAATAAACACTGCAATTTCTCTGAACCAGGACCTTTCTAGAATCAATGAATGGGGACAAAAGAATCTAGTTTCCTTTAATGCACAGAAAACCAAGTACATTCAATTTTCTAACCGACAGAATCTCACTGACTCCCTTATATTTTTTAATGATGTAAATATTCCCACTTCCCCTAGTATTGATATTCTCGGTGTAACATTAACTACTAACCTGAGCTGGACACATTATGTTAGAAGCATTGCTAAGAATGCCTCTAAAAAACTGGGACTCCTGTACAGAGTTCGAGAATTCTTCACTGACGAGCAGTTGGCCGTAATATATAAAAGTCATGCGCGTTCTCAGATGGATTACTGTTCACCTCTGTGGAGTGGAAGTGGAGTGGTTGCATTGAGGCAGTTAGACAAAATTCAAAACAAAGCTATTAGATTAATCAATAACCCTGCAATCACACAGGACCTTCCCACATTATCCATACGAAGAAACGTTGCATCCCTTGCATTATTCTACAGATATTTTCACAGCAATTGTTCTGAGTTACTTGCTTCAATTGTGCCGCCTCTCCACATCTTTCCCCGTAGAACTAGGGCAGCTGAGAGCGCCCATGAATTTACACTTTCTCCTCCACAATGCAGAACTTCTGCTTATCAAAATTCATTTATCCCCAGAACTACTACTCTTTGGAATTCACTTCCCTCGAGTTCCTTTCCACAAACTTACAATCTACAACAGTTTAAATCCAGTTGTTTCAAACATTTTATGAATGGAGGATGCCTTTAGGCACATGGACCTTTTTTGTTTTATCTGTGTTTTTCCTTCCTCCGTTCATTGTCTCTTAAAAAAAAAAAAAAAAAAAGAAAAAAAAAAACATTGAAGAAAAACGTTATGATTGAATGTACCCTCTAGCCAGTGTCACACTTCAGTTAAGTTTTTCCAGCTGATAGTATATTGTCATACGGTATCTTTACTGACATGAATCATCTATAATTAAGATTTGGTAGCAAATGTTCATTATGAAAACAGCCTAAATTATAGGTTTTATTCCCGGAGGGAAGTAATGAAACCTAATATTTAGTAGGGGCCCCGTAATCATTGACGATTTGCCTATTAATATAATAGTCTCCATTCAACACCCGCGCCAGCCGTTTTGAATCTACCGCCGCGGGGGTGAACAGAGTATTCCTCATAAGTGTAACGCAACTTTTCTTATGGCGTCGTCTATAGATCGGGTACCCACTACGAAAAAACTTTCGTAAAAAATAAGAGAAGATTTTTTTTTTTTTTTTTCTTAAACATTGTTATAACACGCTTCCCTCTTTCGGTGGATTTCTTGTGTTGTGACACCCAGCCGCTCCTCACCAGGCGGCCATTCGTTCTTCACATATATATCAAGATAACAACCAAGATATTTAAGTGAATAGGAAGGGGATGGATGGGAGGGCCCTACATCGTCAATGATTACGGGGCCCCTACTAAATATTAGGTTTTCATTACTTCCCTCCGGGAATCAAACCTATAATTTAATAGTGGCCCCTCCATCATTGACGATTTGCCTGAATTCCCAAGACTGGAGTGGGACATTCATAATAATATCCTAAAAAAACTCAGAACCGTAAGGTAAAGTCAAGAATTTGTATAACAGAATAAGTCTTTATTGTTAGCATACAATATATAAAAAATATAAAAGGGGGTGGGAGCAGTGCGTTACTTCGAAGAAGATCTGCTCCCAAGAATACAGGACCTCAACTTGAGATTCTATTTGATAGCGATTTGACAAGACATTCATGGCTTCCTTATTGCTATGCCAGATTGTATACTATTTACAGTTATTATCCGGCATGAATCTGATATTTGTTTGACCAGATTGACACTCAACCAAAACTACATAGTTGCAACTATGGTAGAAAAAACTTTCTTAAAATTACAACTAAAACCATTCAACGGGCTTTTACATAGCCCTTCTTTTTAAATAATGATAGATTCTTCTTAAAAATAAAATCAACATGTGAGCTTTCACTTAGCTCTCTCATGTCAGCATCGCCAGAGGCCTTCTCCGGCGGAGGAGTCTGTTTCCGGCGGAGGGGCTTAAGGGTATATTGGGATACTCTCAACCCTCCCGCCTTTTTCTCGTCCCTCGAGGGACTTAACTTTACTATCACAATAACCATCAGCTCCTCAGCCGCAAAAAAACTCCTAAAAGCGCCTGCTAGTGGATAACGTCACGAAAGAGAAAACCCAACAACTAATTTGAGCACAAACAGAAGGGAAGAACCCACTGACGCATTTATATCTTATACAAATGAGGGTAGGAGGGGTACTCGTTGCGTGACGAAAACCACTGCTGTAGGTTAATCCTAAGCGGGGTTCAAGAGTGGGGGGAGTCGAGGTAGCCATGTTAGGCTCCTGACTACTTTCATATAGCACCCAAAGATCCGCATGCCCGTCCATGATCAGGTCGTGACTAGTACATGGTTTAAAACAGTGAACTTGTAATAAGCGTGAGGCACTGAATGCTATTATCTGTTAGGGCAGCTCTTTGGTTGGCTTATCCAGTCCTTTTGGAGCTTGGGCGGCGGAAGACTTCGTTCCCGCTGGGACCAGAACGTAAAGGAAAAAATTTGGTTTAGGGGGGGGGCGATTTTTAATCCGATCCCCTTGAGCTGAGCTAGCCTAAACATTGGCATGCTTTCTTACAACTAAAACATTTTGCTTGTCGAGGCATGAGTAGCCTAGGCTAAGTAAGAGCCGAGGAGTGAGTGACTCTTGCTAGCGTGAACCACGATAGTGTGGTCAAAATAATGAATACAGGTGATTTGAGTCTCGTAGACCTAATTCCGGCGTTCCTGTGGCTCCGGTCCCGCTTATATCAGAACTTCCGACAGGCTAGCTTTTAGCCTTACCGGATGCTACATTTAGTGAGTTGGAGGACTGCACCTACCGGGACAGACCTACAAGGAAAAACCTATCGCCCAAGGGAGGACAAGACCAATTTGGACGAGCTGATTTGGATGAACATGGCTAGAATGAGTGCAGTGTAGGAAAGACCCTTCGTCTACTAATTAGACCATTAGTCCATAAACTACAGGACATCCCTATGCCCTTCACTCTCCTGTTCTGCTTTAAGTATTTGACCGGCGGGAATGCTTACCTCGGGGAACCTGAGGGAATGTGTATCTGAGCTTTGAGTCCTACTAGGCCTGCAATCTTTCCCGGTTGCTGCTAGTGCTACATAAGTGGGGTCCTACGGAACCACAGGAACGGGTAAATTAAACAATTTGCTAACCATGAGGGTGGAGCATTGGCAAGTATGACTGAGATGTATGATGTAACATCATTATAACCGGTATCACTCCTCCAATGGCTTCCAGAGCCCAAGCTACTCATGCCACCGGCGGGAGGGGCCAGAAAACACTTGGACCCCCCTCACTGGTGGGAGGACCAAAAAAGAATAAACTGAAGGCACCGCACGAGCACATAGATCCCCCCAGGGAACCATAAGGAGGAAAAAAGGGGAGGCCGGCATGTTATCTGATATTGCTGGTGGTCCTAGACGACCGCAGCTTATTACTGTATCAGCCTGTATCATCAAATAAAAAAGGTACCAATCTTAAACACAGGTACCACGAGGTGAGAACTGTATCTAATACCGTGCTACCCGTGACTAAGACCTTTAGTATACCCGAAAACCGATGTGCTCCTGCTATGCCCCATGTAATAGTTCAACTAAAACCACTCTCCTTATGTTAGGGATATAAGACCCGACTATGCTTGTGATCATAGTCCCAGAATAGTTGCCCTTATCTCTTCGCTATCTATACCACTCGACCCGGCGTCCTGATACACATTCATAGTACCAGCGATATACCCGTTGGTCGAAACATGGTTCACTAATTGAGTTACCGTACTCTAGACAGTGGAGAACTCAAACGGCGTTGGCCAGCGACCGGCGGAAGCCTATCTGAGTCTGTGAGAGAGCCCCCCAAGCTCGTGGAATGATTCCCGCCGTATCCGTCACATGGTAAGCGGACCCTATACTGGTGATGTGGACACAGGCAGGCTTTTGATGCTGAAACCCTTTCATTTGCGGTAGAGAAAAAAACAGCCTGTGCCGCTAACCAGTGGCCTATTTATCGTGGACTTGGTGCAGGAAGAAATCTGACCCTTGTCAGGTCCACGGTAGGTTCTCGCAGAAGCATTTGTGAAAACAGTTAAGCCTGATGCGCCGGGATGCGGCCCAGCCACATCGCAGGAACCTTTGGTGCGGCGCGGGTGTTCCTGTAAGGACCGTATAAACCTCGGGACCCCGTACCAGAGCGCGGTGTAGGGAGAGAGGCCTAAAAAATGGGGGACGGGACGGGGGAATCTTCCAAGAGTCGGGAGAAAAAACATAGAACAAAAACAACCAGCGGGTATTAAAGTGATAACAACCTGCCGCCGCTCGTCGTTGGCCATCGTCGTGTTTGCAGCCTAAGAAAAATTTATTGTGATGCCAACCGACTGACCCTAAGCATTGTATTTACATCTCATTGAGTCTGTGAATCCATCATGGATGCCGTTAGGATTGGGGAAAAAATAACCCTATAATACACATTTTCGGGTAACCCTTGCACCATATTGAGTCTGAGAAGCTGTCTGGCTCGAACTGCCTCAAACAAGGCTGTTCGGATGTCCCTGAGTGATCTCGCCGGGTTCGGCAGGAGGTATTGTTGAAAAGCTTTAACAGTTTCCTCCTGACGTCTCGGCAGATTGGGCACCGGTTTGGCAATCGCTTGAGCTGTGTCCCTAGTAAGCAGAAAACCAATAAACTTCCGGTGAGCGTTATCATGCACCAAGAACTCTCGTTGGAGTTCAATAGAATCTGGAGTTAGGAAAGGAGCTGGGAAGTGTCTAGCTTCTAATTGAGGGGCGATGAGGAACTCAAATATAGCTCGTGGGACCCCGCCGGGCCGTGGCCTCAGCAAGTCAAACTCCATATGGTGCGGTGGTGGGACTGGTAGGGAAACATTGGACGTCACGTCAATAGCAAACTGTTGGACCTCTTGATCCCAGTTCACCCATGGGCTGTGTCCCACCTCTCCCAGATTTAATTCCCTTTGCTCTAGTTGTGAATGAGTCAGAGTAAAGGCTAGACTTGGTTCAATCAACCCTGGAAAAAACCAACCACCATTGTTGGCGTCCGGGTGAGGGCTAGCGGAGAAACTAGGAACATCTGGGGGAGGAGGGGCAAGTAGCCCTGGTTCATAAACAAAGTATAACTGGTAGAGTTAGGCATTGCTATAATAGGGACCCCTATGACCTTACCCTGGGAGTCTTTGGCTCGGAAAACTTTATGTCTATTTACTTCAATGGTCCATTCCCGTGGTACTGGGACCTCACCATGTATGGATCTGTGCCTGTCTCCTGCCTTAGACGAGGTAACAGGGAGCCAAAGCCTGCCCGGTTCTATACGACCCTGAAGCTGACCTTCCGTTTGTGATTGAGATGGGAGGAGTGTAGCAATGGGGTTAGAGCCAGACAATATTACTTGAGCCGGCGGAGGCCTCAAGTGTTCCGCCGCCGGGTGACTTTCTACAGTAAATTTGGAAGTACTGGCCTTAGGTTGCGCGTCAGAAGCTGTCTTTGTTTCCGCCGCGTTAACTGCCAGAGAGCTAGTGTATGACAATCTATTGGAACCATCGAACCCCAGTTGGACCCACATAACCCCCCGTGGTGCGACTCCGGACCCGGTCTGTAAGTCCGGCGCACGGTGACTAGCGTCAGGGAGTGGTATTTGAGACACTGCCGGAGTCAATGGCATATCCGGGTCCGTGATCACATTGATTGTGGTTGGTGACAAGGGACGGACTGGACCGTGTCCCGGCATTATAACGTTAGTGGCTGATGACAGGGGGGAGGGGGGAACCGATTGTAAAAACAAAACCTCATCGTCTGCAGAGGAGACAGGCACAGATCCTTGCGGTGGAGTTACTTTTGCCTCAGTATGATCCCTAGGGCATTTGGAAATAGCACATTGTTGAAGGACTCTTGTGTAATAATTCATCTAACTGTTTCGCCGTGACACATTGGGATCTTTGTTGCTTGAGGGACTTAGATTTTACCTTTTCCGCCGAAGTAGGTTCTCCTCTCTGTACCATTGGACCTGGTTCCTTCAGTTCCTTACCTTCATTCTGCAGAGTTATTGGGTGGGGAACTTTTACCGGTGACCTTTTAATGTGGGTCCCTGACGCCTGACTATCTCCTCGAGAGGGTTGTAGAACCCTATCCCGTGGGACATTACTCAACTCAGTTCCATCATTGTTCGATCCGCAGGGACAGATTCTGGCCTACAGGTAGGGACTACGAAACCTGTGTTGCTGTCTTCCGGCCTAGTGGACAAACCTGGGGCGTCTATCACAGGCGTGTGTACCCACACCGGTGTATCATGACCTTGGTCCGTGTCAGGCACCGGAGACAAATGGAGCCCTATTTTGCCGTCCGGTAAATTAGTTTGAGATAGCACTAGCTTAGAACCTTGTAGTCTTACTCTAACTCTTGGTCTAACCCTCATCACCGGTAGAGGTTGCTCGGCATCCGTCCCGCCGATACCGGGGAAAACCACCGGCATCGTCGAAGCGGATGTCGAAGCCACCGGTGGCGAAGCTGACTTACACATTTGGGTGAGGGGGCTATCCTGGATGTCCGTTACATTGTGGATCTGCTGCGGACTGGACAACTTTTGTATCTTCGCCGGCAAGCGTTCTAAACTGGACCCCCTCTGACGAAGTCGCTGGGATGAGTCCGGTTGAGTAGGAAGTACAAGCTCCGGCGACTCAGAGCGAGCTCTCTTAGTTTGGGGAGGGGAGAGAATTTCAGATGACTCGGATGAATGGGGGAAAGCAAGATTTGTTTTTGGTACTGAAGGAACAATCGCCTGATGGACTAAGGGATCTTGAAAAGAGTACAGGCGTATGATTCTAAGTAACTCTGCAGTATCGCAGAGTAATTCAGCATCCGCTACCCTTGCAGCGTAAGAAGAGAACTTATTCTTGATTTCAATCAAAGTTAACAAGCATGACATATCTTGACTGGTTAACCATTCCTCAAAAATGGTCCGAGCAAACCGGACATTTACTGGCTGTCCATGAAAAGGTAGTTTTGTCCAAACATTTTATACAGCGTATACACAACCTGTGCGCCGCTACTGGGACAGACAAACAAGTAGGAGTAGAGCAAATCCAGAAGTTAGGCATGGTTACCGACTCCCCTCTCCGCCGGGGGCAGTTCCTCAGCCGTGCTGCTCCGGATGTGAAGGAGTCTGAAAATAGAAAATTTCCAGGAATCAATGCTCATAAGGATAACCTGAGAGGTGATTATAGCATCCTACTTACTCCCCGGTGCCGAAAAAATTAGTGAGCCACAGCCCAACCATTTTTCCGCCTCCCGGGAGTTGTCGTGAACAACCCCTCGCCCTTTTCAATCAGGGGGAAGTCACGCGTGACTGCTTACCTATGACATGTGTCACTGGCCCTAACCGGACCTCTAGCGAGCGTCGTCGTGCAGCTGCTTGCTAGCTAGACACTGCTACACCTATTACCCAACTGTGCCGCCGGGCTGGCGACAACAAAACACAGTCCCCAACAAATTTAACATCATACTCGCGATTCATAGATCTTAGTTACTGGCTGTCCCACTACAGTGATACATTGTCACCTATGTGCGCACACTCTCCCTCACGCACAAATACCCATAACTCTCAGCCCCTACACCCCCACATAACTCTCAACCTCACACCACCCCACATGACTCTCAACCTCAATTGCCCCCACATTGCCCTTCACAACCAACCACTCCCCCACAAGTTACCTCTCAGCCACCTCCGCCCCTTCTACCCTCTATCTGCCCAACCGAGACCCTTATGTCACCCCAAACCACCACCCAGGCAAGACTTTATTTTGTACCCAACTCCCCCGAGCAACAACATCGTAAGAGGAATGAAGGGGATAGCCCTCAAAATCAAAACCAACTGCCATCTACCACAACCACGGCAGTACAGGGTGCCCCAACCACAACCAATACAGCTTCACCTGTATGCAGATATCACCTGAAAAGAATGTGCCACTTTGGACCAAAAGGTGAACTTAATGGAGTAAAATGCAGATTTGAGCACCCCAAAATTGGCAACAATATGATCAGAGATGGCAAATGCAGATTTGGTGAAAACTGCAAATACCACCACCCACCCCTCTGCCAGTCATCACTAGAGAGTAAGAAATGCCATGATAACAAATGCTCAGATTTCCATATTAGGGGGACATGGAGGATAGCCAGAAACAACACAAATGCTAACCAAAAAAACTCCAGTTTTGCGAGGACGAGACAGAGGAAGAAGCCACTATGGGAAATGGCAGAACAAGATGAACAAAGTGCTAGAATTGGAAGAACAAATAGCCCAGCTAGAGTACCTCCTGTCCTCCCGAGCGTGGCACAAGGATGTGCTCTACGAACAACACCAAATATCCCCCGAGGACTACTAGGTACACATAGTAGCCCCTCCCCCGTCTTGTTTGCAAACATCCAAGGTCTTAAAAATAGAACCACAAACAAAGTACCATTTATTAGGGGCCTGCTAGAAGAAGGAAACGCTATATTTGCGGCTCTCACAGAAACCCACATTAAAGATCAGGCAGATAGTGAAGTATGGATTCCTGGTTATAACCTACATAGGGCGGACAGAACGCATAGAATTCATGGAGGTGTAGCCTTGTACATTCATGACTCGCTGATATCTACTGAATTTCTAAATAACAGTAACGAAGTAGTAGAAATACTTGGAGTTAAAATAGAATCCCTAAACCTAGCAGTTATTGTTACATACAGACCTCCTGACTCTTCCTTAGAAGAATTCAAAACCCAGCTCAACATGATGATAAAATCAGAAGTGGAAGCCCTGGGAAACCCGACACCAAATATTATGTGGGTAGGAGATTTTAACCTTCCAAACATCAAGTGGAGGCAACTAGAAGACCAAGTAGTGTCGATAAACGCCAGAGAAGCAAATGCAAGAGAAGCAAATGCAAGAGAACTATTTAATCTTTGAGACTTTTTTAATTTTAACCAGCATATTACCGAACCCACACGTGAAAACAATATCTTAGACCTTGTCTTCACTAATAATGACAACCTAGTACACAGTGTTAACATATCGGACACAACATACTGAGATCATAAATTAATTGAGATCAAAACAACCCGAGCATGTGTACAGAACACCTCAGAAACTAGACCAAAAACTGGTCCATTCAGCAAATTTAACTTCAATAGTAAAAATATTAGGTGGGAAGAAGGTAAACCAAGAAATGGAAGAAATAGACTGGGAAGATTTAATGAACAACCGGACACATTCAGAATGCCTAGTCCTATTAACGGAAACCATGACCCAAATCTGTAGCCAATACATACCAGAAAGTCAAACAAGACGAAGAAGCAAACAAGAACGGGAAAGAAGGAAGCTGTACAGAAGAAGAAAATTACTAACACAAAGACCCACACAACAAAGTCTACAGGAAAGACAAAAGATCCAAATAGATAGAGAAATTGTGGAAATTGAACAACGACTAAGAATCTCCTATGAGCTACAACAAATAGAAGAGGAGAGCAAAGCTATTGCAAGAATAAAGGAAAACTCCAAGTACTTCTTTTCATACGCTAGACATAAAACTAAAACCACATCAAACATCGGCCCACTAAGTAAAGATGATGGGTCATTCACAGGGGACAAAAAGGAAATGAGTGAACTATTACGTCTACAGTATGAAAAAGCCTTCAGTAAGCCTGACGAAACAAAAGCAATCAGAGACCAAAATGAATTTTTCATGAATAATCCCCCCACGGAAACCCCCCAGATTCTGGACATTAATTTCGGACCAAAAGATATAGCAGAAGCCATCGCCAACATGCCATCCCACTCGGCACCAGGCCCGGACTCGTGGAGTTCAATCCTAATAAAGAAATGTAAGGAAAACCTATCAAAACCCCTCACTATAATGTGGAGAAGGAGTCTAGACACTGGAGAAATATCGGATAGTTTGAAAAACGTAATAATTCCCCCTTTGCATAAAGGAGGGAGTAAAGCACTACCAAAAATCTATCGCCCAGTAGCTCTGACTTCCCACATCATCAAAATTTTCGAGTGAGTCCTGCGAGGCAAAATCTCAACATTTATGGAAAAAAATTAACTACACAACACTGGTCAACATGGGTTCAGAGCAGGAAGATCATGTCTCTCGCAACTATTGGAACACTACGACAGAATTCTTAAATCCCTAGAAGAAAAGTAAAACGTGGACGTCATCTACACCGATTTTGCTAAGGCATTTGATAAATGTGATCACGGTATTATTGCACACAAACTTAAAGCAAAAGAGATAACAGGTAAAATCGGAAGGTGGATATACAACTTCCTTGTGAACCGAAAACAATCAGTAGCAGTAAGCCAAGTAACATCTGAGCCTTCAGACGTCAAAAGCTCAGTTCCCCAAGGAACAGTACTAGCGCCCCTTCCTCATTCTAATAAGTGACATAGATGCCAACACAAGACACAGTACAGTATCCTCCTTTGCGGATGACACGAAACTGAGTATGATGGTAAAGACACAGGAAGACACGGGCCGGCTGCAAGAGGACATAAATAAGGTGTTCCAGTGGACTAGGGAAAATAACATGCAGTTTAATGAAGACAAATTTCGATTAATACGATACGGAGATAAGGATTTCGTTAAAGAGAGCACAAGTTACATAACAGAATCCAATCACATAATAGAACGTAAAGACAATGTGAAAGACCTTGGGGTGATAATGTCTGAAAATATGGGATTCAAAGAACATAACCAGGTCAAAGTTGCAGCTGCGAAACGGCTAACAGGTTGGATTCTACGAACATTTAAAACTCGCGGTGAATTGCCTATGATAACACTCTTCACATCCCTGGTGCTACCGCGGCTAGAATACTGTAACGTATTAACATCCCCATACAAATTAGGTGAAATTAATGACTTAGAAAGTGTACAAAGGAAATTCACCTCACATATAAACTCAGTAAAACAGTTACACTATTGGGATCGCTTAAAATCACTCAAACTGTATTCGTTGGAACGTAGAAGGGAACGATACTTAATAATATATACATGGAAAATCGCAGAGGGTTTTGTACCAAATCTACATACACCAATAGCAATGAAATTCAATGATAGGAGAGGCTGGGAATGCGATATCCCCAAGATGATAAATCGGGGGGCTATGGGCTCTCTGCGAGAGGGCTGGTTATCACATAGAGGACCATGTCTCTTCAACAATCTCCCGCGGCGAGTGAGAGGCATGAGAGGTGTCTCGTTAGACAGCTTCAAGAGAGCTCTCGATGTCGAACTACAAAAAGTGCCAGACGAGCCCATCTTCACAAGGGTGCGCTCCACCTCTTCGAATAGTCTGCTGCACCAATTCTCAAACAACAACGAAGGGCGGTGCGCTCTTCGGTGCCACTAGCAAGAGTGGCGAACTCCACATAGGTGAACATAGGTAGGTAGGCAAGTCACAGGGCGAGTCTCATAATCAACGGGTTGAAACTGTCCTCCTTCCGCCGGTCCGTGCATGACCGCCGGCAAGGAGGGTAGTGGTACACTACTAATCAAAGAAGAGGAAAGCATAGCCCAAGCACGCCAGCGCGGCGGTAGCCGGGCCTAGTACGCAGACAAAAGACCGGCGGGCTATGGAACTAGGAAAAAACAGTCAAGAGCACAAGACCACTAATCCTGAACCGAAAAAAACCCACAAATAAGAATGTCTCCTGGAGATCCAGGAAAGAGATGAAACTCGAACCAAAGAACCCAGGAAAAAGGGTGGGGAAGGAGGGCATAATATCAATATCATAGAATAACAATGCACCCATAAACCCTCAGGAGACCCTAATGTGGCTGGCCACGAGGCATAAGTAATCCTTACCTTAGGAAGAAGACTAATACTGGAGACACACTGCCAGAGCACGAGGAGAAGGGGCCCACGAGAGGGGCCCGGGAGCAGGCTCGAACACCAGAAGATCCCACACCACGTGTGACAATCCTTAAACTGGAGCGTCTGCTAAAATGAAGAAATACACGGCCCCTAGGCCAAACACGCTGGACTGAAGACCTACTGCGATGAAAGTAGCCTCCTAACTATAAATAATCAACAGCTAAGGCGCAGAATAAAGAAAAAACACATGTGGCGACTGTCTTGGAGAACACGTAAGCGCCTGTAAAGTACCCTAATTTAACACTTCCTGCGGGCAACCAGACAGGTAACCTGTGCTAGCTAGTCTAAACCTTGTTCAATACAACTCCAATATATACAAATGAGTAAGGACTCACGAGAATTGAGTGAACGACGAATGAAGCAGAGCACGGGCGAGACACATCCTACACTGGTGCCCGCGGGTAAGAGAAGAACGAATGGCCGCCTGGTGAGGAGCGGCTGGGTGCCACAACACAAGAAATCCACCGAAAGAGGGAAGCGTGTTATAACAATGTTTAAGTTAAAAAAAAAAAAAAATCTTCTCTTATTTTTTACGAAAGTTTTTTCGTAGTGGGTACCTGATCTATAGACGACGCCATAAGAGAAGTTGCGTTACACTTATGAGGAATACTCTGTTCATCCCTGCGGCAGTAGATTCAAAACGGCTGGCGCGGTGTTGAATGGAGACTATTATATTAATAGGCAAATCTTCCCTAACGTAGAGACCGTTTCAAATTTCGAGTATTGAGAAATAATTTGCTAAAGGGCTCAATTTACCATCAGCTGGGAAAAAGTAGACTACAGTACTTTTACCGGCAATTTTAATCTAGCATTATTATAGATGAAGTGGTATCTGAAACTAGACTGAACAGAAGATTAACCCGGGAACTGCAGGGAGACTCTTAAGAGTTCCCCGGCGGACTGCGGGAAGACTCTTAAGAGTCAGGGGGAAAAAAAATCCATTTGAAACACCCCCAAAAAAAAAAAAAAAAAAAAAAAATTTGCCCCTGGGCCATGCCAAATATCACTCCTCCACCTCCCCTCCTTCCCCACTTTCCTCCCCTCCTTCAGTTATCACCTATTTTCCCTGTTATTCCCTTATTCTGTGGTCTATTTACGTGCTAACATTAGCGAGTTGGTAGCAGGGCGTTGTCATCACTGTTACCAAGCGTGGGAAACAGCGAGAGAGAGACTATTGTGTAACAGTGTCTCTCCAGACAAGGGGAGGGGAGGAGGGCAGGGAGGTTGCCTCAGCCATACATTATGTAACTCCCGGCCTGTATCACCGATTTTGACCATCCAAACAATGTTTCCACTTGTTTTATTGTTGTAACAGGTTAATACCTTTATAATCAACCTATAATAGGCACATATGGATAAGTATTAATGCTATTTATGGTAAAATAACGATGTTAGTGATGGGAACAGCTCAAATACGTGCGCACAGGAGTGTGGTGTCTCATACCCCCCATGCGCACGTCTTAGGTTAAAGTAATTGAATTTAAAGTCTTACTTCATAAGCTGCCAGAGCAGTGATGGGTATTATTTAATTTATTTTTATATTTTGATGTAGCCTATGTACAGTATGTATATTTATGTTACTGTAAGATATATGTGGGCGCCAGTATGGTCCCCTCTGTACTGTGTGAGTCTGGAATAAAGCATTATTATTATTATTATTATTATTATTATTATTATTATTAGGGGTTCGACCCCTACGGGGAACACCTATTGTAATCATTAAACCCACTTATTCATCCAAATTATTCTTACACGCCGTTTTTTACGCAATAACTCCAGAACCGCTTTTTGGATCGGGATCAAACTTTCACAAGAGGTGCGTTTTTGTAATGGGCAACTTTTGGTATGTTAAGCATCCAGTATGGCGGCCAAACAGGTCCGTGGCAGCCGATTTCCCGAAAAATTTGACGCCTAAATACCGTCTCTCCCACTCATAGGAAATGACTGGGCTTTGGCATATGGACTCCAATACTAATGCTCCGCAAATGTTATAGAGAAGGTTTTGCTTTTGCACGTGGGTTTTTTTCCGGCAATCTTGAAAAACCCTTGAATTCCACATCTTAAAAACTACGCCGATGATCAAAGCCATGTTTGCGTAGTTGGGTGAGGCTCGTGATTCCGAACGTTTCGATACCAAAAGAATATAAATGGGTGGAATAGTTTGGCCGCAGCATTGAAAACTGTCTATTCTAAAATGACTTTAAAACCATATTCGCTACCCACACATAGTTTACCATCTACAGTCTATATAGGCTTCCACGCATCCCCCAGTTTAATCTATTTATTATTCAGATCTATTATTTTTTTGTTATTTAACTCTCTCAAAACAGTTCGAGTCCCTACGAATCCCACCAATTATATCGTAAATACGATAGGCTATGACTCTTTTGTGATCTCGTATGTCTCTGTGACGTCACGATCGCTTCTACAGCACGACGTAGGACGAGTAGATCGTATATTATAAGATTGTAAATAAGTTAAGTTATAAAAGGCCTAATATGCTATTAACCCTTATTTAGCGGCGAGCAACATAAATCGAGTTAAATAAAGCTGGACTATGTGGCGGCGCTCGACATAACTCGAGTGGCAATTTCAGCACGTAATGTGGCTGAGAGAGAGAGACAAGTGGTGGCAGGAGACTAGCGAGCGTATGACTGCTCCAGACCACCGCGGCGAACCTACTGACACAAATCTCAGCTCCCTCCTCCCTCTCTCACTCGCTACATACTCAATTATGTACTGAAAGTACCGAATTACCTGCTTTTTGCACTCGCGTTGCACGGTTATTGCAAGAAAACTATCCATCATACAAGGATCGTTATGGTGTCATTCGAAAGCTCTGTTTATGCCCTTTCAGGGATAGGTACTTGTTTTACGTTCTGGGTCTTATTTAGGCATGAAAATGATCACGTAAACAGCCCTATTTTGGCTAAAAACACCCCGCTGTGCGGTACACATAAATAAACCGCATAGGCCGCTCGTAAGGTGTTAAGCAATATTGCCATGGTCTTATGTAGTATATATGAATTTATCGTATATATTAATATAATTTATCGTATAGAGCAACCTAGATGCGGTACGATAATTTGGGCTCCTGGCGTTTTGCCAAGGCAGCAAGGTGTGCCTTTGAGGAACACCAGAGCCTTCACGAACACCAACCAGTTAACATCTAATTTTCCGCCCTCAGTTGATCGTGCTTTTGAGCCTCTAATCACAATACACTGTCAGCAATACATACAGCTACACCATCACGACGCTCTCATCGACGTCATGACTGACTGACAGATAAGCATAATAATCATGTCCATTCCCATGTAATCATTTATTCTTTCTTTAACTTGACTCGTGTCTCGGGACCGAAGTCTCGTACCCCATTGTCCACCGCCATATTGGGTAAACGTTCTCCCTTGCCTCATTGCCACGTGGAACTATTGGTGAGTTAATTCCTGGCTAATATTAACCCTTATAACCTTACCCTATATATAAATTTATTATGTGAGACCTTTGGATATAAATTAGCTTGTTTCAGATTTAATTCAATTTAGATATGGAGTAGTTTTCATTTAGATTGATTTATTTGATTCATTATAGCTTAGTAATATTTAACTTCCATTGATAGTTTACCACATTGGTGCCCAGACCCGGGATTTAGCTACCAGTAGGGGATTTTCTTAGGCAATGAGCAAGGGATTAGCCCAGGGATGCAGGAGCAAGGACCCCGGAGGGGTGGGGCTTGGCTATCTTCCTGTACCTCGGGTGCCGGTACCTCAGCGAATAGCCATAGTAGGGCATTCATATGCCACTAGGCTAAGGGCAGCCGACGGAGGAACTGAGTCATATCGGGCGTCGGAAGGGGATAGGACATTCAAGCTGTCCTACTTCAGGGTACCGGGAGCAACCGTTGACACCCTGAGAGCCTCCCCACAGTGGGGGCAGGTGGTTCGGTTTAGGCCGCATATGATCTTTTTGTTTTTGGGCGGCAATGATATACGCCCCGGTACAGTACCCCGCGAGTTAGCTGACGCTATCAAAGAGGTGGGGCTGGATCTGGAGCGTGAGTCCGGGGGGAGCTGTAGGATTGTAGCAATTGAGAGCCGGACGAGAGTCCGAGGGTTGTCAGCGGCGGAGTACCAAGCCATTAAAAACTCTGTTAACCGCGCCCTGAGGTGTCGGTTAATAGAGACGAGGCACCGCTTTGTATCGCTCACTCTCAGCATCCGGGACCTCGACCAGGATGGTGTCCACCTCGATTTAGACACCAATCAAGTCCTGTATGATAAGATTGTAGGGCTAACGAAGCGTTGGCTAGAGAGGGACGCCGGGGTTGTATCGTTGCGCCTGCCTAAGTCCTGCATCCCACCCATCATCTTTCCCCAATAATTTTCTTTTCCATTTCAGACTTCCTGTGACATATGACCTGACCTAAAAAAAAATCTTGTTCAATATGATCCATTAGTAGGTATTGCTATTTAGTGTACTGTTTTTTCTCCATAACATAGAAGTCCGCCGGTCGGCGTCTCTTAACTAGACTATTATTTGGCCATTGTTTTTGTAACGTAACATTTAGATACATAGCCTATAGGCTCACATGCAAAATGAATAAAGACAATAAAGAGACACCGTCTAGTGGGGTGCTGATCAAGGCCCCTAAAAATCAAAGGGCGGGACTTCGGGGAGTATTAAATAGGCTAATTGTGGACGTCAACACTTTCATCACTATAGCTGAACTAGAGGAATTGGAGGCTAGATTAGAAAACGTCCAAGCTACACATGGTCGTATTATGGCTCTGAGTGAGGTGATTGTAGCAGACATGACAGAGGAGGAAGAGATAGTTACAGAGTGTGATTATCGCGCCCTCTATGATGAACCTGTCTTTAGAGCGAAGTACATATTACAGCGTGCTGTCGCAAGTAAGAAGGGAGGCGATAATGAGGCCCATAGAAGGGCTGACCCAAAACATACTGTACACCTCCCAAAGCTCAATCTTCCGACATTTGGGGGCAAGTTAACTGAGTGGTTAGCTTTTTGGGACGTATTTCGATCTACGGTTCATGAATCCTCTTTGGATAATGTCTGCAAGTTTCAGTATCTTAATGGACAAATGGAAGGAGAGGCCTTACATTTGATAGAGGGTTTTGCAGTAGTGGGTGGTAGTTATCTTGAGGCAGTACACTTATTAGAGTCCACATACGGGGATAAAGAGCAGTTGAAGATTGCCCATGTCGTTGCCTTGTTAAGACTCACAGAACCACAGTATAAGGTTGAGGAGTTGACAAACTTTAGGGCAAATATGGAGTGCCATACTCGATCGCTAGACACCCTAGGGCTTACCACGCAGGAAATGATAGTCATTATCTTGTGTCAGAAGTTTCCTATGGCAATACTTGATAAGGTAAGATCATTTGAGCTGGGGGAGTTCAAAACTCAGTTCAGTAAGGAAATCAATAATCTACAGTTGAACAAAGGGAGAATGTATGTGTCGGGAGGGAGTGAGAATGTGGAGAAGAGGGGAATAGTAAGCATGACAGTGGGGACTAAAGAAAAGAAAGAGGGCGCGTATAAGAAACCTGCTCAGATTCTATGTAAGCTATGTAACAACAAACATAAATGGAGTTTCTGCGTAAAATACCCAACAAATGAGACAAAACTAGCACAGGCGAAAAGATTGAAGCTATGTGTAGGTTGTCTAAGTAAGGAACATGGTAAGCAGGGACAATGTACTGCTACATACTTAAGGCCCTGTCGCCACTGCAAAGGACATCACTTTGATAAGTTGTGTCCTACAGCAGATAAAGTCAAAGATGTCAAAACAGAGGGTACTACAACTGTGACACTAGGTAGCACGCAAGACACCACTATATTGCCCACAATACAGATTCCCATGGAAGGTAATGACAGTAACAAAGTTTGTCAGGTACTTCTAGATCAAGGGTCTCAACGTTCCTTTATAAAGAGGTCCGTACTAGTGGGACTGAAGCACCGAATCGTAGGGGCTGAGACTCTTCGATTACAGGGCTTCACAGGGGTTACTGATAAGCAAGACTACGAGATAGCGGAGATTTCATATTTCTACCGTAAAAACCGGTACTTTATGACTTGTATCGTAGTAGACACCCTACCAGAATATGTATCTGTAGGTGTGAAGAAGGTGGAACACGCATTACGTAGCAAAGGGGTTAACTTGTCAGATCCCATGGGAAATCAGAGTGAGGTGCATGTTCTACTTGGTGTGGATCATTATTATGATGTAGTATACCCTGGATTTAAAAAGATGTGTGGTGTAATTTTAA
Organism: Paralithodes platypus; assembly: GCA_032716605.1. Lineage (NCBI taxonomy): Eukaryota > Metazoa > Arthropoda > Malacostraca > Decapoda > Lithodidae > Paralithodes > Paralithodes platypus. The sequence continues at coordinate 25,005,382 of CM064499.1, forward strand.
TCCCCACTAAATTTGGATATTGCATGAGCGGAAAGGTGCATACTACACAGTCAAAGGTCCTGGTCGACACGGTCTCGATATATAGAGTCAATGTAACCGCGGCAGAGGAGTTGGGAAGGGAGGATTCCCAACCTAGTGACCCTAAGATGGCTGCCGAGTTCGACCTGGAACGACTGTGGAGATTGGATTACATAGGCATTAATCCTATGGAGACTGATTATGACTCGGAAGTTGCGCTACAAAGGTTTGACGAGTCTGTGTGCTACTGTGCCTCAGACAAGTAATATAAAGTTAGTTTACCCTGGAAGAACAGTGAGATAAGCCTGCCTACCAACTATGGTTTGGCATTAGGTCGCTTGCGCGCATTACAGCGTAAATTGTCTAACGAACCGAGCACGCGCCAGGCATATGACGATGTATTTCGGAGTTATGAAGATAGGGGCTTTATTGAGAGAGTCGATGTCAAGGAACTGTTTAAGAAGGGTAGGGTTCACTATCTGGCCTATCATGGGGTAAGGAAAGACAGCTTCACCACACCAATACGGGTGGTGTATGACTGCCCTGCCCACCAAGGTCAACAACCCAGTCTAAATGACTGCCTGTTGACAGGTCCGTCCATGGTGTCGGACCTGTCCCAACATCTATTGCGGTTTAGGCTGGGGAAGTACGCCTATACCAGTGACACCGAGAAAGCATTCTTGATGGTCAAGCTAAAGGAGGAAGATAGAGATGTTATCCGCTTTCTTTGGTTCAGCGACATTAGCGACTCTGAAAGTCCAATCATAATATACCGTTTTCGGGTTGTACTCTTTGGGGCCACGTGCTCACAGTTTTTGTTAAATGCCACAATCAGAAAACATCTAGTTGACACTCATGAGGACACAAGTAAACTATCTCGCGGATTATATATTGACAATTTGCACGGGTTCTAGCGATAGTCAAGATGATTTGTTATATGCATACTGGCAAGCACGCAGATTGTTTGCGGATGCACATCTATTTCTCCACGAGTTGGTTACTAATAGTGAAGATCTTCAGAGATTAATACAGGTGAACGGTACAGCATCTCTTAACCAGGAAAAGTCCAGAAATTTGGGGATGATCTGGCAACCTAAACATGACATACTAACTTTTCAAACAAGGTCTTTTGCTCAGCAGACAGGAGCGCACACCAAAAGAAGTCTGTTGAGCAAAGTTGCGCAATTTTGTTTATCCTTTGGGTCTAGCATTACCCGTTACCATAAGAGCTAGGATTCAAATGTAGGAAGTTTGGAGACATAAATTAGGATGGGATGACAGTTTGCCCGAGGACCTGAATGACCAAGGGACATTGTTGTTGAATGAATATGCCATCCTATGTACTAAACCTATACCTCGTAAAGTGGCGGCGTTCGGTGACGTTACGTTACACACGTTTTGCGATGCTAGCGCCACGGCATACGGGGTAGCCATATATGTTGTTACTTCATTTGGGGCACATTTAGTTACAGCCCGGGCCAAGGTAGCCCCGGTTAAAAAGGTAACTATCCCTAAAATGGAATTGACTGCCATACTGCTATTAGCACGTCTGGTGCAACATGTACGCGCAGCATACGAGAGCGAATTAAATATTGAAATCGTTCACGTTTGGTGCGATAGTCAGGTCGCACTCAACTGGTTACATAGCAAGAAGTCTCTGCCAGTTTATGTGCGAAATAGGGTAGATGAGATTAGAGCCCTTTTGCCAGATGTTGCTTATCATTATGTAAATACAAAAGAAAACACTAGTGATCTCATAACTAGGGGTATAACGGCTAGCCAGTTATTGAAGTCCGAATTGTGGTGACATGGTCCAAAGTGGCTGCTCCATGAAAGTGAATGGACGATATGGCATGCTGTTGGTGAGGGACTTCTGCCACTGGAAACAGTGGCAGTTACAGCCCAACCAAATGAGCCACCGGGTCCAATCATAGTGTGGGCAAGATTCGGTGACTATAATAAATTAGTCAGAGTTGTAGCTTGGGTATTGCGATATATATCCAATCTCAAGCTTAAAGTCACGGGCCAACTCTGCAACAGGGGTCACAACATTGATGCTCGTGAATTAAAAGCAGCTGAAGTAACTTTGATCAAATGGGTTCAAGTAGAAACCTTTTCCAATGAATTAGAATCCTTGAAAAGCTTGAATAAGACATTAATGCCTAATATAGTGCGTCAACTAAGGTTGCACCTAGACAATGGCCTCATCAGGTGTGAGGGTCGCCTGAAGTGGTCGGGTGTACCAGACGGCACAAACCGCCCTATACTTATGCCAACAAGACATCACGTTACTGATCTATTGATCATACGTGCACATAGGGAAGTAAAACACTACGGGGTATGTCATATTATATCAAATTTACGTCTCACATGGTGGATACCCAGAGTTCGACAAGTAGCTCGACGTGTAGTAAGAAAGTGTGTAATATGCCAGAGTCTAAAAGGTAAACCATATGCAACTGGACCAGCTCCACCTCTACCTGAATGCCGTGTAAAACACGTAGAACCTTTCCAAGCGGTAGGATTAGATTACACAGGGGCATTGAAGACGAGGGAGAGTGAGAATGTTTATATATTATTGTTTACCTGTGCAACATCTCGAGCGGTACACCTAGAACTATGTGATAATATGTCTAGCGAAGAATTTATGCTGGCGTTTAGACGGTTTTGTGCCCGTCGTTCATTCCCTCAACTCATTCTTAGCGACAATGCTCCCACTTATGTCCAAGCATAAAAATATCTAAAGGATATGAGTAGTGATCCTACTATCATCACTTTTTTGGGAGAGAAGAAGTGCGAATGGAGGTTCATTCCAGTTAAGGCACCTTGGTTTGGTGGAATGTGGGAACAGTGTGTCGGCATAGTGAAGTCAGGACTCAGAGCGGTTGTAGGACGTGCTCTATTAATGAAGAGTGAGTTGACGACAGTCCTCACAGAGATAGAGGCAGTCGTGAATGATCGCCCGCTTACATATGTGTACACCGACCTGCATGAACCACTACCATTAATGCCTGCTCACTTGCTATATGGGAAACCATTGACTGCGTTTCCATCTGATTTCCAATCCATAGTAGAGTTAGAGGATCCCTCGTTGTACTCTGAGGTAGCGGTGTCTAAGAGATACCAATATATATCCAGGATAATTGAGGATTTTAGGAAACGGTGGATTAGTGAATATCTGCTAGCATTGAGGGAAAGGAGTGTTCCTCCCTCTGGTCGGCCAACGGCACCTACAGTTGGTGAAGTTGTTTTAATTAAAGAAGATAGTCCTCGTTTATACTGGAAATTAGGCCGCGTGTTGGAGGTATACAAGGGGGCAGACTCTGTAGAGCGGGTGGCGCTATTGAAGACAGCCACTGGAACTACTGTTCGTCCTATCGCACGTTTGTACGCTTTGGAGCTCGATTCCGCATTGCAATCTGATGGTCCACCTGTTATTGCTGGGTCCGAGGATTCTCAAAGGAACGACTCACCTCTTACTGATGGTGATCATTCTCGGACCGGGACGCGTCCCAGACGCGCTGCTGCTGGCACCGTCGACATGTGGCGTCAGAAGATAGTCTCTGGGCAACTTTAGGTTTAAGGTGGGGTTCAGGTCTTTTTTGTGGGGGGAGTGTATCGTAAATACGATAGGCTATGACTCTTTTGTGATCTCGTATGTCTCTGTGACGTCACGATCGCTCCTACAGCACGACGTAGGACGAGTAGATCGTATATTATAAGATTGTAAATAAGTTAAGTTATAAAAGGCCTAATATGCTATTAAGCAATATTGCCATGGTCTTATGTAGTATATATGAATTTATCATATATATTAATATAATTTATCGTATAGAGCAACCTAGATGCGGTACGATAATTTGGTGTTTTGCCAAGGCAGCAAGGTGTGCCTTCGAGGAACACCAGAGCTTTCACGAACACCAACCAGTTAACATCTAATTTTCCGCCCTCAGTTGATCGTGCTTTTGAGCCTCTAATCACAATACACTGTCAGCAATACATACAGCTACACCATCACGACGCTCTCATCGACGCCATGACTGACTGACAGATAAGCATAATAATCATGTCCATTCCCATGTAATCATTTATTCTTTCTTTAACTTGACTCGTGTCTCGGGACCGAAGTCTCGTACCCCATTGTCCACCGCCATATTGGGTAAACGTTCTCCCTTGCCTCATTGCCACGTGGAACTATTGGTGAGTTAATTCCTGGCTAATATTAACCCTTATAACCTTACCCTATATATAAATTTATTATGTGAGACCTTTGGATATAAATTAGCTTGTTTCAGATTTAATTCAATTTAGATATGGAGTAGTTTTCATTTAGATTGATTTATTTGATTCATTATAGCTTAGTAATATTTAACTTCCATTGATAGTTTACCACAAATTATTTAGCCAACCTACCTATACATACCTACCCTACCAAATAATAATGACAATTCATTTTTTTTTTTGGTGAATAGCAGAGTAGGCTTATTGGCTAAGGTTTTTAACAATTCCTCCCTTTGCCAAATGCTTTGTTTAATAACAATGATATGGACCTTCAGAGTTTGACAATTGCCCGTGTGACAGCCTTCACCAAGGAATCTGGTAGTGTAAAAGAGGAGAGCCCACTCAATGTAATAAATCTGTTCTACAGCGACGGTGGCGCCTCTAGAGGCCAATAGGTGATAACATGTTGATCAAGCAATTTGTTTCCCTCTTGATATTGTTTATACAAACTAAGATGATACTCTGAAGATCACTTGCATGTATACAGTGTGTGAATATACGAACAATAAGGAATTCTAAAGAATAAAACGCCTCCTCCCCATTCAGTTAATGCCTGGCAGATTTTTTTGATACCTATGAGCTGCTTGGGGGCGCTGGGTGTCGGGAAATTACACCTAAGCCTATTGAAGAGGACAATCCTTTCCTAATGCTCCTTTCCTTGCCTTGACCCTGCTATTATGAACTTTATGCTGACATAAACTTTATCTGCCCATAATAATTATGATTTAGGCTTTCAATCCTACTCCATCCTACACATAACTCACTGCCATAACTTAATATAACTAGTTTGGACAAGTATAGCTCAAATATAGACTATATAACAAGTCTGGGTTCGAGTCTGCGCATTAGTCTTGCGTGCGTAGTTAGCGAGAGAGGGAGTGACTGTATCGCTAGATCCGTTCTCAAAAGCAGCTATAGAATATCATCTATATTTAATAAATAGAAACACTTGTATGAATGATGCTACAACCTCTGGAAGGGCTTGTTTTGCATGTTTTACAATTAAATATGGTTCTAGAATGTGTGATATTTATAGAGTATCACTGGGAATTATGTTGCTAATGTAAAAAATGCAAGCTAAATGTAGCATTTTAAGATGTAGCGTTAAAGTAGCTATATTGGCAACACTGAGTCACTTACTTGTCACCAAGGAGGTTATATTAGGGGGAGGGATAATGGGTAGAACGTACCCTATGTAAACGTGAAGCCAAATAAAATATTAGCAGGTAGGCTACTGGCGAGCCGTCCTCCAAGGATGTGTCATAGCTCTGAAGGGACCCCGTTATACGAGATACGTATACTTCATATGCGTGTATTGATCACTTTCATGCTATTATGTATGCATGCAGAAGTAGCAGGACACCTATGTCAAGAGTGAACACCAATAACTTAATCCATACACAGTAATAAAGACGGAAATAATATCGTACATACGAAGTGATGGAAGGGGGAGGGGGGGAGTGTGTATGCTATGTTAACGGGACAGTTCGAGAGAGAGAAAGTAATTGTCGCTAGATAGGCGTGTGTGTGCTTGTGTGATGGTCTAGTGTAGCTATGTGTGTGCTTGTTTGAGCGTTGCTATAGGCTACGTATTAGTTATCTCTCTCTCTCTCTCTCTCTCTTATTTATCGCTGTCTTCCTTACGATTACGACATACTACAGTGCATTCATTCGACATATATCGACAGGCCCCGCCCACTTCCCCAACCGTTATCATACGGCTGGCATGACTGTGCGAGGTTCAGGGTTACCAAATCAGCACAAAAATATTATTTAATCTGTTTGCAGAAGTAACTAGAAGAATACAAACATAGTAAATGCCTACCTAATATTGCTAGAAGATTACTCCAATATTGATAACATGTGCCAAAAGATTCGGAGTATAGCCAGCATTCTTATTGCTAGGTGTAAAATATTTCCGCTAGATCAAGTCAATATTTATTTATCAATTTAAATTATTAAAAATGGTCTACAAAGCCATCTACCTTTCTACATCAACGAGTGAGAAAGAAATGTTAAGACTGGAGCCTGTCTTTAACAGCTCCATTCCCTTGTTCAAGTAAATACTTTTAGATCTAGCGGTAAGGTAGCTACATTGGCAACGCCGGTATCTTCTCTCTCAACTGTCAATGCGCTGTCATTCAAACGTCAGTTCAGTTCCCTCCCGTCTTCTGAAGGGGGAAGATGGCGTCTCCTGCCCATACCCCTGGCAGACCTGCTGGTTCTCCCCGACTTGTCAGTCAAGCCAGGAATATTGTATTAAATGTATTCAAGTATTTTGATAAGGAGAAAACTGAGCCAGTTGATGTGGTGGTGCTCCTCGTGGTACACCCTGGAAACGTCATTATTGGCGGCTAAATGAATCACAAAATTATGATCTACACAAGTTGACTGATCAGTCAAAATTTAATCACTTCACAATATGAGAGAGAGAGAGAGGGAGGGAGACTGAGGCACACAGACAAGGGAGGGGGGAGGCATTACGGTACCCTATACAACTAAAAGCAGTCGCTCGCTAGGCCTAGCTTAATAATTGTCTACTTCTGCTCTGCCCAAGTAGACGAGGTAAAACAATGGTAATGGAGTTTACTTTTCTGTACAATGGTATATGGTAATATTGTATAGTAAAGAGTAACTGCAAATATGCATGTATTAAAGCGCTCTTACATCGTATAATTAATTTTACTTGGAGCTCTTATCAGCTCCGTGGTAAGGTGACAAGTGACTTGTCCGAGATTGCGGTATGATAAGCTCTACTTCGTCTACGGCGCTGGTGGAAGCGGGCGGGGCCTGTCGAATGAATGCACTGTAGTGCATGAGAACATAGAAAATAGGGAGCCTCTCTCCCTTAGACACCCAGTCTCTCTCTGTCGCTCATTTGTTTGCACACCGGTACAAATGAGGCAGATCCCTTACACATACAACTAAGATGAACATTGGAATCTGCAGAGAGACAAGTGGCCCTCAAAAGGCAGATCTCTTTCACATCCAACCCATTTCGTCCATATGACTATCTGATTTTATCTTGAAATTCTCTATTGTTCTTCATCGCACTATAGCAGTAGGTAGCCTATTTCACATAATTACCTACGACTCTGTTACGAGAGAGGCAGATCCCTTACACAGCCAATCTCTCTCTCTCTCTCTCTTATTTGCACACTGGTACAAACGGCAGATCCCTTTGACACCCAATCCATCTCGTTCTATCAAATTTTATGTTGAAGCTCTATTGTTATTGATCCCACTATAGCACTCGGTAGCCTATTCCACATATCTACAACTCTTTTACCAAGCAAATAGAGGCAGATCCTTTACACAGCCAATCTCTTTCTCTCTCGCTCTTGTTTGTTTGCACACCGGTACAAATGAGGCAGATCCCTTACACATGCAACCAAGATGAAAATGGGAGTCTGCAGAGAGCCAAGTGGCCCACATAAGGCAGATCCCTTTCACACTCAACCCATCTCATAAACGTTACCTGTTATTTACACTACTTACTATAAGAACATAAGAACATAAGAAAATGGGAGTCTGCAAAAAGCCGATCGGCCCATACAAGGCAGATCCCTGTCACACCCAACCCCAATTACTAGGCCCAATTATAGGCCCAACTCACTAATACCTTGAGTACTGACCCCACCAAAATGGTCAGAGATTAACAACAAGATTACAGGGGTCTGCTGAGCGCCGATTGGCCCACACCTGGTAGATCCCCCTCACACCCAACCCATCTCGTCCATATGCCTATCTAATTTTATCTTAAAGCTCCCTATCGTTCTTGATCCCACTATATCACCTGGTAGCCTATTCCACCCATCTACAACTCTGTTACCAAACCAATATTTGCCTATATCTTTTCTGAAACGAAATTTATCTAATTTGAAACCATTTGTTCGAGTTCTTTCGCTATCACTGAGCTTCAGTACATTTTTCATGTCTCCTTTATTTGTCCCACTAACCCACTTGAACACTTCTATCATATCCCCTCTAACTCTGCGTCTTTCTAACGAATGTAAGCCTAATTTTTTCAACCTTTCTTCATATGGTAGATTTCTAATATTATGAATCATTTTTGTCATTCTTCGCTGTACTCTCTCCAACGAATCTATGTCCATTCTGTAATAAGGACACCAAAATTGGACAGCATAATCCATATGAGGTCTCACTAATGACAAGTAAAGTTTCAAGATAACATCGGCAGTTCTGTTACTCACACTCCTTGAGATGAACCCTAGAATCCTGTTTGCCTTGTTACATACGCTTATACACTGTTTTCTAGGTTTCAAATCGTTGCTAACAAACACACCCAAATCTTTCTCGCAGTCTGAGTTTTCTAGTTCAGCATTAGCTAGTTTATATTTTGCATTAGTATTCGTCTTCCCTATCTTAAATACCTTTCATTTGTCAATGTTTAAATTCATCTGCCATTTTACTGACCATTCGTGTAAGGTATCTAGATCCCTTTGGAGGCACTCTATGTAGCTATCTGAATCTATTGGTCTCCCTATTTTGGTATCGTCTGCGAATTTACTTATCCTACTAGTTATACCTAAATCAAGGTCATTTATGTATATAATAAATAACAGAGGACCCAATACAGATCCCTGGGGGACACCACTCTTGACTGATCCCCACTCTGACTTAATACCATTTATGCTGACTCTCTGCTTCCTACCAATTAGCCATGACCTAATCCATCCCAACAACGACCCACCTATTCCATGCGCCTCAACTTTTCTCATCAATCTCTCATGAGGGACTCTGTCGAAAGCTTTACTGAAATCTAAATATATTATATCATATGACTTGTCATTATTTACTGCTTCATACACCTCTGAGAAAAAACTAAGCAAATTTGTAAGGCAAGAACGTCCCGGAGTGAATCCATGCTGAGAAGAATTTATTAAATTAAATGTTTCTAAGTGGTTTCTAATATTACTAGCAATAATTGACTCTAGTAGCTTTCCTATGATTGATGTGAGACTAATGGGACGGTAATTGGATGCTATTGATTTATCACCTTTTTTGAAGATCGGAACTACATTTGCAATCTTCCAAGCTTCTGGAACTAAACCGGTTCCTAATGACTTGTTAAATAGAAATGTTAATGGGTAACTTAACTCATCTCTGCATTCTTTTAATACTCTAGCATATACCTCATCCGGACCAGGCGATTTCTGAAGTTTCAGTCTGTCAATTTCCTTTAGCACATCATTTCTACTTATAGTAACTGCACTTAAGCTATTTTCTATACTATCGCTATATACCTTACGGACTTCTGGAAACTGTGCCAAATTTTCATTTTTGAAAACGGAAAGAAATTGATTATTTAATGTACTGCACATTTCTAAATCATTTTCTGTAATTTCTCCTATCGAAGTTTTAAGGGGACCAATTACATCTCTAACTTTTTTTTTTTTTTTTTTTTTTTTTTTTTTTAAATTCCAACTTACTCCCTCTCGGGCATAGGCTGAGAGCCTGGACATTCACATCTGTACAATGAGCAGTGAAGCCTGTGAGGTATTGTTCCAGTCTAGGGAGTGAGACATGTGAAGCACGTAGAGTACAACGAGCACCTGCCATCTTGCCTTCAAATGAGGCACGGTGCTCACTCATGACCCGAAGCGACCCCATCTCTGAAGCCACCTCGTTCCCGTGCTTCACTGTCTCGCCCCATACACTCGGACTCTCACTCTTACACACATGCACAATGCCACCTGTTGAGCAGATAACTCACCAGGCATTGCACCCCTATAGCATATTTTGAATATGGGAATATTCATACAGTGCTATTTAATCAGGGAACAATGAGGGTATTTTATTAGCGTTTCGGTGGGCTTTGTGGTAATGCACTGATACTAGGTACAGCACAAATTCCATCCCAATAATATCTTCCCATTGATACATCGGGATTTGAACCCGGGACCTTTGGATTACCAGGCCAGTGGCAAGACCACTCCACCACACCTCCCCTAATTGGATTTATATAGTTGGTAAAAAGCTTTAGGATTATTTTTTGAGTCATTTGCAACCTTGATTTCATAATTTCTTTTCTCTTTCCTAATATCCTTTTTGACCTGTCTTGATAAATTGTGATAGTAAGCAAGTAGGTGAATTTCGCCTTTCTTAATTTTTCTATATATTCCTATCTTTTTTTCCGAGAAGGTCTAATAGTCTTATTCATCCATTTGGGTTGGTTCTGTGCTGATCTAAATTTTCTTTTGGGGATATATTTATTTTGTGCATTGAATACTGACTTGATAACATTATCGTATGTATCTAACAAATTTGATGTCTCTTCCTGACTTAAGCTAGGGGTAAGGGATAAGGGGTATGGGGTACACGCATTTAGACACCTGGATAGACTTATTTGTTTTACCATAGGGTACGTTAATAGGGCTCTTCTTAACCCACCATAATTGGCTTTTCTAAAGTCGGGTATTAACCTTTCGGCTGCACATGGGGGTAATTAGACACCTCTCCCTGTGCGCATGTATTTGAGGTGTTTCCGTCACTAAAATATTAATTGTACCATTAATAGCATTAATACTTATCCATATGCGCCTATTATGGGTTGATTATAAAGGTATTAACCTGAAACAACAATAAAACGAGTGAAAACAGCGTTTGGATGGTCAAAATCGGAGATATAGCCCGCGAGTTGTATAATGTATGGGTGAGGCAAGCTGCTTTCACGCCAATTTCCCCCAAGGCCACTGAGACACAGTCGATCGATACTCTCTCTCTCTCTCTTGCATTCGCTTGCTATCAGTGATGACCACACCCTGCAACCGGATTTCTAATGTTAGCACGAAAATATACCTCAGAATAAGGGAATAACAGGGAAAATAGGTGATAACTGAAGGAGAGGAGGAAAGTGGGGAAGGATGGGAGGTAGAGAACTGAGATTTTGCATGGCCCAGGGGCCAAACAAAAATAAAAAAATAACAAAATAAAAATAAACAAAATATTTTTTTTTCGATGTCAAAAGTTGATTTTTTTTTTCTCTCACTCTTAAGAGTCTCCCCGCAGTCCGCCGGGGGAACTCTTAAGAGTCTCCCGGCAGTTCCCGGGTTAATGTATTCTCTCTGGGATTACCTCTCCATTGTATATTAAAATACACAGAATTGTGATCACTATTTCCTAGGTGGTCCCCAATTTCTACATTATTTATCATATATTCATTGTTACTGAAAACTAAATCGAGAATATTATTACCTCTAGTCGGCGTATCTATGAATTGAAATAAAAAACTATCTTGTACTACCTCAATAAACTCCTTTGAGTCAGAGTCGCCTATTTGATGCTGCCAATCTATATTCGGAAAATTAAAATCCCCCATAATGCACACATTGCTAAACCTTGATGCTATTTTAATTTCCTCCCATAAAGATGTTCCGTCATTTCTACTCATATTTGGCGGTCTATACATAACTCCAATAACTATGGTCTCACTATATTCGTTAACCTCTACCCAAACACTTTCATTATCATTATTTAGTCTAATACCTGCTTTAATACAGCTTTTTAATGTACTCCTGACAAATACTGCTATACCACCTCCCCTCCTACTTGTTCGGTCATATTTAAACAAACTATATCCCGGTATATCAAATTCTGCTAAAAAATGCCTGGTTTCTGTATTAATCCATGTTTCAGTTAGTGCTATTATGTCTATATTTTCTTTGCTCACAAGTGCTCTAAGTTCATTCATTTTGTTACACAAACTCCTACAATTTGCATAATATACCCTCAACCTATTACTTTTATTTGCAACTAATTTTCTATTGTTTTTAACTAGTTTATTATTACCTGTTGAACTACTAGACCTAGACGGAAAATCTACTCTATCAGAATTTTCGTCATTACTAACAATTACATGTGGCTGGGATTCTATTTTACTTACACACTTATGGTTTATTAACAAAACCCCGCAACAATCTTGTCAAGTGAGCTGGTCAAGGTCGAAACTCCTAGTCGAGAGAGATGTACTCCATCCTGGGCATACAGTTCATCCTTACCATAAAAGAGGGACCAGTTATCCAGGAATGGAATAGTATTTGCCTTGCAATACTTCTCCAGCCGGCTATTTACACCAATAGCCCTGGAGGACCATTCCTTCCTTACCCATCTTCTTGGCAGGATACTGTGTACCACAGGAACTCCACCCTTTTCCTTGATCCTCTCCAACATTTCCTGATACTTGGAGAGCAACTCCTCAGTCCTGCATCTCCATATATCGTTGCTCCCTGCATTGAGGAAGATGATGGGGTCCTCCCCACTCACTTCCAGGACAGCATCTATCTTCTCAGCCACCCTCCCGACTCCGGCACCAGGCACGCAGACAACTTTACCAACCTGAGTGTTTGTTGCCCTGCCAAGGTATCTAACCAATGAATCACCGACAATGAAAACAGACTTAGCTTTTTCCTTTTGTCGGCGTGTAGCAGCAGTTGTAGCAGCAGCAGCAGCAGACTTCCTCCCCTCCCCTCTCACTGCTTCGCTGTAAGACGGGTCATCTCCTTCCCCCACTCCGTCTTCACTTCCATCACACTCGTCCTCCAGGATGCTGTACTTGTTGTTTACAGGTACACACTGCTTCTTCAAGGTACACTTCGTTCCACTTGAAGCTACTGTGACGCCGCCCGGCGTTGGCAGAATGGTTGCGTGGGACATTGCAGCTCGCTAGCGCTCGCCAGGATGGGGGGATAGGCTACAGTTGTCCTAGAATGATCTGCTTTATTTCATTAGTGTCGTGTTGCCACAGACAGTCTAGAAATGGTCTTTGTTTTGGTCTGTGACCGCGCCTTATATTTTATATTCGCTATAATATAAATGTTGCTTGTGTGGGAGGCGAGCGAGAGAGGGTGAGCGGGTACACCCGGCAGCGAGGTGAGCTATGACGCGGCTCGCTTGGGCGCTGACGGCGTTAGCGGCCGGGTGGTCAACTAGTCCCTTCCCGTCGCTGCCTCATGTTCTTTACCAGCTCAGAGCTTGCCTGACACACGTATCGCCTACATCCTTTGCAATTCTGTCCCCCATACTCGCCACTTTGCATACTATTTTTCTCTCTCGACTTCTCCTTTCTCATTCTCTAATCTTTATTAAACTCAACATCCCTTCTGGTTTCAGCATAGACGTTCACCGTCGACCAGTCGTATTGTACGCGATGCTCTCAGATATTTCCATGTATTAGGTTAAGGAGGTATTATGCTTTATTGAGGTTAGAGAGACGGACTTTTCCGTATGTGTCCTCTCTCGGGAAGGTTGTAGACCGGTATATGTCTCCCTGGCAAGGTGTTGAGTGATTCTGCTTGGTTATCTAAAGCTAGACTAGGGGTAAGGTTACTGTCTCGTTGTCTCCGATGTGTGCAGTGTTAGCTAAGCCCTGCACGACATCGACAGGTACTGTGGGAGCCTAAGTTGTCTTCGGGTGGGTTTACTTTGCGAGCACAGCGCTGTGGTGTGAGAGGGCCATAGCCTATCCCTCACAACATAGTGCTGCCTCTTTGTGTTGACTTCTGAGGGATCGCCAGGATAGAACTAGGTACTAGAGACCTAGATTTATCAAGAGAGCATCCCCGTCATATAACGTAATCTTCATTATACCACCTTCGGACAACGTTAGGCTACGAGCCGCATGCTCACCCATTGTTGCCCTGCCTTGATACCCCAGCTAGACTTTATTAACTGAGCAGACACTGGTTAGAGATAAGCCCCCATTATTATATGTATGCAACATTATTATTCACTGCACTTTTGAGCCGAGGTTGTTGTTGAGTTGCACAACCCTAGTAGGCTGTTGCGTTGTGTCACGAAGCATTTCTTTAGTTGTCGAGCATTACTACCTTTGCGCAGTCTTTATTATTCGCCTGCCTATTATTACTATATGTCCTAGCATTTATTGTGACCCGTATTCTGCATTATAATTGTTCAAGATTCTTTACGAACATCTTCCCAGCATCAGACTTATTTCAGAAGTTTCCAGTTGATGTTGCAGGACTAGCATTGCACTTTCTTTAATACAGGAGTGCCAGTTATTTGAGTATCTACCGTAACGTTAATTAATCACGTTAACTATCTTTTCTTTGTGTAACATAATCGAGTAATCTTTTACTGTTTGAGAATAGGCTGTTTCATTGAGCGTCAGCCTAGTGTGTGTACACCAGTTACCGAGTCATAGGATACCTCGTTGTCCAGGCACGACTCAGGGCGGTAATGGTGTTTTGTTTTCCAGTGTTTAAGGCAGGGGTTGGATCTAGTGTTACCGTTGTTGCGTTTTGCCATTATCTAGTCCAATGTTGAAGAGCCCTGTGTCTTTGAGAACCTGGATCGTAACAAATGGCGACCTAGCTCAGGATCTTGTGAACTAAGAGATAATTGCAGGATTGTTGTGGTCATTTGTTTTATTGAGGAATATAGTGGGCACGTTAATTTTTTTTTTGGCAAAGTAGTATAGCACTTGAGAGTCTTCAGACATTTTTGGCAAGTGAATAGTGCTACATAAGAGTTTGGGGTACTTCTTTTCTGAATATTGTGGTGAGAAATTTTTGTGAGCATCATGTCTTATACCGGGTCAGAGGAGAATGGAGACACAGTACGTAATGTCGAAACTGAGGAACAGCAGCATGATGAAAGGGTTAATCGGGTGAACTGTGAGGAGGATGCTAGGATATTTTTGCAATGGCCTGTTACTGCCGAGCGGTTGGAGGGTATGGATCGGTACGGTCTTCAATGCCTGGCCACAGCTATCGGTCATGCGGTTACTAGCAGCATAACCAAGGATAACTTGATAACGTGTGTACTGGGCAGGGTGACTGGTGAGCGAGAGGGGTTGAGTGCTCAGAGCCCTTCGGCCATGCTTCCCCTACACTCGACTCCCAGCCATCCCAGTAGTTTGCCGACCCCGGGTACGCTTCCGCAGTTGGGTGGTGACTGGCAGGGTGGGTTGCCCCTGGGGGGACCACCGGTAATTTCAAACATTGTAGCACCTTCACCTCCTCAAGGGTTATCTCCAGAATTATTGCTTCAGCTCGAATTAGCTAAGATCGAAGAGAGAAAAACTATCAGTCATGAGCACATACTGTAGAGCTAGCAAAAATTCAAGCTGAGTCGACTAGGTACTGTGCCGACATGGACGTAGAGAAGTCGCGAGTAGAGGCAACGGGACAGCGACTTGGGGCTGGTAACCGTGTTCATGAGCAGTCTCTCTCGCACTTATTGAAACTGGTTCCGGTGTTTGATGAGAGTGGTGTAACAGAATTTTTCACACGCTTTGAGAAGAAGTGCCAGGAACACCAGTGGCCAGAGAATAAATGGGCAGCACTTGTATCCTCTAGATTAATAGGCAAGGGTCTTAAAGCCTACGATGCGTTGCCTATAGAGTCTTGTATTATCTATGAGGAACTCAAGGAGGCTGTCCTGAGAGCATACGAACTACAACCAGAGACATACATATTGAAGTTCCGGGGTGTTACCAAGGGTCGGGAGAGCACCTTTTTGGAGCATGCCCGGGAGCTGTCCGATGCTTTTGGGAATTGGCTGAGGTCGGAGAAAGCTACTACGTTTGACGACATTAAACAGTTGGTGCTTTTAGAGCAGTTTTTCAAATGCACGGGCGGCGACCTAACGTTAAACCTTAAAGAAAAGCAACCAAAAACTCTACAGGAGGCAGCTGAGATGGCTGACCTCCGGCTATCACTAATTCGTGGGTGCGGGTCTGCCCAGCGTAGTGAGGCAGGTAACAAGGGGCGTGACGCCCCACCCCCCCGAGTTAGTGATATACCTTATGCAAACAAGTACAAGAGCCATGATACCAAGACTGACCACAAGACTAGCACCGTCCCGTTTAAGAAGGGGCCGGGCCCTTCCCAGTACCAAGGGAAGCCCAAAGGGGAGTTGGAGTGTTATCATTGTCATAAAAAGGGGCACTTTGCAAGAGTCTGTCCTAGCAAACCACCTACAGCAGCTGTGTCTTTGGCCTGCAACATTGGTGTGTCTCCGAAGTCATCTGAGTTTGCCCGGGGCAGTTCGTCAGAGGCTGAGGCACAGCCAATGCAGAAGCACCTGGGAGGCTCGAACCCTGCTCAGGATGTTTTTTGCGACCATAGAGGGCGGGGTTGCGTGATGTGGGCGGGGCGCAAGCATGGAGTAGAGGTCTTGCGTGATACAGGTGCTTCCCAGACTCTGATGAAAAACTTGACTGGCTACCCTATAAACGCGGCTCGGGTGGTGGTGGTGCAGGGTATTAATGCAACTCGGTCATACCCGCTGGTGCGGTTGGAGTTGGAGGTGGATGGTATGGCACGTTAATTGGATGTCGGGATTGTGGAGAAACTGCCAGTGGAGGGCGTCGACCTTCTTCTCGGCAACGACTTTGCAATGCCCGCTTCTGATGTTCTACCCTTAGTTGTTGCCGAGAGGCCGGCCGACGTGAGTAGGGAAGAGCAAGAGTGGGTCGAGCGGTGCCAGACACAACCCATGGCGTGTGTTGTCACCCGAGCTCGGGCAGCTAAAGTGTCACAGCCTAGTCCTCCGTCTTCAGACCAGCGGAGGAACGATCAACAGGAGGAGGCTAAAGCTGGAGTTGGTTTTAAGAGTTTTGACTCGGCGACTCTCCTGGGTGATTCAGTATTAGCACCATTACTTAATTCTGGAGTAGCCCCTGGGCCTGTCATCGAGAGTGACGAGGCTGGGCATGACGAGTCTCCACGACAGCAACGTTATGTACATCGAGAGAGACAGAGGGAGCAGCCCAGTATCGGGGAAGGTCATGCATTGCTCCGGGAGCAGTTAGATCGCTTGGCACCCTCAGATATACGTCGGTTGCAACTAGAGGACCCTGAGCTCCAAACGTGTGCTAATGGAGCTGTAGAGCTCGACGAGGACGGCGATGCACAGCCAGGAGATTTTTTTTATTTAGAAGGCATCCTCTATAGGCGTTTTCAAGACCCTAAACGTAGTTGGCAAGAGGGGTCCGGAGTAGTGGACCAGTTGGTGGTGCCACGGGAGTGCAGGGATAGCCTACTGAGGTTGGCGCATGACATACCACTGGCAGGACATCTAGGGGTGAGAAAAACGGTGGCGGCTTTAGAAAAATTGTTTTGGTGGCCGGGGTTGAAGGGGCAGGTGGTAACCTGGATAGCAAGGTGTCATACGTGCCAGAGGGTTGGAAAACCTAACCAAACAATTCCGAGAGCCCCGTTGCACCCCATTCCTGTTAGTGGACCGCCCTTCAGTAAGGTCATCATTGATATGGTCGGACCTCTAACCCCTACTAGTGCCGGTAATAAATTTCTATTAACTATCATGGATGTGGCCACTCGTTATCCTGATGCATATCCAATGAGAAATGGCACGGCGAAAACTGTTGTCCGGAACCTGCTCTTGTATTGCTCGCGGTATGGTTACCCGCAAGAGGTGCAATCGGACCAAGGTTCTAATTTTACCTCTAATCTGTTCAAACAAACTATGATTCAGCATGGCATCAGCACTGTCGTCTCTTCTGCGTATCACCCGGAGAGTCAAGGGGTGTTGGAGAGGTGGCACGCCACGCTGAAAAGCATGCTTCGATGTTATTGCGCAGAGAACGGAAAGGATTGGGACCTTGGTCTGCCGTATGTTTTGTTTGCGGCAAGAGAAGTACCTGGAGAGAGTCTCGGTTTCAGTCCGAATGAGCTTGTTTTCGGGCATCAGGTGAGGGGTCCTCTCCACATGGTGAAGGAGATGTGGGAGGGCACTAGGCATATTGTTCTGCGAGATAAGTTGCAACCTCTTGTTCCTGAGCGACAAGAGGAGTTGTTTACTAGGCTGTGGCAGTCCGTCCGCATGTTTGTTGCTTCTCCAGGCCTGATGTACGGGGTAGAATCCGACACGGAGGCTGGAGACAGTGCAAGGCTCGAATTGGTTCCCTGCCGTGTGAATCCTGCTCGACAGCCTGTTGTGAAGGCGGAGCTGGACAGCGTGTGGAGAGGGGGTCTGAGGGATGAGGAATATCGTGAGTGGTCGTTGCCAGTGGCTTTGCAACCTGAGTTTGGTGGCAGAGTCCGTGTGTATGTTGATTGCAAGAGTGTGGAAGCATTATCCCTGACAGACGCCTATCCATTACCCAGAATTGACGACACCATAGACCGCTTCGGAGCTGCCTCGCTCATCACGAAGGTAGAACTAGTGAAGGGTTATTGGCAGGCCCCGTTGCCGGAAAGAGCGAAGAGAAGCGCCAGTCTTGCGATGAACTGGGCAGTTTATCAGTGTCAGGTGTTGTTGTGCTGCCGGAACACAAGTTGGATGTGTGGCATGCTAAGGGCACTGATAATGTTTTGGCTTTGTTTGCAGGAGAACCCTCGCTGTTCAGTCAGTGTCTGTCGTGGGTGGAGGATCCTGGGTAGGCTACCACAGTATGTTGGTATAGCCTCCTGTCTTGGCTCGTGGTGTATTTTTGCGCTGGTGCTTGGTGGCTCGCGTGTGTAGCATCAGCGTAGGGTCACAGGGCAGGAGTTGTTGGCATTGATTAGAAGAAAATTAGGCTACATCTATAGTAGCCGCCAAAAACAACATTAAAATAAAATATGAAAAATTAAATAAAAACTTTCTTTTAATAATTAATTTTAAGATAATATTGTAGCTGAGTACTGAGTGCAGATGTTTTCCCTCAGTAGGCTGTGCTTCTTAAAGCTCGCTCTGGGAGCACAATGTTATGAATTAATTTATTATATTTGGGAAGGGTGAAAAGATTTTTTTTATATAAAAATGTTGTTGTATTTTTTTTTTGAGGAGACTGAGCTTGCATTCCATGAGTGGCAGAGTGGTTCGGAGTGGCAGATTCTAGCGACATTCTGCCTGTTCAGATATGGGCTCATGGTTGAGTGTCCCATATCTTGGGGGGGGTGTGACGCCGCCCGGCATTGGCAGAATGGTTGCGTGGGATATTGCAGCTCGCTAGCGCTCGCCAGGATGGGGGGATAGGCTACAGTTGTCCTAGAATGATATGCTTTATTTCATTAGTGTCGTGTTGCCACAGACAGTCTAGAAATGGTCTTTGTTTTGGTCTGTGACCGCGCCTTATATTTTATATTCGCTATAATATAAATGTTGCTTGTGTGGGAGGCGAGCGAGAGAGGGTGAGGGGGTACACCCGGCAGCGAGGTGAGCTATGACGCGGCTCGCTTGGGCGCTGACGGCGTTGGCGGCCGGGTGGTCAACTAGTCCCTTCCCGTCGCTGCCTCATGTTCTTTACCAGCTCAGAGCTTGCCTGACACGCGTATCGCCTACATCCTTTGCAATTCTGTCCCCCATACTCGCCACTTTGCATACTATTTCTCTCTCTCGACTTCTCCTTTCTCATTCTCTAATCTTTATTAAACTCAACATCCCTTCTGGTTTCAGCATAGACGTTCACCGTCGACCAGTCGTATTGTATGCGAAGCTCTCAGATATTTCCATGTATTAGGTTAAGGAGGTATTATGCTTTATTGAGGTTAGAGAGACGGACTTTTCCGTATGTGTCCTCTCTCGGGAAGGTTGTAGACCGGTATATGTCTCCCTGGCAAGGTGTTGAGTGATTCTGCTTGGTTATCTAAAGCTAGACTAGGGGTAAGGTTACTGTGTCGTTGTCTCCGATGTGTGCAGTGTTAGCTAAGCCCTGCACGACATCGACAGGTACTGTGGGAGCCTAAGTTGTCTTCGGGTGGGTTTACTTTGCGAGCACAGCGCTGTGGTGTGAGAGGGCCATAGCCTATCCCTCACAACATAGTGCTGCCTCTTTGTGTTGACTTCTGAGAGATCGCCAGGATAGAACTAGGTACTAGAGACCTAGATTTATCAAGAGAGCATCCCCGTCATATAACGTAATCTTCATTATACCACCTTCGGACAACGTTAGGCTACGAGCCGCATGCTCACCCATTGTTGCCCTGCCTTGATACCCCAGCTAGACTTTATTAACTGAGCAGACACTGGTTAGAGATAAGCCCCCATTATTATATGTATGCAACATTATTATTCACTGCACTTTTGAGCCGAGGTTGTTGTTGAGTTGCACAACCCTAGTAGGCTGTTGCGTTGTGTCACGAAGCATTTCTTTAGTTGTCGAGCATTACTACCTTTGCGCAGTCTTTATTATTCGCCTGCCTATTATTACTATATGTCCTAGCATTTATTGTGACCCGTATTCTGCATTATAATTGTTCAAGATTCTTTACGAACATCTTCCCAGCATCAGACTTATTTCAGAAGTTTCCAGTTGATGTTGCAGGACTAGCATTGCGCTTTCTTTAAAACAGGAGTGCCAGTTATTTGAGTATCTACCGTAACGTTAATTAATCACGTTAACTATCTTTTCTTTGTGTAACATAATCGAGTAATCTTTTACTGTTTGAGAATAGGCTGTTTCATTGAGCGTCAGCCTAGTGTGTGTGCACCAGTTACCGAGTCATAGGATACCTCGTTGTCCAGGCACGACTCAGGGCGGTAATGGTGTTTTGTTTTCCAGTGTTTAAGGCAGGGGTTGGATCTAGTGTTACCGTTGTTGCGTTTTGCCATTATCTAGTCCAATGTTGAAGAGCCCTGTGTCTTTGAGAACCTGGATCGTAACACTACCACTTTCCAGGAAAAGTCCGGTTTTCCTACACAAGTGGCATTTTTAGTTTCCTCTAATGCCATCTTCAATGCTAAGTTTGCGTCCTTGAGAGATTGGACCTCAAGCTCCACATTCTTCAGCCTTTCTTGCAAGGCAAGACAAAGCTGGAGAATATGGGAAGAGGTAGCAATCTCATCAGCACAAGCCATCACTAAGAATGTTCACTAGCACCTCACTTAGGGGTAAAAAGGTATGTCACTAGCGGTCACTCGGGACGTCTTCACTGGTCAAAGGTCAGCAGGCAACTATACACCCATGTTATCATATACCTGCAACCAAAACACAATTGTAAGAAATTGGAACATAAGAAAATGGGAGTCTGTAGAGAGCCAATTGGCCCACACAAGATATATCCTTTTCACACCCAACCGATCTCATAACAACTCTCTCTCATTTATCTCTGTCTTCCTTACATTTATGACATCCTAGTCTCTCTCTCTCTCTCACAAATGAGAACATAAGAAAACCGGAGTCTGCAGAGAGCCGATTGGCCCACACATGTCAGATCCCTTCACACCCAACCCATCCCACGCTCCCTCTTTCTCTCTCATATTTATCGCTATCTTCCTTACGTTTACATTCTATTCTCTCTCGCCATACTCTCTCTCCCTCACAAATCACACACAACCCATCTCGTTCTATCTAATTTCAAGTTGAAGCTCTATTGTTCTTGATCCCATTATAGCACTCGGTATAGCCTATTCCACATATCTACAACTCTGTTACTAAACTAATAGAGGCAGATCCCTTATAAAGCCAATCTCTCCCTCTCTCGCTATTGTTTGTTTGCACAATCTGTTCCTTCTGTAGTTTCTCCATGCCCGATAAGTTAAATGATCTTTTGATATCTGTGACACAGCTTTTGTATCCCCTCAAATAGCAAGCAATGTCTTCAGGGGTTCAAGAGTATTGCATTCTTCCATAAAAATATATATAGTCCGGTTTTTACGTTTACGCATTAACTCCGGAACTGCTTGTCAGATCAGGACCAAACTTTGACACAAGGTGCATTTTTGTATTGGGCAACTTTTGATATAATATCCAAAATGGTGGCCAATATCATTCATATCGGACGTACTGATCAAATTGTGCATCACAATGTGTATTTTCATGAACTCGTTGGCAGCCATCTTGAAAAATGGTGGCCATCTTGCATTTTTAAGTGGTTTATAAGATTGTGAGACATTTAAAAATTATGGCATCGTTTCCAGCATAGTAAATAACATTAGAATTGGTTCCAATATCTTTTATGTTGGACATATGTGTCATATTTCATGTCAAAATGTTATTGCATTGGCGGCCATCTTGAATAATGGCATTTTCAGGTGGCTAACAATTGTTTCTTAACTCCTTCAGACATATTATGTTCCAGTAAGTCCACGGAGGCGGGAGCCCGGTATCATTGCCACTGCACCACACAACTGTCAAAACCACACTGCTGACCGTTAGAATTGTCGGAGAAACCTGGGGTTGCCACCAACCGACAGATTTTCATCTAACTTACCGGACTTACTGAGCTCCATATGACGCTAGGGTGTCATATAACTTATTCTAGAATTATGAAGATAAGTCCATATGACGCGGTAGCGTCATATGAGTTTTTGGTTCACCCTATCATATGACGCGGTAGCGTCATATGAGTCTGAAAGAGTTAAAATATAGCCTCTCGCGAATATTCATGCCAAATATGGTGCTTGTATCATCATTTGAACGATTCAAGGTAAAATCTGCACTTATCCGCCCCACTACTACCAAAAACACCACTCTCCTTAAGGCCAGTCCAAATCAACAACTCAACCCAAATCAACCAATCAACCCAAATCAACAACTTAACCCAAAGCAACCAATCAACAAAAATCAACCTCACAATCTAATTCAACAACAAATTAACTTAAATCAACCAATCAACCTCTAAGCCAAAATCAACCACACAACCCAAATTAACCAATCAACCCAAATCAAATTATCAACACAAATCTACCACTCAACCTAAATCAACAGATCAACCACTCAACCCAAATCAACCACTCAACCCAAATAAACCAATCAATCTGTAATGCCCTCGAAAATGTCCCGCACCCACAATAATACTAACCCGAGTTGACGTCAGGTATAGCGTAAAATAGTCGTAGATGGTAAGTCCAATAAACTCATCTCGAGAGACTATCACCGTGGTTCGAAAATAGTCGTAGATGGTAAGTCCAATAAACTCATCTCGAGAGACTATCACCGTGGTTCTTAAAAATCGGACTAAGGTTGCTATACTTGTGTACGTCCGTGGTAGTACAGTGGGTTAGCGCGCGGGCCTGGTGGTGATGGTGGTGCGTCACTAACCAGGGTTCGAACCCCACCCAAGGCATCTCAAAACCTGTGGGTTTTTAGGGGGGTTAAATTCCCTTCAGAGGTTCGTACCCCGCGCCAGGTACCAGGAAAGGTTGATCCTAAAGGTAGCCTGGGGATAATTCCCATACCATCTACGACTATTTTACGCTATACCTGACGTCAACTCGGGTTAGTATTATTGTGGGTGCGGGACATTTTCGAGGGCATTACACCACATTCCTTTTTAGTTAGGTTAGTCCCTAGCCTCGTAAGGTCGTAGGGTATCGTAGCCTTTTTACCTTAGCCATCTCAATTCTTGGTATAGGGTTCGCGTGACGGGTGCTCCAGCACGTAGCTACCAGGTCACGTTCCCTTACTGCCACCAATGAAATGCTAGGTTTTTCCAGGTTAAATAGGAATGGGAATTATCCCCAGGCTACCTTTAGGATCAAACTTTCCTGGTACCTGGCGCGGGGTACGAACCCCTGAAGGGAATTTAACCCCCCTAAAAACCCACAGGTTTTGAGATGCCTTGGGTGGGGTTCGAACCCTGGTTAGTGACGCACCACCATCACCACCAGGCCCACGCGCTAACCCACTGTACTACCACGGACGTACAAAAGTATAGCAACCTTAGTCCGATTTTTAAGAACCACGGTGATAGTCTCTCGAGATGAGTTTATTGGACTTACCATCTACGACTATTTTCGAACCACGGTGATAGTCTCTCGAGATGAGTTTATTGGACTTACCATCTACGACTATTTTACGCTATACCTGACGTCAACTCGGGTTAGTATTATTGTGGGTGCGGGACATTAACAAAATGAACTCTTATTCACCGCATTGTTAAACATCCTCCCACCCCACATCACCGCCCATCTCGACCCGTATGGCTTATTCGAAGAACATATGCTCTCCATCAGAGAAGAATGCCGACGCAGTTCGATGAATCCCCTATCCAACCCTTCAGCCCCTATCCAAGACTCCGTGCACCCTTCCAAAATGACTTCCGGTGAAAGTCCAACCCCAGTGCACTCTTCCTTGCCTCTATCCTCTTTGACCATCCCTAAATTTTCCCCTACCCAGCCATCCACCAACGATCATCTTCCATCAATTGTGTTACCCCATAAACCCCATCCTTTTTCTATGCATGTCAAACAAACCCACCAACCCCAGATAACCGCTAACCAGACCGTGACTGCCACCAAGAAGATTCCCAAAATTCGTCCTGTTAACAACCCCAAATCAATACATCAGTCCTCTACCAATAACCCCTGTTCTACACCTAACTCTTCCCCCACCAACCCTCCGCAGCCCCCCCAACAAGCCCCGTATTCTAGCTATGCCTACCTATGTAGGCCTACCACAACATATTTTCCCCATGACCCCAGAAATGTTCAGCTATCCCCCCACCAACAAAATTTCCCTTGTGACAGTTTTCCGTCGGTAGCTTGTGACAGTTTTCAGTCAGTAGCTCCCTTCCACCCCCACACAATTCACACTTCTAGAAAACTTCGAAACCCCACACTTGACTCACCCTCTCATGTCAAACAAACTCACCAGTCCCAGATAACCTCTAACCAGACCGAGACTGCCACCAAGAAAATTCCCCAAACTCGTCCTGTTAACAACCCCAAATCAGTACATCACTCCTCCCTCAATAACCCATGTCCTATGCCTAACTCTGCCCCCACTAATCCTCCCCAGTCCCACATAACCTTTAACCAGACCGAGACTGACACCAAGAAAATTCCCCAAATTCGTCCTGTTAACAACCCCAAATCAATACATCAGTCCTCTACCAATAACCCCTGTTCTACACCTAACTCTTCCCCCCACCAACCCGCCGCAGTTCCCCCAACAAATCCCATTTCCTAACTCGCTCACCTCTCACCACCCTGACCCTCCCACACGCGCCGTTAATCCTCCCCTCACGCGTGACGACCTAGGGACCCAACCATGTTCCCCCCCTTCCCCCAGAAATGCTCAGCTATTTCCCCACCAACAAAATTTCCCTTGTGACAGTTTTCCGTCAGTAGCTCCCTTCCACCCCCCCACAATTCACACCCCTAATAAACTTCAAAACCCCACACTTGACTCACCCCCTCATGACAGACAAACCCACCAATCCCATATAACCTCTAAACAAACCGTCACTGCCACCGACACACCCCACCACTCTGATCCTCCCACATGCGCCGTTAATCCCACCGCTGCCACCAATGAAATGCTAGGTTTTTCCAGGTTAAATAGGAATGGGAATTATCCCCAGGCTACCTTTAGGATCAACCTTTCCTGGTACCTGGCGCGGGGTACGAACCTCTGAAGGGAATTTAACCCCCCTAAAAACCCACAGGTTTTGAGATGCCTTGGGTGGGGTTCGAACCCTGGTTAGTGACGCACCACCATCACCACCAGGCCCGCGCGCTAACCCACTGTACTACCACGGACGTACAAAAGTATAGCAACCTTAGTCCGATTTTTAAGAACCACGGTGATAGTCTCTCGAGATGAGTTTATTGGACTTACCATCTACGACTATTTTCGAACCACGGTGATAGTCTCTCGAGATGAGTTTATTGGACTTACCATCTACGACTATTTTACGCTATACCTGACGTCAACTCGGGTTAGTATTATTGTGGGTGCGGGACATTTTCGAGGGCATTACACAATCCAAGTAAAATCAACCATTCAATCAAAATCAACCACTTAATCAAAATCAACCCATATCAACCACCCAACTCAAATCAACCACTAACCCTAATCAACCACTTTATTGTTATTGATCCCACTCGGTAGCCTATTCCACATATCTACAACTGTTACCAAACAAATAGAGGCAAATCCCTTACACAGCCAATCTCTCTCTCGCTCATGTTTGTTTGCACACTGGTATACAAATGAGGCAGATCCCTTACACATGCAACCAAGATGAAAATGGGAGCCTGCAGAGAGACCCTTTCACACCCAACCCATCTCGTCCTATCAAATGTTATGTTGAAGCTCTATTGTTATTGATCCCACTATAGCACTCGGTAGCCTATTCCACATATCTACAACTCTTTTACCAAGTGAATAGTGGCAGATCCCTTACACAGCCAATCTCTTTCTCTCTCGCTCGTTTGTTTGCACACCGGTACAAATGAGGCAGATCCCTTACACATGCAACCAAGATGAAAATTGGAGTCTGCAGAGAGCCAAGTGGCCCACATAAGGCAGATCCCTTTCATACTCAACCCATCTCATATACGTTACCTGTTATTTACACTACTTACTATACACCCCTATTATCATATACCTGCAACCAAAACACAATTGTAAGAAATAGGAACATAAGAAAATGGGAATCTGTAGAGGGCCAATTGGCCCACACAAGACAGATCCTTTTCACACCCAACCCATCTCATAAAAACTCTCTCCCATTTATCTCTGTCTTCCTTACATTTATGACATCCTAGTCTCTCTCTCTCTCACACAAATGAGAACATAAGAAAACCGGAGTCTGCAGAGAGCCGATTGGCCCACACATGTCAGATCCCTTTCACACCCAACCCATCCCGCGCTCTCTCTCTCTCTCTCTCTCATATTTATCGCTATCTTCCTTACGTTTACGACATCCTATTCTCTCTTGCCATACTCCCTCTCTCCTTCACAAATGGGAAAATAAAAAAATAAGAAAACGGGAGTCTCCAGAGCCGATTCACCTACACATGGCAGATCCCTTTCACACCCAACCCATCTCGTTCTATCTAATTTCAAGTTGAAGCTCTATTTTTCTTGATCCCATTATAGCACTCGGTAGCCTATTCCCCATATCTACAACTCTGTTACTAAACGGATAGAGGCAGATCCCTTTTACAGCCAATCTCTCCCTCTCTCTCTTTTGTTTGTTTGCACAATCTGCTCCTTCTGTAGTTTCTCCATGCCCGATAAGTTAATTGATCTTTTGATATCTGTGACACAGCATTTGCATCCAACACAATACCCTGCTTGCAAAACCGTCGAACCCCGGACAACGTTGCTTGCAACTTTAATTAGTATTATTATTATTACTATTCAAATGAATCTGCTTACCTTTGCTATTTAGAGATTGTGCGAGTTTTAGTTTATATTAATACCATTATATACTGGATATCAGATATGAGAAATTTGCATGTATAGTATGCAAAGGTGAACTTTTGTGTTGAATGACCGGCTCGAGAGTGAACTTTAGCAAAGAGTCTTGAGTTGGTGGACAAGATTTGCTGCACCAAGGTGTAGACCAAGAAAGAGGTGGGATCAGGCCATACGGTCTGATCTTTTATCGAAAAACTATAAAACAAATAATTTATTCCTAATTGGAGAATTTCTTTCAGAGTTTTCCTCCACACACATAAGGTCTACCACCAAGCCTGGAAACACTTATGTAGCACTGAAAACCCCAGATCCATAAGTACATTTTGTATAAGTTACGCTAAGGGCTGGTATGTATTTCATTTCAGGCTTGTTATTGCTCGTATTAGATACCATTAAAGGTTCAAGAATTCACAGTTGTCTACTCAATAGTGCCCATGACTAGGCTATAGTTAACTTCAAGTTTGGTTCTAATTTTACAAATTCAACCGTTTTCTTCTAATAATACCTCATGAAGCTTGAAAACATGGGTTTATGTGAAAAATCCCACTGGTGTTTAATTCTTTTTGACTAAAGTGATTAAGTCAAGATGGTTATGGTACTGGAACTTTAATTTGGAGTAACTAAACTAAACTAAAAACAAAGGGGTATGTGCCAGAGTATATAGATAGATTATATCTATTTACTCAGGCCCAATCCCAACTTTTCCTATTTTTATTTTATTTTATTTTATTTTATTTTTTATTTTTTTTTATTTTTTTTTTTGGGGGTGGCCGACTCAAGACAGAGCAAGAACAGGGACAACACAAAACAACGAACACAAAAACAAAATATAAATTTTCATGAAAGAAATACAAGGAAGAGCAGTGGATGTTGGTATATCGCTGATAATGGAGGGAAATGAGTGGAAGCTGCCTGTACTGCTCTTTGCTGATGATACAGTTCTGATGAGCGATAATGAATGGGAGTTGCAGGGTCTGGTAAATGTGTTTGGAACAGTGTGCGAAAAACGGAATCTGAAGGTAAATGCGGGGAAGAGCAAGGTTATGGTCTTTGAAAGGGGTGAAGCCACAAAGTGTGAGGTGAAGTTGAATGATCAGGCTATGGAGATTGTCGGCTCATTTAAGTATCTGGGCAGTGTGTTGAGTAAAGATGGGACTATGGATGAAGAAGTGCAGGAGAGGGTGCAACAGGGGAAGAGGGTTGTAGGAATGCTGAAAGCAGTAACAAGAAATATGGTGGTCAGTATGGAAGTGAAGAAGTCCTTGCATGACAGTGTGGTAATCCCGACACTGACTTACGGAAGCGAAACATGGACGTTTGAGAAGAGACTCAGACCAAGAGTGAGAGGGGTGGAACTGAGTTACTTGAGAAGTGTGTGCGGAGTTACATGGAGGGATAGACAGACGAATGAGGAAGTAAGGAGGTGTGGAGGTAGATGTGCTGGAAAGTGTGAAAAGGAACACCTTGAGATGGTTCGGCCATATGGAACGTATGGGAAGTGAGAGAATGACTAAGGTGTAAGAGAGTGAGGTGGAAGGACAGAGAGGGAGAGGTAGACCGAAAGAGAGGTGGAAGGATGGAGTGAGATAGTATATGGATGAAGGCAGTGCTGGTTGGGAGGAGGGGCGTTGACTGACTGGGGACAGAAGTGCATGGGGGTGGTTCGTTCGTGGCCACCCCTTCGGGGATCATGGCGTCAGGCAATAGATAGATAGACATATCTAGGTCATCCAGAAGACCCAGATACCAGGGTCACCAAGGTCCCTCCAGCACTCCCCCGGCCCCCGACCACCCGAAGAGGTTCCGATCTCGGCAGGGACACATGCAGCGAAGATAGATAGCAACTAAAATACCCTAAATAGACTTATCATAGTACAGTTGCCAAGACCAGACTCTGGGACATTCTCGTAACCTAAATGTAAAACTTGCAAAACTAACAAACCATAACCACACAGTATCAAGACTAAAAAACTTTTCAAAATCACTACCGGTATGTGAGCGATATGATCTAATTCTCACAGGTATATAACTACTGTATATAGTTTAATTCTCACAGGTATATAACTACTGTATATAGTTTAAGGGGAGGCAGACCGTTTAATTCTCACAGGTATATAACTACTGTATATAGTTTAATTCTCACAGGTATATAACTACTGTATATAGTTTAATTCTCACAGGTATATAACTACTGTACATAGTTTAAGGGGAGGCAGACCGTTTAATTCTCACAGGTATATAACTACTGTATATAGTTTAAGGGGAGGCAGACCGTTTAATTCTCACAGGTATATAACTACTGTATATAGTTTAAGGGGAGGCAGACCGTTTTTCTGGACCCCCTACTCCCTAATGTTTAGCCCCACTAGTTTTAAGATTTTAAGACGGTTCCATTAGTTTGGCAATTTTAAGACCTTTCGTCCCATTTCGTTATAAATTTTAAGACCCATCGTGCCATTTAGGTGTCGATTTTTTCCTGGCGAGCGATAGCAAGCCTGTTGTAAGAGGAACCGGCCTTCGGCCGGGAAATTTTTCTACTGAAAAATGTACAAATTTATCTTGAGGGGGGGTCCAGGGGATGTTTTTCTAAGTTTGAGGGATGTCTAGCGAGGCAACTAAGATTTATTTCATTTATAGGACAAAAAAAAGCAGTCGGTGTCCCCTTAATGGTGAGCGAGTTTTACCCTGTATTTTGCATGAAGTGGCCAACACCGCATATT
This sequence comes from Paralithodes platypus, assembly GCA_032716605.1. Lineage (NCBI taxonomy): Eukaryota > Metazoa > Arthropoda > Malacostraca > Decapoda > Lithodidae > Paralithodes > Paralithodes platypus. The sequence goes on from CM064499.1 coordinate 25,035,481, forward strand.
CTCATAAATATTAGGCATCAACCTCTTAATCTGGTGAACCCATCAACTGCTGGAACAAGTGCACAATACTATCATTAAGGGGAGGCAGACGGTTTGTTTGGTCTATTAATTAATTTATTCATATATTTTTTTTAGTTTCCTCCCTAGACCTCCATCAAGCTTAGAAAAATACCCCCTAGAACCCCTTTCAATATAAATTTGTACATTTTTCGGTAGAAAAATGTCCAGGCCGAAGGCTGATTCCTCTTAAAATTGCAGGCTCGCTATCGCTCGCCAGGAAATAATAGACACCTAAATGGCATGAAAGGTCTTAGAATTGACAACGAAATGGGGCGAAAGGTGCTAAAATCGCCAAACTAATGGGCCGAACGTCTTATAATCTCAAAACTAGTGGGGCTAAACATTAGGGAGAAGAGCGTCCAGAAAAACGGTCTGTCTCCCCTTAATTTAATAACCAGAATTACCACAAATATTTTGTATGTAATTTATTACCTCTAATGCTTAATTCTTTTTTCATACTTTCTAGATACACATTTTCATACATGTGAAGCTATAATTATTGCTGGCTTTATCTACTGTAGTGATTACAAAAATGTTATGTAAATTAATTAAAAACTGAAGCTTATAATTATACAGCAGTCTACAAAATCAGTATATACAGTACATATCAGTACATTTTTTTTTTTTTTTTTTTTTTTAAGAGACAATGAACGGAGGAAGGAAAAACACAGATAACACAAAAAGGTCCATGTGCCTAAAGGCATCCTCCATTCATAAAATGTTTGTAACAACTGGATTTAAACATTTGTAGATTGTAAGTTTGTGGAAAGCAATTCGAGGGAAGTGAATTCCAAAGAGTAGTAGCTCTGGGGATAAATGAATTCTGATAAGCAGAAGTTCTGCATTGTGGAGGAGAAAGTGTAAATTCATGGGCGCTCTCAGCTGCCCTAGTTCTACGGGGAAAGATGTGGAGAGGCGGCACAATTGAAGCAAGTTCCTCGGAACAATTGCTGTGAAAATATCTGTAGAATAATGCAAGGGATGCAACGTTTCTTCGTATGGATAATGTAGGAAGGTCCTGTGTGATTGCAGGGATATTGATTAATCTAATAGCTTTATTTTGAATTTTGTCCAACTGCCTCAATGCAACCACTCCACTTCCACCCCACAGAGGTGAGCAGTAATCCATCTGAGAAAGCACATGACTTTTATATATCACGGCCAACTGCTCGTCAGTGAAGAATTCTCGAACTCTGTACAGGAGTACCAGTTTTTTAGAGGCATTCTTAGCAATGCTTCTAACATAATGTGTCCAGCTCAAGTTAGTAGTTAATGTTACACCGAGAATGTCAATACTAGGGGAAGTGGGAATATTTACATCATTAAAAAATATATGGGAGTCAGTGAGATTCTGTCGGTTAGAAAATTGAATGTACTTGGTTTTCTGTGCATTAAAGGAAACTAGATTCTTTTGTCCCCATCCATTAATTCTAGAAAGGTCCTGGTTCAGAGAAATTGCAGTGTTTATTTTTGAATTTAAAAGATCGGGTTGGGTGAAAGAATTGGTAAATGTGAAGGAACTGTGGAGTGTTGAGTCATCTGCGTAGGAATGTATTGGATTATGAGTGGTAGATATGAGATCATTGATATGAATGAGGAACAGAATTGGGGCCAAAACTGATCCCTGAGGAACACCTGCATTTATTGAGTGAAATTGAGAATAAAGGCCATCTACCATTACACGTATTTTTCTGTTATGAAGATAAGAAGAAATTAGTGGAACTAATGATGCAAGGCCGTAGTGTGACATCTTCGACAATAAGGATTGATGCCAGACTCTATCAAATGCCTTTGATATATCCAGTGCTATTGTATGTGTTTCACCATGTTGGTCTGTAGCTTGGTTGATTTGATGCGTAAGAAGGCAAAGCATGTCTGCAGTTGATCGACATCGTCTAAAACCATATTGCCTATCACTGATTAATTTATTATTCTCAAGATTCTTAATTATGTGATTATTTAATATAATTTCAAAGACTTTACCAAGAAGTAGCTATGAAAAACATTTATTACAGTATCTAATGATGTACTGTACATAAACCAGAAACCGCACAATATAAAGACAAACTAATATAATCACTACTGGTATGTGAAAATAAAAACTAACAAAAATATCTACCGGTATGTGTAAAGAGTGTATTTAAGATTTAACAAAATATGAAATAAAACACTAGATAATCTTATTACAAATGCCAAAAATATTGTTCACTGTTATAGCAAGATAATGTTAACAGGCAAAACTTTCAATTATCAACAGAACTTAATTGCCACATGTGTTTGTTAATTTCATTAATCGAGTTTAGGAGTAAAGTTGGTTAGTGGAGAGAACATAATAATTAGCTCCTGAACTTGCAATAAAAACTTGCCGACTGGTTAATTTGCTTTCAGTATTTTCACAAAGCATATAAATTAGCCAATACCTCCTTTGTTCATTACAGTATTCACAAAAAATCTTCGTAATTGGCTCAATTATAAAGCAGGTAGCCTACACACAAAATAATGGAGAATCTCGCTCCCAAATCATATTTGAAAACTATATTATAGGACACCGCATTCTTTCAAAAACCGAGTGGCAACAAGTTTTGGCGATCAAATAAGTTTAAGCTTTTCAACAAGTTGCACACATTAACAAAAAACTAATGTTAAATCATCTTGTCCACCAGTTAATACACATTTCTTTACAAAGACTGAACAGTTAATTTTAACACTTTCTGAATAGGGTTTTTTTTTTTTTTTTTTTGAGACAATGAACGGAGGAAGGAAAAACACAGATAAAACAAAAAGGTCCATGTGCCTAAAGGCATCCTCCATTCATAAAATGTTTGTAACAACTGGATTTAAACATTTGTAGATTGTAAGTTTGTGGAAAGCAATTCGAGGGAAGTGAATTCCAAAGAGTAGTAGCTCTGGGGATAAATTAATTCTGATATGCAGAAGTTCTGCATTGTGGAGGAGAAAGTGTAAATTCATGGGCGCTCTCAGCTGCCCTAGTTCTACGGGGAAAGATGTGGAGAGGCGGCACAATTGAAGCAAGTTCCTCGGAACAATTGCTGTGAAAATATCTGTAGAATAATGCAAGGGATGCAACGTTTCTTCGTATGGATAATGTAGGAAGGTCCTGTGTGATTGCAGGGTTATTGATTAATCTAATAGCTTTATTTTGAATTTTGTCCAACTGCCTCAATGCAACCACTCCACTTCCACCCCACAGAGGTGAACAGTAATCCATCTGAGAACGCACATGACTTTTATATATTACGGCCAACTGCTCGTCAGTGAAGAATTCTCGAACTCTGTACAGGAGTCCCAGTTTTTAGAGGCATTCTTAGCAATGCTTCTAACATAATGTGTCCAGCTCAAGTTAGTAGTTAATGTTACACCGAGAATGTCAATACTAGGGGAAGTGGGAATATTTACATCATTAAAAATTATAAGGGAGTCAGTGAGATTCTGTCGGTTAGAAAATTGAATGTACTTGGTTTTCTGTGCATTAAAGGAAACTAGATTCTTTTGTCCCCATCCATTAATTCTAGAAAGGTCCTGGTTCAGAGAAATTGTAGTGTTTATTTTTGAATTTGTAAGATCGGGTTGGGTGAAAGAATTGGTAAATGTGAAGGAACTGTGGAGTGTTGAGTCATCTGCGTAGGAATGTATTGGATTATGAGTGGTAGATATGAGATCATTGATATGAATGAGGAACAGAATTGGGGCCAAAACTGATCCCTGGGGAACACCAGCATTTATTGAGTGAAAAAAATAATAATAATTTAAGAGACAATGAACGGAGGAAGGAAAAACACAGATAAAACAAAAAGGTCCATGTGCCTAAAGGCATCCTCCATTCATAAATTTTTTGTAACAACTGGATTTAAACATTTGTAGATTGTAAGTTTGTGGAAAGCAATTCGAGGGAAGTGAATTCCAAAGAGTAGTAGCTCTGGGGATAAATGAATTCTGATAAGCAGAAGTTCTGCATTGTGGAGGAGAAAGTGTAAATTCATGGGGGCTCTCAGCTGCCCTAGTTCTACGGGGAAAGATGTGGAGAGGCGGCACAATTGAAGCAAGTTCCTCGGAACAATTGCTGTGAAAATATCTGTAGAATAATGCAAGGGATGCAACGTTTCTTCGTATGGATAATGTAGGAAGGTCCTGTGTGATTGCAGGGTTATTGATTAATCTAATAGCTTTATTTTGAATTTTGTCCAACTACCTCAATGCAACCACTCCACTTCCACCCCCCAGAGGTGAACAGTAATCCATCTGAGAACGCACATGACTTATATATATATCGGCCAACTGCTCGTCAGTGAAGAATTCTCGAACTCTGTACAAGAGTCCCAGTTTTTTAGAGGCATTCTTAGCAATGCTTCTAACATAATGTGTCCAGCTCAAGTTAGTAGTTAATGTTACACCGAGAATGTCAATACTAGGGGAAGTGGGAATATTTACATCATTAAAAAATATATGGGAGTCAGTGAGATTCTGTCGGTTAGAAAATTGAATGTATTTGGTTTTCTGTGCATTAAAGGAAACTAGATTCTTTTGTCCCCATCCATTAATTCTAGAAAGGTCCTGGTTCAGAGAAATTGCAGTGTTTATTTTTGAATTTATAAGATCGGGTTGGGTGAAAGAATTGGTAAATGTGAAGGAACTGTGGAGTGTTGAGTCATCTGCGTAGGAATGTATTGGATTATGAGTGGTAGATATGAGATCATTGATATGAATGAGGAACAGAATTGGGGCCAAAACTGATCCCTGGGGAACACCGGCATTTATTGAGTGAAATTGAGAATAAAGGCCATCTACCATTACACGTATTTTTCTGTTATGAAGATAAGAAGAAATTAGTGGAACTAATGATGCAAGGCCGTAGTGTGACATCTTCGACAATAAGGATTGATGCCAGACTCTATCAAATGCCTTTGATATATCCAGTGCTATTGTATGTGTTTCACCATGTTGGTCTGTAGCTTGGTTGATTTGATGCGTAAGAAGGCAAAGCATGTCTGCAGTTGATTGACATCGTCTAAAACCATATTGCCTATCACTGATTAATTTATTATTCTCAAGATGCTTAATTATGTGATTATTTAATATAATTTCAAAGACTTTACCAAGAGTGGAAGTTATAGCTATTGGTCTGTAGTTTGATGGATCTGAAGAGGCACCTTTTTTAGGAACTGGATGGATGTTTGCTTCTTTCCAGGGTACTGGGAAGCATGAGGTATGAGTACACAGACGGAACAATTTTTGCCAATACAGGAGCGAGCACCAAGGAGCAATTCTTAAGTACTATTGGAGGAATTTCATCTGGACCAGGAGCCTTATCTACTGAGAGATTCTGCAAAATAGTTTTGACATGTCTGGTGTGGATCTTAAGTGAGGGAATTTCAGGCGAATTAAAATTAAGTACAGGGACATCTTGATTTATTTCATCTAAGGTTGAGTTGGTGGAGAAAATATCCGCAAGAAGGTTAGCTTTACCTCGTGGGTCACTTACAAGATTGCCAGTCGGAGATTTTAATGGTGGAATGGATGAAGCAGTAGTGAAGTTGGATTTAAATGAGTTAAGAGTAGACCAAAATATTTTGTTATCATTTGGATTATTTAGAAGTTTATTTGCCTGCTTGTGGAGAAAGTTTGATTTAGTTAGGTTTAATACAGTTTTGGCATGATTTCTGATGTTTCTAAAGTAATTAAAGGCTTCATGAGTTTTTTATCTTGTGTATGCATTGTAGGCTATTGCTTTTTGTTCAGTTACTCTAGCACAATTATGGTCAAACCATTTAGGTGAATTAGATCTTTTACTGTACTTTTGATGAGGAATAAAAGTTTCCATTCCAATTTTTACAAAATCTTGTATGTGGCTGTATGTGGTAACAGAACTTACAGACTAGTATTTCAGACAACAGGTTATATGGTACAGGAGGTTAATGGTTAGTCTCGGGCCGGCCAGTGTGTTATTGACAGACGCCAGTAAAATGCCGCAGAACGAGAAGCCCACCACAGAAGCCACGAGCGAACACCACACAGAAACACCCGAAGGAAAGGTCCACAGAACGAAAGGACCAGCTGACCGAGCCAGCCAATTCAGACAGGCCCAAGCCCGCAGGGCTAAGCAGCTCCAGGCCGCACCTACCTACCCCTTCTAAACTGACCATTTTCCACACCTCACGTACACTACCCCCTCGTGTCCTACACTCCTAACTACAATGATGATGAACAGGAATATACATTCATATTAAAAACACCCATGCCCTGTCCCTAGGTTGAGCCAAGGCCAACAAATCAGACAGCCATATATCTATGTATGTTCTTACATCAGAGAAGTAGATGTTATATATCTTAGAAGTTAAAACACCCACGCCTGTCCCTAGACCTCGTATATCATTTCCCATGACGAGTATAGATATATGTAACCCGTGCTCAGTCGCCCCCTTGCATTGTTCCTCTAGTAACTAAGTGTCTCTATAATATTAACTGCCACCAGTATCGATATGACATAGCGGCACTGTCCTTGTGTCGTATTGTGCCAAGTGCAGATCAACCAGGTTTCATCACCTTATTAGGACGACGACTATAATGTCGTCGTTCATCGATGTATTCAATTCTTAGGTTATGTATTAATATTAACATTCCCTAACATATCTTGTCTTGCCAGACTAAGTTTCTAAAGACCCTTCGCCCCCATAAATCTATGTATTCAATCCTTAGTTTAAGTATTAATATTAACATTCCCTAACATATCTTGTCTTGCCAGACTAAGTTTCTGAAGACTCATCGCCCATAAAATCTATGTATTCAATCCTTAGGTTAAGTATTAATACCAACATACCCTAAAATACCTTGTCTTGCCAGACTCAGTTTCTGAAGACCAATCGCCCTCATAAATCTATGTATTCAATCCTTAGGTTAAGTATTAATATCAACATACCCTAAAATACCTTGTCTTGCCAGACTAAGTTTCTGAAGACAATCGCCCCATAAATCTATGTATTCAATCCTTAGGTTAAGTATTAATATCAATATACCCTAAAATACCTTGTCTTGCCAGACTAAGTTTCTGAAGACAATCGCCCCATAAATCTATGTATTCAATCCTTAGGTTAATTATCTTTATCCGCCATTGTGTTCATCTTTTCCATTTACTTTTCCACAATTGTTATACGTCTTCCACTCACCTCCTTCGTATCCACAGTCCACACTACGCCAATTTGCTTCGTGTCCTACACCTCTTACCCCAACCAGAGATTGTATAGATAACCTTGTTACCAGTATCTGTCATAAGTACCTCGAAACAATAACTAAGTACCCCTACGAACTGCCGCTTTTCTTGGTATATATTTCATAGAAAATGCAGTTCCCAGGGACAACTAGACGTGCAAAAGCTCGTGCCAACTAATAGTATCCATAACCCCTCGTACTGACGAAGAATAATACACCATGTTTTTCCCCACTTTACCCACAGTCAAGCACACACCTACAGTTCACCTCCTTCTCCCCCCCCCCCAGCCCCAAAGTCCACATAATTCTATCTTTTCCAGACTCATATACCACCCCATAGTTGCATTTCCCGGTAGCATTTGGCTAACGTACTTTCACTGCCTTTTCAAACTCCAATATCAACTGCAACCTAATGCCACCCCCACGCCCAGAAACCTTAGGGTCAAATTTCCCTATAGCCCCCCTGAACTCCTCCCCTCTCATTAAAATACCCCGCGCTTTTCGACTCTTGTCCGACCTAGCCTCTCTCTCATACCTCTTGAAGATCCTTGATTTTTCCGTTGCTAACGCTCTCCAACCTTTTATATATATACTCCTATCCAGCCTGCCTTCCCTTAATAGGCCAGAACAACATTAGAACTTTACTAACCCCTTGCATGCCATCTATTCTCTTACAACCTATTCACAACCCTGCACCCAATGGTCGTCGGTGCGAGGCTAGCCGCCTCACCAGTAACTAACTTCTATTGCCATACTTCCAGATAAATGTGGCAGAGTTAGCAACCAGTCTCCACCACATCCAGCAAACCATACGATTAACAACCAACCGATTAAAACCAGCTAGCCAAGGCACCTTCGGTTTGGATATTAAGAAGACCCACATCTGTCTCATAAACAGAGGGTTATTACAAACACTGGTGATATGGCAAGCCCCTAGCCACAGCCGCCGGACGACCATCCCAGAGAGAGAGCGCCCGGCTACCCCTTTTTTACCCACCCGAGGAGGGAGACCCCCACCCCCGCGGAGGTATACCTGACCCCTGTTTTGACTTCTGGGTCATTGCCAGGTAGCACAGGAATTCTTCCTATCAATGAACTAACCATGCATGACTAACACCTTTACTAACCTCTATTAACTCACAATAAACCATTTATCTTTCTTGCATACTCTGACCACTAAATTAGCACCTCAGCTATACCATAGAATGAAGATTGAACAATCTAAGAGAGACGCTCCTATCACAGCTGTCCCCATCCTCCTCGCAAAGTAGATCCAGTCTCTCTCCCCTAAATACTTCCAGTATAGCCAAAATAGTACCTCTTACTAAGGCTCAGTTATATCATATTATGAAGGCTTCCTATAGCCATGTGCCACAATAGTAATCACCACCTTACCTAGTCCCCGTATCTATTGAGAACTCAAATAAGTCCATAAGACTCGAGATCCCTATGGCCTACAGGGCCCAAAACCGAGCCTATAAACTCAGCTCCAGCCCCCAGTAAAATCAGTTGAAAGATAGACACCAACCCCGGTTGGTCACCAGAGTTAGCCTTGAGCTCTATCCTTGCTAGTTGCTGAGAAGTGAGTTCCAGAGCTGGCAGACTCCGTGGCAGATTTGGATAGAAGGACCTGTCCACGAATTTGAGAACTTCATACATATGGACACCCTGGACGGCCGCGGAACCAGTCGCTAGCCCCCAACATCATGGACGCAAGATAACCAGGACCAGACCAATCAGATACTACCCAAGATTCACTCTATCAGTACTACATTGTTACAGTGCTGTTTAGAGATTCACTTATTAATATTTCTACGAAGTGGCTATATCTTTGCCCAGTGTAATTCATATATAACCATTCCAGTTGGGAAGTGCTAAGCGTATCAGTGTTTATTAATTAACAGGCGACATTAACTCTCGTAATTACCTTTATCCAGATATTCGTACATAGGAGTAAAACCCTAGTGATATCTAACGTTCGCCCACTGATTTGTGTTCTACGTATTTCTGCCATAAGAATATAAAACTTAGATCAGTACCCCCGTGAGGTTACTAGAATTCCCGTGCTCTAAAATACACGTGTCTAATCTAGTCTGTGAACTATTACGTGTGCACCAGAGCTACCAGTAATAAATCTAACAGTGAATATAAATCTATAAGTAACATTGATGGTCTCCAGTATATAAACCTGTTAAATAAGCCAGTGATCAGAAGATTAATACCTGAACGTTGGAAGTGGGAGACTAGGCTCCATCCAGATCCACTTATGCTAGTGTTGTTCATTTCTATCATATTGTCTTGCACGAGTATTCAGCAGTGGTATATTAATAAACGTGATCGTGTGTCTTGTTACCGTGTGTTTCTTTTGTGTTCTCTATTCCTCATACCTTGTATTGTGCATGCAGCCTTATATACCCAGTCAGTTAGAACTCACATTACCCAAGTTAAACCTGTAGAAAAACAGGGCATAACAGCCAGTGTTGTTGGTGAACGGTACGGTCTAGCAATCTGTCTAGCAATCTGTCACAACTGTTCACTGAAGTCCCTGATCATCAGGGCACCCACCCTAGCCCAGCCCTTGAGCAGGAAGTGCATGGTGGTAAAAACATATCAGACCAGCCCTTTACCCTACCAAAAGGTTTAACCATTGGAGAACTGGAGCCTTACGAGGAAGAGCTATCCATTCCAGCTGATACTCCCGTTCACACTCCTTTACCCCTACCCTCTATTCCTTCCCATTTAACCCCCCAACAACAAGCCGACCTGAAGAATCTCTTAACCACCTACCAAGACATTTTTGCCACGTCAAATCGAGATGTGGGAAAAACCAACGTGCTCCATTATCCTATTCATACAGTTGGACCCCCCGTAAAGCAACCCATCAGAAGAAAAAATCCCATTCAAAGATAAGAAGAGGAATCCCAAGTACAAGACATGTTGGCCACAGGAGTGGTCCGCCCCTTGTCAAGCCCTTGGTCGTCCCCGGTAGTACTTGTACGAAAGAAAGACGGGACCACTCGATTCTGTATAGATTATCGCAGACTCAATGATGTAACGATCAAAGACGCCACCTCCCTTCCCCGGATTGATGACTCCCTAGACACCCTCCTTGGAGCTAAATGATTCACTACCCTGGATTTACAAGCAGGGTATTGGCAAGTTCCAGTCCTCCCCGAACATCAACAGAAGACGGCGTTCGCCACCAGCCAAGGCCGCCTGTACGAATTCACCGTATTACCTTTCGGTTTATGCAATGGTCCTGCCACATTATCTAGATTGATGGAATCCATGTTGCAAGGTTTTACCTGCAAACCTGCCTGGCTTACCTGGACGACATCATCGTGTTCGGAAAGACCTGGGATGAACATCTACAACGCCTCCAACAAGTCTTCCATAGAATCCGAGAGACCAACTTAAAACTGAAACCCTCAAAATGTACGTTGGCCAAGACTGAAGTACAGTTCCTAGGCCACATCGTATCCGACAAAGGAATTGCACCAGATCCCCACAAATTAGATGCCATTGAGAAAATCCGCCCCCCCCCCCCCATAATGCCAAAGGAATCCGAGCATTTCTCGGACTAGCCTCATATTATAGAAGGTTTGTAAACAATTTTGCCACCATTGCTAAACCTCTCCATGACTTGACCAAGAAAGATGAACTATTCCTGTGGACACCGCAGCGATTACAGGCTTTCAACACCCTGAAGGAATTATTGATTGCACTCTTTCCCCGACTACACCCAACCCTTCCGATTGTACACCGATGTCTCCCAAACTGGAATAGGTGCCGTGTTAGGACAAACACAGGAGGGCCGAGAACACATAATAGCCTGTGCCAGTCGGACTTTAAACCCAGCAGAAGTAAATTATCCCATGACCAAGAGAGAATGCCTGGGCATCATTTGGGCCCTTCAGCATTTTAAGGCCTATCTAGCAGGTGTAAAAGTCACCATCATCACCGACCACCACGCCCTACAATGGTTAAGAAAATCCGACACCAAGAATGCTTTAACTGTCAGATGGAGAGAAAGTTTAGAAGAATTCGATTTTGAAATAGCCTACAGACCTGGGAAACTCCATACCAATGCTGACCTAGGCTACCCACTGCTTCCACCCCAGAGATCCCCCCCATCCCTTGATGTGCACCCCATTTTAGCCGTCCACCACCAAGATTCAATGAATCAAGAACAACAAGAACTCCTCAAACCATTTCAACGACAAGAAAAACCTGACTGGATGCCCCGGACCATGTTCTCCCAACTCACTAGACGAGGAGACAACCTGTTCACGCCCGAAGGAAAATTTTTAATTACCCCAGCAGCTGCCCTAGCCACTATGCAATCCATCCATATGCATAATGGCATCCATCTGGCCCAACGAAAACGGACAGCCACCTTTCAACAGGTGCATTGGACCCCCTCCCCCTACATCACTGCCAAACGCATCACTGAAGCCTGTCGCACCTGTGCCCTATGCAAAGACAGGACTCGCGCCCCGGGACCTTCAGGACAGTTAGTGGCAAACAAAGCTTGGCAACTATTAGCCGTTGATGTGATGGGACCCTTAGAAGGAAGTCAAGGTTTCAAATATATCATTACTTTCGTGGACACATACTCCAAATATGTGATCGCCTGCCCCGCCAAGGAACATTCCACGTTAGCAGTAGCAGAAGCCATGATCCAACATGTGTTCCCGTACTTCGGTTTGCCAGAAGCCATACATTCCGACAACGCCCCAGAATTTACCAGCCACATATGGTCCCAGCTATCACAAATGTGTGGGTATAAAATCAGCCACTCCTCCCCATACTGGCCCCAAGGGAATTCCATCTGTGAAAGAAGCCACCGTACGATTGCAAACCAAGTCTGGACGAGATTGCAACAGATGAATACCAAAGATTGGCCCAGCCAGGTAAAAATCGTTCAGTGGGGAATTAACACCTGTCCCCGGAAAGACGGGATCTCACCACATGAGCGCATCTTTGGAGTACCACCCCTACTGCTCCCATTACACCATCTAGCTGTCCCGTATGAGCCCTCATCTAGTTTTGATCATAACATAACATAACATTAATAAATTTCTAGCACCAGGCAACAAAGGCCATATGGCACTAAAGCAGGAAACGGATAGTGTTAGAAGGAAAGGAAGTTAAATATCGCTAAGAGATCGGCAAGACAAGGACGACGACCAAGGGAAAATAGAAAGGGAAAAGAACGGCGACGGGCCGAAGAAAAGAGAGGACAGTCAAGGAAAATGTGAGAAATAGAAACCTGAACACCACACCGGGAGCAAAGAGGTGGAGGCGAGCGGGACATGAGGAAGGAGTGGGTAAGTCTGGTATGGCCTAGCCGAAGCCGGGCCAACGCAGTCTCCCAACGGCGAACACAGTGAGAGGGGTCAGCCCAGGCAGAAACGGAGGCCTTAACAGTACGGAGCTTATTAGAGGAAAGAGAAGACCACATTGACAGAGTGGATAGAGAAGGTTTGTGGAAAGTACTTAGAATATACGGAGTAGAGGGCAAGTTGCTGAAAGCAGTGAAGAGCATGTATGAGGGTGCAAAGGCGGCAGTACGTGTGGAGAGTGAGCAGAGCGAGTTCTTTGACCTGAATGTTGGTTTGAAACAGGGGTGTGTGATGTCCCCGTGGTTGTTTACTGTATATATGGATGGAGTTATGAAAGAAATACTATCAAGAGCAGTGGATGTTGGTGTATCGCTGAAAAGGGAGGGAATTGAGTGGAAGCTACCTATACTGCTGTTTGCGGATGATACAGTTCTGATGAGTGATAATGAATGGGAGTTGCAGGGTCTGGTAAATGAGTTTGGAACAGTGTGCGAAAAACGGAATTTGAAGGTAAATACGGGGAAGAGCAAGGTTATGGTCTTCGAAAGGGGTGAAGTCACAGAGTGTGAGGTGAAGCTGAACGGTCAGGCTATGGAGATCGTCAACTCTTTTAAGTATCTGGGCAGTGTGTTGAGTAAAGATGGGACTATGGATGAAGAGGTGCGGGAGAGGGTACAACAGGGGAAGAGGGTTGTAGGAACGCTAAAAGCAAGTAACAAGAAATAGGGTGGTCAGTATGGAAGTGAAGAAGTCCTTGCATGACAGTGTGGTAATCCCGACACTGACTTACGGAAGCGAAGCATGGACGTTGGTTGAGAGACTCAGACCAAGAGTGAGAGCAGTGGAAATGAATTACTTAAGGAGTGCGTGCAGAGTTACATGGAGGGATAGACAGACTAATGAGGAAGTAAGAAGGAGGTGTGGTGTGGAGGTAGATGTGCTGGAAAGTGTGAAAAGGAACAACTTGAGATGGTTCGGCCATATGGAACGTATGGAAAGCGAGAGAATGACTAAGAGGGTGTATGAGAGCGAGGTGGAGGGACAGAGGGGGAGAGGTAGATCGAATATGAGGTGGAAGGATGGAGTGAGGAAGTACATGAACGAAGGTGGTGCTGGTTGGGGGGAGGGGCGTCGACTGACTGGGGACAGAGGTGCATGGGGGCGGTTCGTTCGTGGCCACCCCTTCGGGGATCACGGCGTCAGGCAATAGATAGATAGATAGAAGACCACATTGTTTGCCAGCGAGACAGGAGGAAGGCAGAGATAGCTGGATAATAGTCAGAGGCGGGAATAGAGAGAGAAGTTGATCGGACTGCCGCAGCGTCGCGAGCGAGAACATCAACCTGCTCATTTCCACGGACACCAACATGGCTAGGCACCCAACAAAATTGACAACCTTTTTCCGAGCAGAGAGACTGACAAGCCAATCGTGGATGGCAAGAACCAACGGATGGACAGCAGGGAAAGACTGCAAGAGAAGAAGGGCACTGTAAGAGTCAGAAAAACTAGTTTTGATCAGTCCCTAGTTCATTTAAAAAATCGCCTAAGACAACTCCAGTATCTGCAAGACGTAAAACCTGACGAAACCGCCAAAGTAAGTCCTCATCACGTTGGTGACCTCGTGATGGTTGCTCAACTGCCAGTGCCGTCCAAATTAAAACCTAGGTATCAAGGCCCTTTGAAATTTTAACTGTTCCAAATTGTTATCAGATAACTATAAAGGCAGAAATTTGGTGAGTCACGCACATACCGAAATAGATATGTACTTAGGTTTCAACCAATAGATGAGAATACCATTATGCTTGCAGATTCCACAGATAATAACATGTTGCCTGCTACTAATGACCAGAAATTGGGGACCTCAGAACCTTCTCCCCCTCATCTTCTTTCCGTTTCCCTACTAGCTCCTCTTAGAGAGGAACTCATACGCCAACGTCTTCCTCCCATACCTAAACCACATAATTGCCCAAATCCCCTGCAAATAAATCTTCCATCCAGATCATTCGGATCCATCAGCCCCTCTCCCCTTCCTCCTCACGTTGTCTCTGTCCCTCCTCAATTACTTACACAAATTGAAGATAAGGCCGTCAGCAAATCCCCCACCCCTCCCCTTCTGTCAGTCTGCAATTTTTTTCTGAATCTACATGCACCCTTCCCAGTTCACCAATCTTAAAAACTATCCCCCTTTTGCTTCGTCAATCAACCTCTTATATAACCCCCCTCTCTTCACCCCAACCTAATAATCAACCTGACACATTAATCCCTCTGCCCAGTAGCCTACACCTGCTCAGATGAGACCTAACCAGGTCCTTCCACCAGTTACTACGCCCCCTCCCCAACCATCAACATCTCCTATCATGCCTACTGCCATACCATATGAACCTTCCAACATTCAGAAAACTATCTCTACTTCACCCCCTACTATTGTGTCCATGCCAACCCGGAATGTTCAATCGCCCAGCCTAATACCCCCCTTATCTGATCCAACATGTACGAGATTCGGGCGTCGAGTGAAACCACCGCAGAGATGGGCTCCCACCTTCCGGCCAACCTACAAGCGGCGGCCTCCCTCAAAAGGCACCACCTCGCAACACATCAAAGGCGCCGCCACTCCTACTGCATGGTCACCTAGCCCGCCTGTGTCACACCCTCACACCCATGACACAGGCCCCCTCACCACCAGGACCCCTCAGCTGGGAAACCCCCTTCCAACACTCCTACAAGGGACACTTCACAGGCAACTCCTCCACCAGCAACAACTCCAGCAGCCCTTAGACCCGGATCCAAGATGAGGATAAACAGTGTGTTCATATCCTCCGACCGGAAGCAACCTGAAGCCCTCATCTCCCCGAGCCATCTCCTTCAGGTGACCAACGGCTCCACGGCTCCACGGCACCACTCGAAGTAGCGGTGAAAATTTACCCCACCATCCCTCCTGACGACACTACAACCCTCTGGTGCTTGGTACTGGACCGTTTGACGATGACCCTCACCACCCCCACCTACCGCAAATATGTTATGAGGTCTCGAGGTCGAGACTTTTATTCCGTCGAAGGGGGTGAAATGACGAGACCCAAAGGAGAACCACACAGAGTAGCCACTGTCAGAGAATCCAAAAACAGCAGGAGAAAAGGATATAAAAAGAACATTTCCCATTCTCCAGAGAACGGGAAACACAAGCACGATAAATCTGACTCCTGGACTAATTTTTTAATTCCCGGGCAAACAGGTGAGTTGCCCCCAAAAGGCAGGTCAAGCCCCACCAATCATCACCTCACCAGTCCCCACCAATCACAGTGCGGGGCTCAAATAGCCAAGGCAGAACTTTCCCCCGAATACTATGATGAAAATGTATTTATGCAAGCTAAGCATAAAGAGCCCTGGGAGTATTTAAATCGTTGGGGCTCTTCAACCTCGAGAAGCTGCCAGACGAGAAGGAAAGTGAAATGGTGATAAGAAGTGCCACAGAAGAAAATCATTACATAAACAATCCAAATAGCCAGAACAATGAGTGAACAGAAAATCACGAATTACATCATCAGGCTAGATAGTATAAATAAGAAACAAAGGTTAAAAGGACGAGAACCTCAGTGCGATGTCATTAAGCACCGTAATATATTTTTCATGTAATCATTAACCTCAACATAGCCAATTTTTATGTATTTACTATGCCCCTATTAATGCGAGATCATGCAACCTGACCCAGAGAAATACTCCAAACATAGCCTGACTGAAACTACAGGAAGTCAGTTCACACTCAGTAGGCTTACTCCGTCCGGATTATACTGTCCGGGAGTATTACCCACCTACAAGCACTCCGTCCGGATTACACTGTCCGGGAGTTGCTCACCCTCAACGCTCTGTCTGGATTATACTGTCCAAGAGTCGTTCACCCCCGAGAGAAGGTGCCTGCTGTCCTGCCCCCCTGCCCTTGGACTCCTGACGAAGTGGTCACCTGACGTCCAGCCGCCGTGCCTGGAGCTCTACGAAGCCCCGACCCTCGTACTTCGCTCTTCTCCTCCCCCACGTTTCTGCGTATCTCAATTTGTGGCTATTGTTGAAGGTGAGGTAGAATATGCGAGTATTCCGGAAGTGTTAATAAGATGATCTGTGCCAATTAATTATTCAATTATCTATCTGTGTACACATTACATAGTCATTTGTCCTCCAATAAATCTTGATCTGTACAAGTGAATTCATAGTACCAGATATTGCTCCGTGTATCCTTTGAAGTGTAATCCTTCATGCATTATTTATAATTCTACTTCATGTACACGTTATATAATCCTATCTCGATTCAGGCTTAAAACGGAATACTCTCAGATTTCACCTATATATGTTATTTATTCTCTTGTGTATCCAAGTTGAGGCGAAAGTGTATACCGTGAAGATATTCCCTTCTAAAATACCATTTACCTAAGACCTATGCCCAAATTTTAATCTATTTATTCTTTCCTTATTGAAAAGTCAAGAACCACCCATTGAGTTAACTATAATTCTATCATTCGAGCTATCTAGTTTATATAAATGCTTGTGAATTAATCTAATCTACGTGTGCAAGTTGTTAATAATTCTTTTCACACATTTATAGTAACTCTCGTTCAAGTTATTTTATATTCGTGTCTCTGTATTACTTTAGGGACCGATTCTCCATTTAATTTACTATTATAACGGTAAATGTTCAATTGCATCTTGTGTATGTAATCCGTGTTAAGTCATATCTTTGATTCACGTATTGCCAGATAGGGATTTGATAATGTATTCAAATTTCCTTTTCATACTACTATCGTAGTATTTCACCCAGTACAACTTCGTCGTGTACGCCCCTTTTTGTTCCGAGTTCCTTTGAATTCTAATTTACTGTGATTTCCAGTCGCACTTTAATGGAGTGTATTTTCCTCTTTTTATAGTAATTTGCATTTCATTACAAAACCCTGTTATACTGATTCATTGATCTAAATTTTAATTTTAATTCTATATACGTGTGAATTGATCTCATACCCGGTCTATTACTATTTTTGTACCTCGTGTGTTGATTACTTCACAAATCCGCTTAGACAAGTTAGTTCTAATTTAAACTACCTTGCTTATAAGATCCTGAGTATATCTCTACCGTTCATCTGTGCTTTATAATCGCACTAAATAGAATTGTGAGTTTATGCCTAAGCAGTCCATATGACCTAGGGTCAAATGCACTATATCCATTTACCTTACCTGTGTGACCTGTTAATCCCCTTGATAAGCGCTCACCGCCCCGCGCCCGTGAACGCTTTCTCAGGCCGGTTCACTTTGTATCAGAAATCTTCACGCTAGACACTACGCTCGCATACGTGTTATCATCTTATTGAATTTCTGTGTACATGTGTAACATATCTTTTCCTGCATATTCATATTACTGATACTGTGTGTGTGTAACGTGACTTGTAATATTTAAGTTATCATTATAGACCCTTCTATATTTGATACATCACCGATTTTCCTTCATCGTCTGCCCTATATGACAGAACGATAGAGTCGATATTATTATTCCATGCCATTTAATAAATTAGAGTGTAAAGTAACCTGTGTTCTTATTGTGTGAATGCTGCCTTGGAACGAAGAGTCAATGCAAGATTTATAAAGCTAGACGTGACCCTGTCGAGCATATTCTATCTCACGATATCCTATTACAGGATTGTTAACGAGATTGTACCAAGTCGAGTTGAAATACCAACCCAACATTTCAATTTTTTATATATTTTATTTAAAATTATAATAGGCTCCCATTATAATTATATATAAGTCTAGGGTAAAGTAAACCCAGATATCAGCGGTAGTAATTCATATTAAAAGTCCACTAGTTTTTAATTAGTCTCCCCATTATAAATTTTTGAAATTTGGGTATAGCCTACTTTACCCTAGACATATGATTACACTAATTTAATTGTTAAGAACTTTAAAATTATAATAGGCTCCCATTCCTACTAAAGTGCATATATTTAAAAAACTGTTTGCACCATTGGATTCAGCGCATCCCGAGGAATCCAACCCTATCCCCACATGTCCAAATCTAATTGTTTAAAAAAAATTGAGATATTTTCACTTGTGACCATATCGTTGGAATCCCCACGAAGCAGAGTTCCCAAAAATTAATAATCTGATTGTTATAATGTGACCATCTGAAAGTGTTATAATGTGATCATCTGACAGTGTTATAATGTGACCATATGACAGTGTTATAATGTGACCACCTGACAGTGTTATAATGTGACCACCTGACAGTGTTATAATGTGACCATCTGACAATGTTATAATTAGACTACCTGATAGTGTTATAATATAACCACCTGACTAAGTTATAACGTGATCACCTGACAGTGTTATAATGTTGCCAATATAGCAATTCCATATTCCACTGTAATAGAAAGCTAGACGTTTGACGAAAAATGTAAAAATTATGTAAGATTCGTTTCCTGATGAAGGCATACACATTTATTCACGTAAATCACACACACACACACACACACACACACACACACTGAAAGCAACCTTGGACCATCCCACACATACATATATCCATATATCTCTGGGGGAGGCACTCGCTGCAGGCAGTTATGCCTTTTGTCTCCCTCATTCACATAGAAAAAAAAAACATGCTCTAAACCAATCAAATCGTGTGGCCAGACTAATAGTTCATTTCTTTGCGATTCCTGCGGGAACTGGACCCATTTTACATGCACAACACTTGCTTTCATGGGACACTACGCAAACACAGGCACACAAATTCTCGCCACAGCCTTTACAAACCAACACCACTCACTACACTAGATGGCATAATACCCGCACACACCAAAAAACATCAAGACAACACCTATCACTCGTTATCATATGCAAATATTGTCATTACTCCCACTTGCTCATCCCAAACCAGCCTCCAGAAGCATATCCATACTTAAATCAACCACCGATTCATCCAGTCACTCAAAGATAACACTCGGCTACACGCATGTGCCCCTGAAGTCCATCCCTCAGAAACCCTCCTTTCCAGTGAAGACGGAGTGCACCTGGGTAGGCTGCAATGTGGGCACCATGCAGCCATTCTGAGTTATCAGAAGAGGCTGGATTACTTCGTCTAGGATACCTGTCCGGGCTGTAACACAACACCGCACACTATCAAACTCAATATGGAAGACTGCATAGCACACATCCATTTATGCCATCAACACAATATACACTGGTGATGGGCTGGTCTATCAGAGTGAGAACTGAGCGATCTCTGCCATACCCATAGCTTACTCTGACTGTTCCTTTTACTTTTATATTTTCTAGATCTCAAGTGACGGCGTCTCTTCCATGGATTGACCTCCCAGTCTACCTAGATTGGAAGCCAAAGCGTCACATTTTTGTTTTCCTTTGCCCCTCAACTTTCTCTTCATAATTGCTGAGGGGCACAGGGCCTTGGGTGGGGCTTTGATTTCCCGGGCATTTCCGCACCCTCCTCAGCTCCCAGCCATGGAGTGGCTTCGGTCACTCAGGCTTTATTGTGGTCGGCAGTGAGGGTTCTGTGGGGGCGCACGGTTATGGCCTTGGCCTTGCTCGGGGCCTTGGGGCTGTTCGGCCAGGCAGCTTGGGGAACAACAACAATACAATATACATTCCTTGAGAGTCTTGTGGGAAAACCCGGTCTCGGCCGTGGCCTTTCTTAGGAGCTTGGGACAGTTCTGCAAGGCAACCTAGGGAACGACTACTACTATTACTACTATTACTATTACTACTACTACTAATACTACTACTACTACTACTACTCTTTTCCAACTGTTCCACTTGTTAATTAACCCTTACAGTATACGATGACGCTGTTTCCATGTTATTATGGTTGATGTTAGGCGATTTTGCTCAGTTTTGGAAGGTTTACTAGGAATCAAAAGGCTTACAGACCATATCACTTAACCCTCTGATTGCCATAACTTTCATTTCCTAAGTTGAATAAAATAATTTAATGTTAGCCATAATAAAAGGAAGAAAAGCGTCATCATATCCTGAGTTACTATGAACCAAAAACATCAATCTACATATTATCTAAATGACCACATGCAGGAAAAGACGTACAAGGTTATGTTTGTATTACTTTATTACGATGCTAAAATAGGTGTTAGGTTAACGATACATGATAATGATTTAATATAAGATAATACAAGGTAAAATGTAGTAGTCTCAAGATGAAAGCAATTCGATATCACTACTTAACAGAATAAAAAAAAAATCTATTAAATGTTAACTACGTCATAAACAATTAAATACTTGATATAATTAGGTCTACATGACAAAACACTAAATATAAAACACATACTTTTAAACAATACACATGATGTATATTGGACGGATCATTTGATATATATATATATATTGATAATATTTTAATGAGAGAGAGATGTGCCTATTAAATATACTTAATATATGTCATCGTTCACACTGTTAAACACGCTAAGAAAATAGTTAAAAACACAGTAACACACTGTCACATCTACAGTACACTCTAAATATCTGGAGGACATAAAACCGAGTTGTATTTCCGACTTAATGTGTAATAACCTTAATATGAATAGTACCATTTACCTCCATTCCAGTCTATGCATTATTTAAATATATTTAGTAAATAACGAATATAAATTATTTCAAAGTGAAATCAATACTATAGATAAATCAATATTAGCCAATATGTTAATGTTACTCATGCAAAAAAAAATGTAAAAAGATGTAGACCATTTCTGATTCAGTATCCAAATTGATTCCAAATGCTACTCATTTCTTAATTTTATTTTAGATAAATTTGTAAATTTTTCTGTAGAACATTTTTCAAGCCAAAGGCTGGTTTCTCCTAAATTACAGGCTTGCTATCGCTCGCCATGAATAAAGCGACACCTAAATGGTAGGAAAGGTCTTAGTATTGAAAAAGAAATAGAGCGAAAGGTCATAATATTATCAAACTATTTGTCTAAAAATATCAAAGCTAATGGGGAAAACATGAAGGGGAAAGGGTTAAAAAAAACTCTCCCCTTAATAAAAATTAAGCCGACATTATGTCAGTTCACAATAAACGAAAGCAAGACATTTACTATTCACAGCTAAAAGACTTCTTTGCACATTGACAATATATTACACATTTTGGAGTTACATTACTGAAGATTGGAACATGAACAACTCGATTTTATGCACTACTTACCTAAATTAGACTTCGAATATTGCATAGTTACGCTGCGTTCAAGTTTTGTCATACTAAGTCACTAAAATAACTTAGAATCATTACGATTTCTCTAAAAAAAATGATCATGATTTTTCTCAATAATAATAATAATAATAATAATAATAATAATAATAATAATAATAATAAAATATAACTTCAATTTCCTACTATATGGAACAATGATTAAGATCATAATCAGATTAATAAGAAAAGGATAATTAACAAGATAATATTTGCCTTTTATAAGCAAATCTGCAATGCCCTAATATCGATGGTTCAGTATTATTAATGGAATGTCTTTGACAGTCGGATAAATAAATGACTTTGTCATATAAATCCACTATTGATTGAAATTAGAGGGTATTTTCACATGAAAACAAATATTAGTCAAGTATCAATAACTTTTCTGGCTTAAGGGGGGTCACCGGCTTTTTTTATTTTTCTCTCCTTTTCTCTCTTTCCCTGGCTTGTATCCATTCGGCCCCATTCAGCCAACTGTTTTAAGACTTTTATCCCTATCCAGGTGTCGATTTCTTCCTGGCGAGCGATAGCGAACTAGCATTGTATAGAGAAATCCGGATTCGCCGGAGACATTTTTCTATCGAAAAATTTACAAATTTAGCTTGCTGCCAAAACAAAAATATATATATGCTGGCTCGCTACCGCTCGCCAGGAAAATATTAACACCTGGATGAGGGTAAACGTCTTAAAACAGTAGGCTGAATGGGGCCGAAAGGATACAAGCCAAAGAGAGAGGGAGAGAAAGAGAAAAAAGCGAGGTGGGCTCCCTTAACCTTTTAATAGAATGACGCTTATATAATTATTATACCTGGGTTGTTATTAGACAATTTTATGCTTAGAACGGGGCCATAGAGTCGAAGGGGCAATCGAGATAGATTTTACCTCTTACTTGCTAAAGGTCCTTCCTATGTTGCAAATAATCGTCTAATAACAGCCAAAACAATATACAAAATGTAAATACCGTAAACTGAGAGTAGTAATATAATCGTCTAATAACAGCCAAAACAATATACAAAATGTAAATACCGTAAACTGAGAGTAGTAATATAATCGTCTAATAACAGCCAAAACAATATACAAAATGTAAATACCGTAAACTGAGAGTAGTAATATAATCGTCTAATAACAGCCAAAACAATATACAAAATGTAAATACCGTAAACTGAGAGTAGTAATATAATCGTCTAATAACAGCCAAAACAATATACAAAATGTAAATACCGTAAACTGAGAGTAGTAATATAATCGTCTAATAACAGCCAAAACAATATACAAAATGTAAATACCGTAAACTGAGAGTAGTAATATAATCGTCTAATAACAGCCAAAACAATATACAAACTGTAAATACCGTAAACTGAGAGTAGTAATATAATCGTCTAATAACAGCCAAAACAATATACAAAATGTAAATACCGTAAACTGAGAGGAGTAATATAATCGTCTGAATCGTCTCCATCTGATTGAAAGGTTAACCCCTTCTGTACCACGACGTCTTTTTAACTTTATTCTGACTACTATTAGACGATGTTATTCAGTTTAAAAAGGGCCCCCAGCATTCAACAGGTTTCGAACTATATCATTTAACCCTTTTTACTACCACAGATCCTTCTTAAACTGCATATAATCGTCTAAATATAGCTATAATAAAATAAAAAATACCCCCGGTAACGAAGGGGTTAATAGTAATAGCTTGACTAATTTCTGCTTTTTATGTAGCTTTGATATATTTCTACAGTGAAAGTGCGTGGTGTCGTTCAGATACATCTATACAATATTATCATTCACATACACTGTACACTCGGTCAAAAAAGTATCTGCACACCTACCCTGATCATCTGGTGTGTACAGCTTGATTGGGTTGGCACCTCTGCCTGCAACTATATCCATGTGTCAGATAGGATCGTCTCTGACACATGGATATAGTTGCAGGCAGAGTTGCCAACCCTACCGAGTTGTACACACCAGATGATCAGCATAGAGGTGCAGATACTCCTTTGACCAAGTGTACATAATCAAGGTATAATAAAGGTATATACAGTGAACGGGTATATTGTGTGTGATTTGATTTGAGTACTTTTAAAACACTTTATTTACCTTTTTCATACCCACATTTCTCTTACAGCATAGCCATTCATTCTTTTTCTAAATATTAACGGTCAGCTATACAGAAAACAGGCTCATACTTGTGCCGATTCTTTCATAACATTTATCTATATTAAACAATTATAATCCATTTGTATCCATTCAGAGTTCAATTGACTAATATACTACTCTTAGGTCAACATTCTGATTCCTTAACCCCTTCAGTATACGAAGACACCATTTACGTTTTATTCTGGCTATAACTACTGTAGACTATTTTACTCATATTTGAAAGGACTTCTGGCAATCGAGCCTATTTCAATGATCCCATCGACTCCAACAGGCCATTCCTAGTCTTAAGAAAATTGTCTATTAATAACCAGAATAAAAGAGAATGACATATTATATTGAAAGTGTTATATCAGTAGCTTAATATATACAGTAGTTCACATTCATTACTCTTAACCCCCAAATATATTATATACCGACTTAGCTTCAACTGTGTGCTTTAATGACCAATATATTCCAGTTTATAGTAAAAATAAACCATAAGCTCCATAAATATCAAAAGCTTTTAGCCTCATTAAACTTCACAGCATTACATATTTGCGATTATTCTAAAATGTTGAACTTGTAATTATCAACTAAAACACACAAAGAGGTTAGTTCAACATCTACTTTCATATCGATATTACTTTTCCAATCACTATAAACAAACAAAAATTCCCTTAAGCCAGAGTCACTCACACAAGCAGGTTTATCAGCGAATTGAATCCGAGTCTGGAATCCGCTATAATTTCTAATATTATGTTCATGAATTTGTGTTATGTAATCTTCCATCAGATTTAACTATTAAATATAATCAGCAACAAGATTCAAGTTACTGTTACAATTATGATGAAAAAGACCAATCAATAGACTTCACTCCAGTATAATATTGACTCTGATACGGAGACTCCGATACATTTGCTGCTAAAGATTTTGCGCGACGCTGGCTATATTATGATAAAAAATATGTTTAGTACTTTTCAAACTACAGTTGGTTAAATAATGAACTAACACTCTTACGGTCTTACCCTTTATAGAGATCTTTAATAATTTTTCATTGGTCAGTCAATTTCAATGATTGTTACCTTGTCTTGTAGATTCTCCTGTATCCTTGTGTTAATTATGTTAACTTTTTCAATGTGACCTCCTTCAGTGTTGAGTGAACGTAACTTCAGAGGTCGTGACCTAGACAGGAAAAAGGTCAAAACAGCTACACCCTTAATTAAACGGCCACAATCCTAGGCTATGCTTGATTGGGTTAAGTTAATCTGGGTTAGGTTAGATTAGGCTTAGTTGGGTTAAATAGGCAAGTTCACAGATGGGATGCTGTGTTCGAGTCATGTGATAAGTGGTTTGAAATGAGGCACATGAAATGGCCCACATCTACCCCATCAATCAAACGAATCATACAAAAAGTGTGGAACATGTGGCTGCTGTGAAGGATGGATGGATCTAACCTTACTCATTAGGCGCTACTCAGTAAGGCTAGATTAGGGGACTGTGGCCATTCTGGTTGTGGTCATTTAGGAGTGTGGCCATTTTGAAGTGTGCCCGATTTTGACTTGAAGCGGCCTAAGCGATGTCCTGGTTGTTGGCTTCTGTTTCTGTGGGGTCGGCAGCGGTGGGTCGCACTGTGTGGAGACAAAATATGTTTTAACAATTTAGTCAGGATATCGTTAAATAGCTTATGCAGCATAGGAAGGATCTCTAGGTACGGTATCAAAGTTGAAATATTAATTTTAATTAACGCTCAGACTACCATAATTCCTTCTTAAACAGTATAAAATAGTTTGCTGAAAACCATATTAGAGATAGAACCATATCATCATCGTATACTGAAAAATATGTTCTATCTATCTATTCTATCTATATGCTCAGGCCCAATCCCCATTTTGGGGGTAGCCGACTCAAGACAGAGCAAGAACAGGGAAAACACAAAAACAACATAAAACAAAAAATAAACACAGATAAAAAAACATAAACTCTCACACATCCAGGTCACTCAGGAGAAGACCCAGAGACCAGGGTTACCAAGGTCGCTCCAGCACTCCCCCGGCCCCTGACCACCCGGAGAGGTTCCGATCTCGGCAGGCAGACATGCAGCGGAGCCAAAGCCACAAGCCCTCCCACCACACTTCCAGGCACACCCTTCATATTAATCGTCTCCCCGGGCCAGGCGCCTGATGGACTATTATCTAGTCCAACTTGCGCCCGACCGCTTACTCCAAATGACCACATGTTCACTCAACTATTCACAAGCATTCTCCATTCACTCCTGTCCACCACCACTTCCCCTGCCTGATCTATAGTCATTCATCTATCATCCAAAGCCTTTCTTACACAGTCTCTCCATCTCAATGGGGGTCTTCCTGCCCTTCTATCTCCCCTTGTACCTGACTCACATATTCTCTTTGTAAGCCTTTCATCTCCCATTCGTTCAACATGACCATACCAGCTCAGCACCCTTCTGTCCACTCTGGCTGACAAATGTTCCTGCTGCCCCACTCTCCTACATATCTCTTCATTCCTCAATCTGTCTCTACGAGTAACTCCACACATACTCCTCAAGAAGCTCATCTCCATCACATCCAGCCCTCTTTTCTCCTTTTCTTCAGAGCCCATGTCTCAGCCCCATACATCACTGTTGGCACAACAATTCCTTGATACAGTGCACTTTTTACTTTCACTCCGAGATTTCTCGTCTTCCACATACTTCCCATTGCTCCGAAAACCTTCCTTCCTTCACACACTCTCTGTTTTACCTCCACTTCCATACCTCCACTCCTGCTTATTGTTCCTCCTAAATATTTAAAACACTCTACTTGTTCCAATATTTCCCCATCCAGCCTCACATCTAGATTCACCCTATGCTCTCCCCTATTACACACCATTACTTTACTTTTATTGACGTTCACCTTCAGTTTCCTCCTTCCACAAACCACACCAAACTCTTTGACTACCCGCTGCAGTTTCTCATCAGAATCCGCCACCAATGCTGTGTCATCAGCGAACAGCAACTGATTCAACTCCCAATCTCTACCATTCTTTCCTACTAAACACAATCCTCTTCCCATAGTTCTCCTTTTCACCTCCCTCACCACACCATCCATAAACATATTAAACAGCTATGGTGACATTACACAACCCTGTCGCAAACCTACCTTTACCTCAAACCATTCACTCAACTCACCATTTCCTACTCTCACACATGCTCTGCTCCCTTCATAAAAACTCTTAACTGCTTCTAACAAATTTCCTCCTATTTCATAAATCCTTAACACCTTCCACATTGCTTCATGGTCCACATGATCATACGCTTTTTCCAAGTCCATAAAAGCCCAAAATATCTCCTTATGCTTCTCTAAATACTTCTCGCATAACTGTCTTACTGCAAACATCTGATCCACGCACCCTCTTCCCCTCCTAAAACCGCACTGTTCTTCTCCTATTGCAACTTCCGTACACTTTATTATCCTCTCTATCAACACCCTGCCATACAGCTTTCCTGACAATAAACTAATACCTCTATAACTTGAACACTCCTGCCGATCTCCCTTCCCCTTGTACAACGGCACAATACATGCACTCTTCCAGTCCATTGGTACCATTGACACAGCAAAGCACACATTGAAAAGTCTCACCAACCAATCTATTATCACATCTCCACCCTTCTTTATACACTCCACAGCAATACCATCCAAACCTTCTGCTTTTCCCGCTCTCATTTGTTTCACTGCTTCTTTCACCTCATTTTCCTCAATCCTTTCATTCATTCCCTGCCACCTGGGTGGCCTGGGTAACCTATCTCCATCCACCTCTGCTTCAATCACTGCTTCTCTTCCATCTCTTGTATTTAACAAAGATTCAAAATACTCAGCATATCTTTTCCTCACTTCAACTGGTTCCACTAGTAATTCTCCATTTTCATCTTTCACTGACTCTTCCCTCTTTTGTCCTCCTTTCCTTACTTTATTTACCTCCTTCCAGAACATCTTCTTTCGTTCTTCAAAATTCTCACTCAGCCTTTGGCCCCACCTTTCGTTTGCATCTGTTTTCGCTTCTCTAATTTTCCGTTTTGCCTCTCTCCTTTTCTCCTTGTACCTCTCCCATACCTCAACACTACCATCCTGTAAAACCCTCTCAAAACACCGTCTCTTCTCCTCAACTGCCTTTCTCACAGTATCATTCCACTACTCGCTTCCCTTCCTGATACCTCTGCCTCCTACTTTCCTTTTGCCGTATACTACCTCTGCACTTGCTTTCACTCCTTCCTTAAACTGTTGCCATTCAACCTCTACTTCTCTCTCTTCCATCTCTCTCACTTCCATCCACTTTTCATTTAGTCTTTCCTTGTACTCCCTCTCTTTTTCACTCTTCTCTAACTCACTAACTTTTATTACCTCTCTTACTTCACGCTTGTCTCTTATTCTCCTGTAACTCTTAACTCTTAGCTTTCCCTCCACCAGGTAATGATCTGACATACCCTCCGCCTCACCTCTCATCACATTCACATCCAGCAGTCTACACAATCTTTCCCTTGTCACCAGCACATAATCCATCAATGCCCTCTCTACAATCTCTCCCCTCACAAGTCTATGCCAGGTGTACTTGTGTATACGCCTTTTTTTGAAGAACGTATTACCTACACTCAATCTACACTCTTCACATACATTTTTCAGTCTTTCTCCACTCTCGTTTACACCATCCACACCAAAACTACCGATGACTCCCTCAACAGGCTCATTTCCTACCCTAGCATTTAGGTCCCCTAAAACTATAACATTCTCATTTTCATCAAACCCTTGTAGACAATCTCTCAAATCCTCCCAGAAACCCTCTACCTCGTCTAACTCTCTTTCACTTCCTGGTCCATACGCACTTACAAAAATCCACCTTTCACCCTTAAACCGCATTCTCACCCACATTAGCCTTGATGACACCTCTTTCCACTCTTTTATAAACTCTCTCAACTCCTCCTTCACAATAATAGCCACTCCTTCTTTCCCCCTGACTCCCTCGTCTACTCCAGACTTTCTACCTATCACGTTTCCAAAATCCACTTCTCCCTCTCCTTTCATCTTTGTTTCATTCAGTGCAAGGACATCATACATCCTTCTTTCAAATAACCTTCCAATATCCTCTCGCTTCTCATTCGTACTACATCCACGCACATTCAAAGCTCAAAGCATAAAAATATGTTAAAGGTTATAAATAGAGAGACTGTGACTATACTGGATAATGATGGCATGTTAAATTTTACTTTCGTCACTCCAAAATTACTTTTACAACCAACTTTGACAATTCAGAGTTGATCGACGTTTTTCACCGATTCTCATGAAGTCATGATAATTCTACTCATTTGAATAATGGCATTCACAAATAGAAAAAGTTATTCATAAATTACAGATTCAATGTGGATGGGATTCGTTAACCTTGGTCGGCAACCCATCTAGGGGAGACAACCTTATAAAAGTCAGGGTGGATAGGACTCGTTTGCCTTTGTCGGCAACCTGTCTAGGAAAGGTCTGCTTGGGGGCATTTTGTGTATGGCCACCCTCATAAAGGGGAGTAAGGCGTCCGGCAATAGATAGATAGATAAAATTAAAAAGAGAGTAAGGCATCCAGCAATAGATAGATGGATAGATAAAATTAAAAAGAATGTATATGCGGATCTTAATTATGATTTTTTTTTATGAATTCTCTGGATTGTTGAAACTTGTTGCAAAAATGCCGATTAAATTCACAATACATACACAAAATTAACCCATGGACTACTATTAAATGGACAAAATAAAATGTCAAGTTGAGGTCGGGAGGGGGTGTGGGTATAAAGGGGGGAGGGGAGTGGAGGATGTGGTACAGAGAGATACTACTATTTTCTATATATCATCCAATTTTGAAACATTTCCTGGCATTGGCAAGGTATTTAAAGGGTTCATTTTACACATGTTTAAATACTGTGCCTTCCGTGAGGCCTATCGCTCTTCCTGGGTGCTCCACACGAAGTACGGTTCCGGTCTCTTGTCCTAATGGCGGCGTTCCAGGCAACCCTGTTCAGAGCTGACTCCATTGTCAGGTTCTTTGATTCAAGATCAGACTGCAAGATCTGATCCCAGGTCTTTCTTTGTCTGCCCTTTGGTGCAGCTCTCTCCACATTCATGGACTTGCATCTTTTCACCCAAAAGGTATAAGATAAAGAATTAAAGCTAATGGAAATAAAAATCATATACATACAAGTTTAACATACAAGTTTAAAGACTGTTTTGTCCACGTACAATGTGGTTACAGTCTCACGTTCTAAATGGTGGCTTTCCAGGCGACCCTGTCAAGGGCTGCCACTGTTGTCAAGTTCTTTATTTTGAGATCGGACCGGAGTACATGATCCCACGTCATTCTAGGTCTACCCCTATGCGCAGCTCCCTCCAAGTTCTCAGTCTTCACCTAGCACTGATAATCCATTCTCTCCATGTGTCCAAACCAACCAAGTCGGCTCGTGTGCATCACTTCACTGACACTCCTAATGCCCAGACACCCTCTTAATTCCTCACTAGATACCCCGTCCCTGAGGTTAACCCCTTATATCCATCTCACCATTCTTTTCCCATTCCGTTCCATTCTATTGATATCCTCTGCTTTAACCGACCACGTCTCCGAAGCATAGGTCATCGCACTCATAACACACAAGGTATACACCTTCCCTTTAAGGTGAAGTGGGAGTCCTCTCATGGTTAGCCCTCTAAACATCCGCCAGTCACATCTGACTCTAGCAATGGAGCCAGCTTCAGCGCCACCTCCGGCATAAACCCGTATCGCCCAAATAGCAGAATTTATTCACACACTCCAGTTCTACCCTGTCAAAAATCAACACTAACAGGCGGGGCTCTGCCCCCGTTACCCCAGCATGACCTTTTGAATTCATCATCTTTTTAGAACAGTAATGGGTTAATAATCTTTGTGTCCCAAGCGCTCGGCTGGAGGATCCACTCGCACCTTCTTATTCTTCTTCTGGGGTCGGCCAATGAGCAGGTAAACAAAGTTGTGAAATGTGGACTCTCAGAATGTTATAGGGGAAGGAAAATATAATTTACAAAATTACAAAAGTAGCTCTTGTCCACGCAACTGTAATTTCCCCTGAGTAAGGTAAGAGCAAAAGAAAAAAAATCCATAAGGCAGAAATCCCATAATTGAGAAGTTGTAGTTCTGTAGAATATCCGAAAAATGTTCCGAAGGCTAGATTCCCATAGATACCAGATTCGCTATCACTCACCCAGAATAAATTGACATCTAAATAGGGCGAAGTGTCTTATAATTGCCAAACAAATGAGATGAAACATATTAAAATATACTAATAGAATTAAATAGGATGGTCCAAAAATTCCCACCTCACATTAGATAGGGTTAAACCGTCTGGCAGTAGATAGATATAAGTCTGAAATTCATCTGTGATCGAGTAAGAACGTGCAAGCCCTCAATGTTTTGACTTGATTCCACGCTCAGTGGCTCATCTATTTTCTTTCTAAAAATAGATATTACATTTGTTTTCAATATTATCCTTAAATCCCAAAACAATTTCTCCATCCTCTCTATTCACAGTCACAAGAGATACTATTTTCCTCGATGTCGTCGATTACGAAACGGCCATTTGAAGAGCATATTTTTAGGTGGCTGAAATATGTAATGCAAAAGCTGCAAAATATGGCTAACCAAAGACAGAAAAAGAAAGAAAAAGAAAAAAAAGACATTAAACGTGATATGACCTCCACTCTCGGCTCACAGTCAAAGGATAAGTTGTAGAATTTAATGCCATTTATTGTAAAGCCAACATTTGACGAAGATTATTCAGGGTAGAAGTGTTCTAAATGTCTATTTCAGAAATTGTAAGATAAGGTTTGCCAAAAAAATGCATACAAATTAATGTTATGACTTTCCCTCTACTCACAGCCACAAGATCCGCTGTAGAGCTTGATGTCGTCAATCGCGAAGCCTCCGTTGGACGCCATCCCAACAATTGAGAGTCGGTAATCAGCTGATGCATCTACCTGTACCTGAGCGAACTGCCACTCTGGCCGCTGGGTTCCAATGTTCTGAGCTTCTAGTACCCACAGCTAGAGACAGAGAGACAGATATAATAAACATATATACTGTACATTTAGATAGAGAAAGATATTTATATTCTGTATAAATACATAGATTGACAGACATAAAATAGACAGACACAAAAATAAATAGAGACAGAATGCTAAATACATAGGCAGGACAGATACAGTAGATATACTGTAGATAGCCAGATAAACAGAGAGATAAATAGATAAATAACTATACAATGAGATTGGGTAATTAGCTGATGCGTCTACTTCCACACTCCAGTTGCTGGGTTCCAATGTTCTGAGCTTCTAGGACCCACAGCTGCAGCACAAAAGGAGACAGCGATAAAGATATAGATCGAAATAGATAGATTAATACATAGATATATACCTTATCTCACTCTTTAGTAGTCACTAGGAATATTACAGCGAACATGATAGTCACTCCTCTAACTAGGCAGATTTCCTATAATTGTGGTTCTAATCCACTCATTCAACATATTCGTGTTTCTATGTGAACAAGGACACAAAGGCAAGACAAGTGTACCTTCAAATTGGAACAGTGATAGTCAAATTCGAGGACAGTTGGAGTTAAAATGCCTGTCGTCCATGGATTTTCGTATATCTTTATTGTCACACGCATCAGCCACTCCTGTACACCAACTGTTATCATATCCCAATGCACAACATCTCTGGGTACTCTATCCAAGGCCTTCACTGGGTCTACAAACACAAGGTACAGATCCCTATCTATAAGTAGGCCTAAATATCTTTCTTGCAGCTGCCTGACTACAAAGATAGCATCGATTGTGCCACATCCTTGCATGAAACTAAACTGCATATCATCGATAGAAATACTTTCCTTGATCACACCTTCAAAGACTGTCTCACAGACCTTCAATACTTTATCAAGTATTTTCAGGCCCATATAATTTCCCCTATCTAAAGAATCACCCTTGCCCTCATATTTGTTTACTATTACACTTTTATGCCAAACATCTGGGATTTTCTCCTCTCTAATGATGGAGTTTATTAGCTCAGTGACCAATCTCACTCCTATGTCACCAGAGGCTTATATCATCTCAGCAACAATGCCAGAACACCTTGCAGCCTTTCCGTCCTTCATTTTATTGATTACGCTGCTTACAACAGCTGGGGCTATCAAAGTGGGGAGGGCCTAGTATTGGCTAAGATGCTCTCTAGGCCACTCAAACTCTATTTGAGTAATCGTTCGTATTGTACCTTCAAGGCTTCTCTGATGTCTTCATCAGCATAAACAATTGCTCTATTATCATTCCTGACACACTGTTCTCTTACAGTCTCTGCTGTCATCCTTAACACTATCTGGTGCAATGTCTTGGTGGTTGTTGTTGTTGTTGTCGTTCCCTAGGCTGCCTGGCCGAACAGCCTCGAGTCCCTAAATAAGGCCATGGCCACGATTGAGCTTTCCCACAGGGCTCTCAAGGAGTGTAGATTATGTTGTTGGGGTTATGATATTTTGTTTAATTATTATTGAGGATTTTAATTGATTTTGCCATTATCGAACAACATATTTTTAGCTTACCCCCCTAGACATGGAGAAACGCCCCTCCAAACCCCCTTCAAACTAATAAGAAACGTCCCCCAGATCCCCTTCAAGCTAAATATATACATTTTTCGATGGAAAAATGTCCTGGCCAATGGCTAATATCTCCCAAATTGCAGCCTTGCTATCGCTCTCCAAGGAAATGTTTACACCTTATTGGGTTGAAGCGTCTTATAATCGCCAAACTAATGAAATGAAACGTCTTAAAATCTCCAAACTAATGTATTTAAACAGGGAGGATCCAAATAAACCCGCCCTGCATCAAATAGGGATAACTTGCCTAGCAAAGTTGAAGAGCACATTGGAATATTCTATGTTACACAGTTAGTGAATGACTAAGCATATACATATATATACATACGTTTAAAGACCGAGAGCTCCACACAAAGTGCGGTTCCTGTTTTACTTCCTAATGGCGATGCTCCAGGCAGCCCTGTTCTTCGTTTGCCCATTGGTGCAGCTCCCCCCACGTTCATGGACCGGCATCCAACTTAGTTCATCCATCCTCTCCACTATCTAAGCCTACTAATATGCATCTAATCATTGATACTCTTGATAGCTAACCATCTCCTAAGTTCTTCACTATATACCTTGTAGTTTGGCCCCACACATCCATCTCACCATTCTCAGCTCGTTATGTTGCATTCTGTTGATATCATCCTGTATAATTCTCTTTGACTCTCCTCTCTCCTTTCTTTCATGTTTTGAATCATCTTATTTTCTCCTTTACTGCATT
Source organism: Paralithodes platypus (assembly GCA_032716605.1). NCBI lineage: Eukaryota > Metazoa > Arthropoda > Malacostraca > Decapoda > Lithodidae > Paralithodes > Paralithodes platypus. The sequence continues at coordinate 25,069,892 of CM064499.1, forward strand.
TTCAGCCTCGTCATTCCACCACCAGGAAATCTTATGCCTGGGGGCACCCTAAGTTTTGCCAGACTTTGTCAGTGGCAACAAGAAAGCTATATACAAGGAAGTTCCAGTGGCTATTTATATCATTTGGACTAGCACCCCTAGTCCTATATATTTTCTCAAGTTTGCTGCGAAAGCTATTCCAGTACAGTATGTTTATGTATTCAACAACTATACTTTCCTTTTTGACATGTATATCTTCTTGCTCACAGGATCTCGCCTTAAGCTCATGTCACACACTAAGAACTTATGTTGGGAGATACATTCTTTGCATGAGATGATCTTTACATCCTCAACCCAATTTAAATCATTCCTGTTCATCAAGAAGTAATCTATCTGGCTACTGGTGCCCCCAGAACTGTATGTGATCAAATGACTCAACCTTTTCGTGAACTTAGTGTAACACACAACCACATTGAGTGCTCCAGTAAATATTTGCCTTCTAGATTTCTTCTTCCGTATCTATTTTCTCCATGCACACCATCATACCCATCAGCACATGCTCCCACATACCCATTAAAGTCACCACCTAGTACTGTAGTATAATTCTCAGAGAGGCCCGAAACGACACTGATCAGGTCGCTACAGAAGTCATCTTTCTGCTATCTACTAAAGCCAAACTGTGGGGCATATGCCAATATCACATTCAAAATTCTTTCCCCAACTTTCCATTACTTCAATGCAATCAACCTTCCATGTAATCTCTTTATCTCAAGCACATTCTTCTCCCACTACTCTGATACCAGGACACCCACTCCTTTTGGTTTTCTAGAATCATCCCCCTTCCAATAGATCCTGTATCGTCTTGCTTTTTCCAACTATCCACTGTGCACCACACCCCTTCCATCGGGTTTCCTGGGCCCAGCACACATCCACTCTTCTTTTTTCAAGTACTTCCCCAACTTCTTTTGCTCTGCCATTCATACTAACTACATTCACACTAGCAAGCCTGAAGAAATTGAAATCAAACTCTATAATCCATACTTCAACGGAGCCTCCATAACACTGGTCTTCTGCAGTGCAAACATAGGACTCAGATACCACCTTTAGCTTGATGGTGTCGCTGGGGTGATTTAACTTTCTTTCATCAGTAAGAAGAGGACACATCTCATTCATCCTTTTTTTCCTTATCGTTTTCCTTTTGTGACCCAATTTTCTTTCATTGGTTTGCCTAAACTCTTTTCATACTCTTCCCTACTCTCCTTTTACTAGTCTACTTAACGTTTCTTCTTTCAAATTATTCTCATTTATATTCACACAATGTAAATTCATACCTCAACGGGGTCTCCATAGCGCTGTTCCTCTTCTGCAGAACGATCGTAGGATTCACGGATGGCCTTGAGTTTGGTGGTGTCACTGGCCCCGAAGTAGGCGAACCAGAAGGAGAGGCAGATGGGGGCGTTGTCCTCACTGCGGTCCATGGGCGGGGACAGGAGGGTTAGGCTCTGGGGACGCGCATTCTGGTTGAACACGTCGAAGTACGCATATCCCACTGTCAAGGAAAGTTGGTTTGACAATTTATCAAGTTAATGACAGGGTTTATAGGGCCTTACAATCTTCAACTCAAATATGATGGCATACACCTATCATTGAGACATCAATAGTCACGTGGTGATGGTATTAATATAACAAGAGTGACGATCAGTTGACAGTTGTGTAGGCTAGCTTTGCTAAGTTATACATACAGTTAGGCTAAAACAATAATTCAACACATATAACCATTATTATTATTTTGATGAAGAGAACTATGAGAACTATGGGTAGAGGATTGGGTTTAGTAGGAAAGAATGGTAGCGATTGGGAGTTGTATCAGTTGCTGTTTGCTGATGATACAGCGTTGGTGGCGGAACCTGAAGATAAATTGCATCGAGTAGTAAAAGAGTTTGGTGTGGTTTGTGGGAGGAGGAAGCTGAAGGTTAACGTCAATAAAAGTAGAGCGATGGTTTGTAATAGAGGTGATCGTAGGGTGAATCTAGATGCGAGGCAGGATGGGGAAATACTGGAACAAGTGGAGTGTTTTAAATATCTAGGAGGAATGATAAGCAGGAATGGAGGTAAAACAGAGAGTATGTGAAGGAAGGAAAGTTTTCGGAGCAATGGGAAGTATGTGGAAGGTGAGAAATCTCGGAAGGATTGTTAAAAGCGCAATGTATCAAGGAATTGTTGTACACTCGGATGCTATAGTCTCTAGCCCACTCATAAATATTCGTGGACTTCAACTATTTCTAATTGTGGGAGCATAGCCTATCTCTGGAAACGAATTAATGATCATTATTGTCTATACATCAACTATAAAACTGTATATACTATTAATTGAAAAGCATGTTCTATCCAAAAAACAATCCAGATAGTTATAATTGCATAGAGAAAAACAGAGTAGTCCATGAATTCTTATGAGTGGGCTAGAGACTATGGCATCCGAGTGTACCTACAGAGGCTACAGTGATGTATGGGGCTGAGACATGGGCTCTGAAGGAAAAGGAGAAGAAAACTGGATGTGATGGAGATGAGCTGCTTGATAAGTATGTGTGGAGTGACTCATAGAGACAGATTGAGGAATGAAGAGATACACAGGAGAGTGGGGCAGCAGGAGCATTTGTCGGCCAGAGTGGACAGAAGGGTGCTGAGCTGGTATGGAAATGATGAGCGAATGGAAGATGAAAGGCTTACAAAGAGAATATGTGAGTCAGATACAAGGGGAGGTAGAGGGGTGGGAAGACCTCCATTGAAATGGAGAAACTGTGCATTGGAAGATAGATGAATGACTATGGATGAGGCAAGAGAAGTGGTAATAAATATGAATGAATGGAGAATGCTAGTGAATAGATTAGTGTAAACACGGTCGTTTGGGAGAGGGGGTCAGGCGCCAGTTGGACTAAATAATAGTCTGTCAGGCACCTGGCCCGGGGAGCCGGTAGTAAAGAAGGGTACACCTGGATGCACGGTGGGCAGGCTTGTGGTGGTACAGCTCGCTGCATGTCTGCCTGCGGAAATCGGAGCCTCTCCGGGAGATCTGGGACTTGGGAACATTTTGCTGGAGACCCCAAATGGGCCTGGGTCTCAGGGTATTTCTCATGGACGACCTAGATGTGTGTGATTTTGTGTTTTGTTTTTTGTTGTTTTGTGTTGTCACTGTTCGGGCTTTGTCTCGAGTATGAATAATATAATACGAATAATATAACCTAAATTTATGTACATACACATCTGAACTAATTGAAATATATATGCAGTATATAATATATATAATAGTAAGGATTTTCTACTCATTCTGGTCTGTGAAGTTGGAGGGCATGTCTTCCGCTATAGTTTGAGCAAGTTAACATAATTTTATATGTCACGATCAATGATTGCTTTTAAATAAATAAATTCATCCCTCATTTCATCTGTAGCCCAGCACGAGCTACAAAGCTTGTTAAGCACTAATAATTAACGAAATAAAATTAAGTCTTGCTTTTGATACAATCTTGTATATAGGTTACATTCTTGACATATTTCTAACCTCTAACCCTTCTGCTTATACTGTAAATCTTTTCTCTCCTTTGGGCTCCTCCGACCATAAATTAATATCTGTCACCTGTCCTATCTCTCCAGTACGGCCACCCGATCCTCCCAGCCGGCGGCGCTTGTGGCACTATGGCGCTGCCGACTGGGAGGCTCTTCGACAGTATTTCTTTGATTTCCCTTGGAATGACTTTTGCTTCTGTGGCCGGGGACCCTCGGAGTGTGCTGAACGCATTATCGAGGTAATCCTCTCGGGCATGGAAGCATACATTCCATTTTCTTTCTCTCAGTCTAATGCAAAAAAAATCTTGGTTTACTCACGCTTGTTCTACTGCTGTCCGCAACAAGGAGGAAGCATTCAAACGGTACCGACGCCTTAAGACTTAAGAATCTCACTCTTCCTATGTTTCTACCCGGAATCAGGCCAAGTCTGTTCTTCGACTTGCCAAGCACTCTTTCATCAATAATAAATGCACTGAACTATCCAACTCTAGCTCTTCCCAAGCTTTCTGGCATCTAGCCAAAAACCTCTCCAACAATTTGTCTTCCTCGTCTTTTCCTCCCCTTTTCCACTCAGATGGCACGACCATCACTTCTTCCTCTGACAAAGCTGAACTCTTCGCTCAAACTTGGATGATTCCGGTGCTATTCCTCCCTCTCCTACTTATGCCTAATATCCTAACCTCTTCTAAAGATGTATTTTCTACCCTCTCTGGGCTTAATACTAAGAAGGCGTACGGTCCGGACGGTGTTCCTCCTGTTGTAATAAAAAACTGTGTTTCCGTGCTGACTCCCTGCCTAGGCAAACTCTTTCGTCTATGTCTCTCCTCTAACGTCTTCCCTTCATGCTAGAAGTTTGCTCTCATTCAACCTGTCCCAAAGAAGGGTGACCGATCTCAACCCTCCAACTATCGTCCAATTGTTCTCATCTCTTGTATCTCTAAAGTTATTGAAACTATTCTTGCTTCCAAATTTCTTCAGCATTTCTCTTCTCATAATCTACTCTCAGATCGCCAGTATGGCTTCCTTAAAGGTCGCTCTACTGGTGATCTTCTTTCATATCTTACTAACTCTTGGTCATCCTCCTTTCGGGACTTCGGTGAAACCTTCTCTATTGCGCTAGACAAATCGAAGGCCTTCGGTAGAGTCTGGCACAAATCTTTAATTTCCAAACTACCTTCCTTCGGTTTCTATCCCTCTATCTGTGCCTTTGTCTCTAATTTCTTTTCCGGCCGTTCCATAGCTGCGATTTTGGACGGCCATCACTCACTTCCTCATCCTATCAACGCCAGTGTTCCTCAGGGCTCTGTCCTATCTCCCATTCTCTTTCTAATTTTCATAAATGATCTTCTCAACTGTACCTCCAGTCCCATCCATTCATACGCAGATGACTCTACCTTACACTACTCAATTAGTTTTCCTGAATGCCCCAGCCAGCAATCCCTCAAAGACAAACGTAATGAAGCCATGCAACACTTATCTTATACTTTGTTGCCTTTAATGCTTCCAAATCCCAATGTCTTCATCTTACTACCCATTCAAAACTCCCAGAGGACTATTCCTTACAATTCAACAATACAAAAATCAATCCTTTATCTTCTCTCAATATTCTCGGTGTCTCTTTTTCTTCTGCTCTCACTTGGAAGGACTATATTACCAGTCTTGCTAAGGCAGCCTCCCAGAAGCTGGGTGTGCTCAACCGCCTCAAAGGGTTCTTTACCCCTGCACAGCTTCTTGCTCTGTACAGGGGTACAGTGCGTCCTTGTATTGAGTATTGTTCACATGTGCGGGGAGGATCCTCTTACACCACATTCCTAGACAAAGTAGAAAGGAAAGCCTTTCGTATCATTAACTCCCGCCCACTCACCAACTCTCTGCAATCTCTCTCTCTTCGCCGTAATGTTGCATCTCTCTCGCTATTCTATCGCTACTATAATAATCAATGTTCCTCAGAGCTTTCCCAGTGTATACAACCTCCTCTATGTAGGGTATGTAGTATCCGTCTTGCAACACAATCCCACCCCTACTCTGTGCAACTCTCCAACCCAAGAGTGAAATGCTATTCTCAGACTTTCTTCTATTCAACTGCTGAGCTCTGGAACTCACTCCCAGAATCAGTCTTTCCCTCTTCCTATGACTTAAATTGCTTCAAACTCCGTGTGTCCAGGCATTTTGGCTCGAACGTCCCTTGATATTGGCCCTGTCACTCTTTGAACTCTGGGGGAGGCACTCGATACAGGCAGTTCTGCCTTTTGTCTCCCTCACTCACATAGACAAAAATACAAAGAAATGCAAATTAACATAACAGTTTCGAGGAGTGCTATCGTACATCCTTGCTGTGATTTGATTTGCACTACCTAAGCTATTTTTTTTCCTGGATTTAGTTATTGCTTTGCTATGCACTTCCTAAGCTATTTTTGTTTCTATTTATGTATTTATTGCCTTGCTATGCCTTCCTAAGCTAACATTTTTTCCTTGCAGATGTTGTGAATAGGCCTTCTGTGATTGCTTAATTAACACTGCATTTCATTTGTGTCCAGGTCAACCCCTAATTATAATAGACATTAGAATGTTTTTTTAGAGTAATTATTATTAACTTTAAGTAATTTAGATTCAATTAAGGTATTTAGTATTTAACGTAATTTAAATCTGAGCTTGTCTTCATTTATTCAGTTTAGGAAGGATCCGCCCCAGTGTTGCCATTCGGTACTGAGGTATTGTGGTAGTTGTGGTTCATGGGTTCCTTTCACTACAGCTAGGGGTTTCAGTTTCTTGATAACGAAACCAGTAGGGGATTGTATGCATCTTTAGTTCTCAGAGAGCCTGGAAGTTGCGTTAGAGCCCTGTCTGTTGCAATAGGCGGGTGTTACGAGTCAGAGGCTACAAGGAAGCTGTTGTAATATTAATAGGCTACTCGTGTTGTCTAAGGACTAGTTGCCTCTCCTGCCAATTTGTAACACCATCTACCTACAATATCTATTTCTCTCTATCTCTACCTATCCATCTCCATCAACTAACCAGGTCCTCCAAAGGTGTGGTCCGGCAGATTGGCAGGTCGGCGTGACACGGAGGCAGTCGTCCAGCGGAAGTCAGGGTCAGAAGTGATGTTCTTCCATTGGCAGGCATTACGCTGGAAGTCACAGTCGCCCATCGTTGTCTCCGCTTTTATGGGCAGGGCTGCAGAAAATGTTGGAGGATAATATAAGTGAGAATCTCGCATTAATAGTTGTGAGCACCAAAAACGTTACACTCATATGAATCCATATCCACATAATTGTGACAATACAATGCTGTATTACATCCCAACTGTTTCAGAACTTGTCTTTAGAGGTTCAAAAACTCAAATGGGAGTACTGTAAACATATTAGTTCTTATGACGGCACTCCTTAACAAAATATTATTCTAGTGTAGTCAAAAGCAATAGTATGAAGAAAAACTTGATGGTATTTTGTGTGAAATCTAGAAGGACAGTACCTCGATACTTCTACAATGTAAAACAAAAAAGACTAGTCATGGACTACTAAAAAAACATGAGGATTGTCAAGGAAAAGTAACAGTAACTTAAAATTACACTATTTATAAGCAAAGCTTCAGCAAACTTGATTGTTCAATACTTGTTTCAAACTGCAAGATTATTGAATCTAACAAGATACAATATAAATATATGGTATACAAAGGGTAAATAAAGTTGAATATATTGATAGTGACTAACCTTTGCTTGTCAGATACATACTGTATATAATGCCAGTATACCATTTATATGTGCTTACCAATGTAATGTTAAAGGGTTAACACACTAAATACACTTTTCATACCTTCTTAAAGCCCAAAATCTTTACAGTGATACACTAACATAAAATTGCACTCACTAGAACAGGCGCCAGAGAAGAGAGTGATGTCGTCCAAGGCCATGAACCCGTTGACGCGGCTGCTTCCCCACACACCCTCGAAGATGGCCTGCACGAAAACAACCCAATCTAGTAACTCTCAAACACAAAATATACATCAACAGTTTTAATAAATCTAGAACTCACAACTGTCTAATGAATAAGCAGACTATGTACACCCGTCAAGATTTACAACTGCCCCAGTGCTATTTGTACTTATGCTATTTTATTTATTTCAAGCAAAGTAATAGCAAACATAATATACAGACCTTACCTACCCATAAATTTGTTAATCTATGTTGATTGCGATTTTAATTTATGTATTGTTAAATACCTTATATAGTAAAAATACAGGGAACCCTGGGTCAGCTAGAAATCTTGCCAACTTTACATGTTATACCCTATCTTGCATATATATTTATCTGTAAAGAAGCTGTACAACATTTAATAACTAATAAACCACATTTTATCTATAAGGAAACGTTACACAACATAACATATATCATGTGAAAACTAACTGACTTTTAAACAGATGATCTTATATTCATAATTTAGTACATAGACTACAGGAGATCTGGACTGGACACGAACATGGAACTCTGCAGTAAGGGACCAAAATCGGAGAACGAACCCCCAAGTTCGAACCTCAAAACCGCGAAAATGTGATATTTTCGCGGTTTCGAGATTCGAACTTGGGGGTTCGTTCTCCAATGTTGGGTCCCTTACTGCAAAGTTCCATTTTCGTGTCCAGTCCAGATCTACTCTAGTCTATGTTTAGTAATACGATATCATGATACACACTTTTTATTAAAACATATGATCAGCTCCATGTATATTTTAGCACAATAACGGCTAAAAATGTAATCTTTGTATGCTATATTTCCAAAGCAAGAGACCACCTTTAAGGCTAACCAGGCAAGGAACACATGTAAGCAGAGAATCCGCTTAAAATCTACAAGAAATCATAAAATAATTGAATTTAAAAGGCTTAGATACATGTATGCATGACAGACATCATGACATGCATGTACAGTACGTAAAGGCCTTGGTCTCCCAGAGGTGGCACTCATAGTATAGGAACCAGATAGGAGGATTCCCAACTGTAACAGGGACCCAGTAGTTATGTGGAAGCTTCAGGCTCCAGTACCACATTGTCCCCTCTAAGATCCATGTGGTAGTGTTGTGAGTAACAACTGTTCCTAATTACAGAGCCGTGTAGTCTTACTAAGTTGTGTAAAACGTCCCAGTCACTGACAGTTGTGACATTCTTTTCTAGATGGTGAGTATTAAACTCTAATATTATTCTAGTCACAATGATATTTCCTGTGTGACATACTGTACTACCAAGTACCTATGCAACCCATGGACCATGGTCTCACGCTAACCTTTTAGTAACACTCTGTAAATGCCACAGGGACCAGGTAAGTGCCTTGAAGCATTTCAGTATCTCTTACTTCGGTAAGGAAGTTTGAATCCTCACTTATCGGAGACACTGCTGTAGGTACCTTAGTTTGCATTTGATACTGATTCAAATGAGTTCGTTGCCATATATGCTCTTGATTGTACATAACATAGGTAGTTTTATTTCTATAGAATACGATAAGGCTGCAATCTTGCCTTTGTACCAAACTAGTATTGACCAAACTATAGGTTTGAGTCCCAAAGGGAAGAAGGAAAACCTAATAATTAGTAGTGGCCCCGGAATCATTGACGATATGCCTTATACAGTAATGGCACACTTTGAACTCCAAGGTCAGCTGTTCAAGACACCCGCCACTACGAAAAAAACAATAAAAAATAATAAAAAAAAACAGTTTAGAACTCTTATTTGTTCTAGCTTCCCGTAGTTCAGATGTTTTTCCTAGCGTGGATTTCATCGAGACGCTGCGCATTTATTTTTTTCTATGTGAATGAGGGAGACAAAAGGCATAACTGCCTGCAGCGAGTGCCTCCCCCAGTTTTAAAAGAGTGAGTGGGCCAAAATCAAGGGACGTTCGAGCCAAAATACCTGGACACACAGTGTTTGAAGCAATTTAAGTCATAGGAAGAGGGAAAGACTGATTCTGGGAGAGAGTTCCAGAGCTCAGCAGTTGAATAGAAGAAAGTCTGAGAATAGGGTTTCAGTCTTGGGTTGGAGAGTTGCACAGAGTAGGGGTGGGATTGTGTTGCAAGGCGGGTACTACGTACCCTACGTAGAGGAGGTGGTATACACTGGGAAAGCTCTGAGGAGCACTGATTATTGTAGTAGCGATAGAATAGCGAGAGAAATGCATCATTTCAGCGAAGCGAGAGAGATTGCAGAGAGTTGGAGATTGGACGGGAGTTAATGATATGAAAGGCTTTCCTTTGAACTTTTTCTAGGAGTGCGGTGTGAGAGGATCCTCCCCGCACATGTGAACAATACTCAATACAAGGACGTACTGTGCGCCTGTACAGAGCAAAAAGCTGCGCACGGGTAAAGAACCCCTTGAGGCGGTTGAGCACACCCAGCTTCTGGGAGGCTGCCTTAGTAAGACTGGTAATATGGTCCTTCCAAGTAAGAGCAGAAGAAAAAGAGACACCGAGAATATTGAGAGAAGATGAAGGATTGATTTTTGTATTGTTGAAGAATAAGGGATGGTCTTCTGGAGGTTCCTGACGGGTAGTAAGATGGATAAATTGGGTCTTGGAAGCATTAAATGCAACAAGGTTTTCTCTACCCCAATTGGAAATAGTAGCTAGATGAGAAGATAAGTGTTTTATGGCTTCATTACGTTTGATTTTGAGGGACTGCTGGCTGGGGCATTCTGGAAAACTAATTGAGTAGTGTAAGGTAGAGTTGTCTGCATATGAATGGGTGGGACTGGATGTACAGTTGAGAAGATAATTATGAAAATTAGAAAGAGAATAGGAGATAGGACAGAGCCCTGAGGAACACCGGAGTTGATAGGATGAGGAAGTGAGCGATGGTCGTCCACAACCGCAGCTATGGAACGGCCAGAAAGGAAATTAGAGACAAAGGCACAGATGGAGGGATAGAAACCGAAGGAGGGTAGTTTGGAAATTAAAGATTTGTGCCAGACTCTATCGAAGGCCTTCGATATGTCTAGTGCAACAGAAAAAGTCTCACCGAAGTCTCGAAAGTTGGATGACCAAGAGTTAGTAAGATATGAAAGAAGATCACCAGTAGAGCGACCCTTAACCCGGCAAGTGCGGGACGACTCTTAAGATCCTGGGCCTAAAAAAAATCCATTTAAAACACCCCAAAAAAACTTGAACCTTTTTTTTTTTTTTTTTTTTTTTCCTGGGCCATGCCAAATATCAGTCCTCCACATCCCCTCCTTCCCCACTCCCCCCCCCCCCCTCCTTCAATTATCACCTATTTTCCCTGTTATTCCCTTATTCTGTGGTCTATTTTCGTGCTAACATTAACGAGTTGGTAGCAGGGCGTTGTCATCACTGTTACCAAGCGTGGGAAAGAGCGAGAGAGAGACTATTGCGTAACAGTGTCTGGAGGGGAGGAGTGGAGGGGAGGGAGGCTGACTCACACTCGATCATTACAACTCCCGGCCTCTGTTGCCGATATTGAACAGCCAAACGCTGTTTCCACTTGTTTTATTGCTGCAACAGGTTAATACCTTTATAATGAACGTAAAATAGGCGCTTATGGATAAGTATTAACGATATTTATGGTAAAATAACGATGTTAGTGATGGGAACAGCTCAAATACGTGTGCACAGGCGTGTGGTGTCTCATACCCCCCATGCGCACGTCTTAGGTTAAGGAAGCCATACTGGCGATCTGAGAGCAGATTATGAGAAGAGAAATGCTTAAGAAATTTGGAAGCAAGAATAGTTTCAAAAACTTTAGAGATACAAGAGATGAGAGCAATTGGACGATAGTTGGAGGGTTGAGAGCGGTCACCCTTCTTTGGGACAGGTTGAATGAGAGCAAACTTGCAGCAAGAAGGGAAGACGTTAGAGGAGAGACAGAGACGAAAGAGTTTGCCTAGTCAGCATGAAAGCACAGTTTTTTAGTACAACAGGAGGAACATCGTCCGGACCGTACGCCTTTTTAGTATTAAGCCCAGAGTGGGTAGAAAGTACATCTTTAGAAGACATTAGGATATTAGGCATAAGTAGGAGAGGAGGGGGTGGAGAGGGGGGAATAGCACCAGAATCATCTAAGGTGGAGTTTCTAGCAAAAGTTTGAGCGAAGAGTTCAGCTTTGTCGATGGTTGTGCCATCAGTGTGGAAAAGGGGAGGGAAAGACGAGGAAGAAAAATTGTTGGAGAGGTTTTTGGCTAGATGCCAGAAAGCTTGGGGAGAGCTAGAGTTGGATAGTTCAGTGCATTTATTATTGATGAAAGAGTGCTTGGCAAGTCGAAGAACAGATTTGGTCTGATTCCGGGCAGAAACATAGGAAGAATGAGATTCTTGAGTTTTAAGGCGTCGGTACCATTTAAAAGCTTTCTCCTTGTTGTGGACAGCAGTAGAACAAGTGTGAGTAAACCAAGATTTTTTGGCATTAGACCGAGAGAAAGAAAATGGAATGTACGCTTCCATGCCCGAGAGGATTACATACTCGGTAATGCGTTCAGCACTCTCCGAGGGTCCTCGTCCACGGAAGCAGAAGTCATTCCATGGAAAATCAAAGAAGTACTGCCGGAGAGCCTCCCAGTCGGCAGTGCCAAAGTGCCACAAGCGCCGCCGGCTGGGAGGATCGGGTGGCCGTACTGAAGAGATAGGACAGGTGACAGAGATAAGTTTATGATCTTTCTTCACTGATATATCAAGATTCTCAAGTAAACATCAGAACGAATGGGAAGGGGATGGAAGGGAGGGCCGGAATCGTCAATGATTCCGGGGCCAGTACTAAATATTGGGTTGTCCTTCTTCCCTTCGGGACTCAAACCTATAATTTATTAGTGGCCCCTCCATCATTGACGATATGCCTGATATCACAAGTCTGGAGTGGGAAATTCGTGACGTATATCAAAACCACTAAAATAAATAGGATGAGAACAAACCCGTTGCTTAGAGCTCTAGCTTTATATTTTTGAAAAATATAAAAAGGGGTACAGGTGGCGTACTTAAATATTCACCTGTGTACATCTTCCCTAAGGCTTGGTTAGAGGCTGTGGGAAAATGCACTACATATAAACATCCAGAGTATATGTACAAAAATACATATACATTCATATAACAACATATGTATGTGTACAAAAATAAAATACATGTACATTCATATCACAATGTATTGTACAAAAATATTTAACTCACTGACTAGCTTCGAGTCTGAGACACTTAGATAATGATTATCACAACGTCCAAAAGCACAACCATGTCTGGCGGGCTGAGGGTTTTAGCTATATACACCCATCCCCCCCCCCCCCCCTTCTTTCTTAAAATTAACAAAGCACCGAACAACTTAGACCCGTTGCCTTGAGGCGACACAAGTCATACATGGTTTCTCTAAATTCACAGACAGGTAACGTGACAAAAAGGTATGATTGGAGATCCACAGATTAGTCTGCTGAATATCATTACCATAATTTTTTTTTAAGAAAACGAAGCGACACTGCCCATTGTCGTAAATCATGGGCTCGCCCAACAGCCCCTGGATTACTCTCCTTAATCACCTCAACCAACAGAGCTACCAAGTGCCGCTTTGTGAGACGTTTGCCTGTCTGAGAAACCCATAGAGCTCCCGGCTGGTTAAGCCGGGACTCTCCAATGTAGGTTAAGAGTGACTTCACTGGACATAATCTGTGATGCGTGTCATCCTGCTTGAGCGACGGTACCTCAAACTCTGTGAACACATGATCTTGGTGTTCGTTTTTGGCGATAAACGTGGGTGACAGCGCAATCTGAACACTAGTATTGCGCCGTGCGAACCTAAGAATTTGATTCGTTGCTCATCACCTCCAGCTCAGATACCCGGTTACCTGTAGCCAAGGCCATCAGGAACACAGCCTTCTTTAAAATTGAATCAAAAGCAGGGTTGTGACTACATTTCTGAGAATATGGAAAAGACAAAGCTTTGTCGAGTGATGAGTTAGGCATGAGCTGGCGTGGTGGTGGGCGAAGCTTGAAACATGCACGCAGGAATGCCTTCTTCTCAGCCTGCGGTACTGAAAGCCCCGTTAAGTCATAAAAGGGGATTCTAATTGCAGTCATGTGATTTTTGAGCGTGACTACTGACAATTAAGCCCTTATGCTCAAACAGGTAATCTAGGTATTTGAAAATTAAGGACACCAAGGCCACGGTTTGGTCAGTCTCAACGATCCAAGTAGTAAAAGCTCTCCAGTGAGATTGGTACTGGCGTCTAGTAGAGATAGTATAGGCCTATTGATTAATCAATTTATTGGTAACACTCTCCCCATAGTGGGCTAACCACTTGGCCTTCTGAATATCCACAAGGCAAAAGTTAGCGAGGTCTTGAGGTTTCCAATTGTCTCTAAGTGGAAATACGAGATCGGGAGTGACACCGGGTTCTTGCACCACGTCTTCAATTGCGCGTACCACACCTGAGCCAGCCACAGGGGTGCGATCATCGAGACTAAGCCTCAATAATCTCGTAGTTTGTGAACTACTTGACACATGAGTGAAGCGTCTGGTGGTGGAAACAGATAAATGGAGTTCCATTTGTTCCAGTCCGCCAGCAATGCGTCTGGTCCTCCCGCCAGGGTTCTCACCCGGCAAGTCATGAAGAGAGGGAGTCTGTGGTTTTCCTCGGACACGAATAAATCCGCTAGTGGACGGTAAGGCTCTGCAATCATTCGTTGAAAGACGGTTTGCTTCAGAGCCCATTCTACTTGTGTGCTCTGCCTCCGTGACAGAGCATCTGTCCATGCATTCGCCATGACTGGCAGATATGATGCGTGAAGATAAATGTTTAGCTTTTCCGCCAACCCAAATATCTTTTCCGACAATTCTAGTAACACTCGAGACCTCGTTGACCCTTGCTTCTGAATGCATGTGACTGTATTCAGATTGTCTATTCTGAAGGCCACTGATTTTCCCACTAGAGTCGAATCGTGTACCTGAAGGAAAAATAAAGGCACTAACAACTCTTTCGCATTGATGTGAGGCTCCTTGAACCGGGACCAAAGACCCTTACCTTGGTGTCCGAGGTTTGACTGGTAACCCCATCCCCGAATACCTGAAGCATCTGTGTCTACCCATACCGTAGGTGGAGGAGATGTTCATGTCATAATTGAGAGTAATGTTTCTGGCCTCGCCCAGACCGCCAGTAAGTTGTGGATTAATTTTGGGATATGCCATGACTTGTCCGCCGGCAAAAGCTGAAAATGTCTGTTTCCCTCCAAGATTATCCTCTTTACCTTCAACGGGTCCAACGGTACTGTTAGTTGAATCCAGTTGAGAGAGCCTACTAGGGACTCCCACACTTTCCTTGTGGTGGTCAGACTGTGAAGAAACCGGAACAGTTTCTTTCGAAAACTGCTGCGATTGTCCACGCTCTGACTGATGGTTAAGTGTGCTGTGCCCCACAACAGACCCACCCACTGCATTACCCTTGTGGGGAGAAGATGCGACTTTGCCAAGTTGACCTTGAACCCGAGGGATTTCACATGACATAATACTGTTTTGACATATTGGAGGCATAATATCTCGGACTCCGCTACTACTAACCAGTCGTCTAAGTACCACATGATCGTGATCCCTTGCCTTAGTAGTGGTAAAAGGGCCTGCCGGACTAATTTGGTAAAGACCCGAGGTGCCAGGTCCAGATCGAAAGGTATTCTTTGAAAAACAAAACAAATGTATGATGCCTGATCCTCAGAGCGAGGCGTCCCCACCTTATCACAACCATGGGATGCCACCTCACAAAGCACCCTAAAAAACCCAATCCTAGGGGTCACGCTAATCAGTATGCCCGACCTAACTAATCTAACCCTACTCTAGCACATCTCAGATTAGTACAAATGAGCAAAAGACTCACAATCCGGACGGAAGAGTGACGAATGAAGAGAGGTCGTGATCACACGTCTGCTCGGCGTGACGCCCTGGAGCAGAAGAGAGATCATGAGCAGCGTCTCGATGAAACCCACGCTAGGAAAAATATCTGAACTACGGGAATCGTAGAACAGATAAGAGTTCTAAACTTTTTTCTTTTATTAGTTTTTTATTAGTTTTTTCGTAGTGGCATCCGCATCGTAAGGACGACTCCGTAAGTTATTATTAGCATAAGCTTACGATGATTGGTCTCTATGCTCCGGGGCGGGTGTTTTGAAAAGCTGACTTTGGAGTTCAAAGAGAGCCATTATTGTATAAGGCATATCTTCAATGATGGAGGGGACACTAATAAATATAACCAGCCCTTTTTTTCTGACCAATAGCCATTAATCCCTTCAGTACGAGAACCACAACTTCCATGCTATTTTGATTAACATTCAAAAATATAATAAATATTAAGAATGACCCATCATCACCATATTGTGTGAGTCAAGGCCTTGGGTAACTAGTAATATATCAAGTGAGTATCTCAAATATCAGACAAAAAATATCAAGGACATATATTTAATAGGGCCCCGTAATCATTGACGACATCGCCTATTAGCATAATAGTCTCCATTCAACATCCCGCGCCAGCATTTTGAATATCACGCGCGGAAGTTATCATGGAGTACTCGTCATAAGTGCACGCCTAATTCCCTTATGGGATCGTCATTTTGATCGGGTACCCTACAGAAAAAAACTCCGTAAAATATAAAAAAGAAAAAAGAACTTAATATCTGTTATCATATGACTTGCCATATGCGTGGATTTCTCATGTTTTGCTTCCCCGACACCAGGCCCTCTAGCGGCCATCTTCGTCCTTCCAACTTCCGCGGCCATACTGTAAACAAGGCTTTCGCCGCGCTCCGCTTCATTCGAAGTTCCAGAGCTAGCGAGTCCTTACTCATTTGTATATATCTGTGTTGTAGTAACAAGGTTTAGATTAGCTAGCACGGCTGCCAGATTGGTATGTCCGCAGGAAGTATGTGTAAATTTAGGGTACTATTGTAACAGGCGTCTACGTGTCCCAGGATCTTCGTACCGCGTGTGTTTTTATTATGTTGTGTTACGCCTTTAGCTTTTGCGATACTTTAGCTAGGAGGCTACCACTCTACAAGGCATGATACAGACTGTCAGTATTGAGGATCGAAAGTACATGTCCTATTATTCAAGAATCAGCAAATGCTCTGGTTTAAGGGTATCTGCACGTGGTGCTCCGCCTTCCAGAGTTCGTGTTTTGCTTGTAGGCCCCTATGATGGGCCTCCCCTCGTCTGTGTGCTGTTGCTGGGTCTTCGGAGCGTCGTCTACCTGTGATGTTCTTCGGACCTCGTGGTTAGCCTAGTTAGGGGTCTCCGGCGTAGGCTTCAGGTAATTTAGGATGCTAAATTTTCTGTATTTTTATTATATGCCTATGTATATCCCTAGTGATTGAACATGTGTGTTTGCATGTTCTGGGGGTAGGGGAGACGTCCCTATATATATTTGTATGATGTTTTATGTGTGGGGCTTTGGTGAGCGGAGCTGTGCCTTGTCTCCCTCGCCTTAGTTTGGTTGTTTTTTCCGGCAGCCCCGTGCTGTGGGCCCAGGTTATACGTCTTCAAAACGGGTAGGAACAATCAAAGATCCCGGCGTGGTTTGGCTGAACCACAGTCTTCCGGCGGAACTGCATTCCTACGGCAGCTAACTCGGCCCGCCGAGTTAACTCGCCCTGACTGACCCGGCTACACGACTAGACTTCTTCGCCCTGCGGCGCCACAAGTCGAGTGTACAAGAGTGAAAAGATTAGTTTTGTAAACTTTTTCATAGATAATCAGACACTAAAGGTCAAGGGGCCTGTGACACTTGTCACAGGTAAGTAGTTAAAGTCAGCTTAGACGAGTCCAGCGGAAGGTTAGAGTAGTGGTGCACTATAGCTAATTTTTCGGCGGACTCGAGATAGGATGTGTAACACCTCGCAGGTTATCCTTATGAGCATTGATTCCTGGAATTTTATTATTTCCAGGCTCCTGAGTGACAGCTACTCCGGCGGAGTTTGGGCGGCTGATCCCGGCAGGGGGGGGGGGGGCCTTTCTGCACCATGCTGCGGTTTGAACTATGCATTACTCCTACCTGCTCTCTGTTGCCTAGTTTCGCTCACAAACTATGCATTAAGTGCGCAGAATGCTTAGATCATTCTAGAGGCTTGTGGTTATCTAAACGCTGTTCAATTTGCTCTGATTTGAAAACCGTGTTAGTTACTAAGAAAGACTTATTGTGTTTGGCGGCACTCCAAGAGATAAAATCTACGTTTAATTCTTGTGCCAAAGACACAGCCCATAAGGCGCTTCACTGTGATGATGAGGCCCTATGGGACCAACTAATTATAAAGTCACCCCTTGTTAAACCCGGTTCCTCTAAATCTGTCAGACCTAAAGTCAAGTCGAAAGCCCTCAGCAAAGAGGTAGTGAGTAGTATCAGTGGCATTGAGAGTGAGCTCACCGAGGTTCCCCCCTCCGACCGTGCTAAGAGAAGAAGATCACCCTCTCCTAAGCGGAAGTCAAGGTAAAGATCTAGATCCCCCATAAACATTCTAGACACTCTTCCGCCGAGTCTTCCCAATCCATCAAGCGCCGGAGAGAGGACTCTGGGGGATCGACGAGTCAGGCAAGCAGTGGCAGCCGGAGGGACACCCCTCAGCCACCGCCCTCTATCCCTGACACGCCTCGGCTCGACTCTGGCGACTCGGAAGTAGGACCAGACATACTGGAATCCACACCTAGTCATGATCAATCTTTAAGTGTGCCTACCAATGTTACCTTTGCCATACCGAAATTTAATTATGTACCCCGTAGTGTTCGATCGACAGGCCCTAGGAGAGTCCTGGCCGAACAGTACAGGGATATCCGTCAAGATCACAAGTAGATGATAACTCTCAGGTAATCCCAGACTCCCAGCCCTTTGTGGCAGGGGGCTACTGGCGTCAGTCTGAGACATCTTAATATCTTTTTAACGAATATCAGGGAAGAGCTGATGACAGTAACATAGACATGTTGCCATCATCAGTTCCAGATTTAATGTGGCCCCCGGCGGATCATAAATTAGAGGTACAACAGGAGAATTCTGAGTTGAGTAGGGAGCCGGAGGAAGTGCTGTTCTCCCCGGTCCCCCAGTCTGTCACAGGTGAGGACTCTGAAGCAAGCTCCCAATCATCCAGGGGCTCTCACAGTAAGTGTATCACTTCAGATAAAATAAGTGATTTATTGCATAAGGTTATGCAACATTATCAACTCCGTGCCTCCTCTGACCCCCCGGCTTGTCAACCAGTAGTGGCCCCTAGTCCTTCTGTAGTAAGGCCTCTAGACCTCCCAGGTTTTCTTCCGTCATTTCCTACCCCAGCGGTGGCTGCGGCTCCAGGCACTACAGTGCCGGCTACGCTTACTACCACCAGCCTAAGGGTTATTGCTGATATCACTCCCCCTCCTTTAGAGAAGGCACCACTGAGGAAGGGCCCCATGCCCCTCCTCTATGGCCCTGATTGTTCGTGGGTCCCCTTGATACCACAGAACCCACAACTAGCTCAACCTACCGTTTCAGGGGAACTTCCGGTCCCCGGCGGATGGCATATTGAAATTAACAAGAGTAGAAAGTTTCAGGCAAAAGATGAGGCAGGGAGAGTGCTAGATGTGTCAATTAAAGCTATTCCAAGTTCATACAATCCAGAATATTTTGTGTACACAGCTGCCCCGGCAGTCCCTCCCGCCGCTTCTGCACGACTGTTTGCGGACTGGTCAAAAGCTAATGGCGTCAACGATGTCAAAGCTTTAAATGCTCTCACGCCGGAATTGGCTACAATTCCGGTCTTAGACCATACGCATACACCAGTCCTGCAGACGGGTCGGGTTGGGCTAGGCCCCTGGGTAGATTTGGAGATAGAGGCTCAGGTTTTTGCTGCCACAATTACTTCTAAGTCTTCACATCAGGTTCCCCAAGAAAATCATGCTTACTTTTCTTTGCCGGTAGCCAAAGCAGAAGGAGTGTCCTCAGATTTGCTTACCTTTCTTGCGGTGTCCAAAGTATCCTTGCACTCCCTAGATGAACCTTTCTCTACTCCCCCTGCTGCTCACCTCGAGCGAGATTTCAAGTTAAGAAATAAGGCCTACCGGATGTTCTCTCAGTACTTAGTTAGTCACCAGATCGCTGCCTCTCTTTCACGTACTATTTCAGCCATAGCTGACCCCCAAATTAGGAAAGCTACTGATTTGTCTAGGAGACTTTTACTACAAAATTCCATTCAATCTTTAGGAGACATCAGAATTGCGATCATGGAAGCGGTTCGAGCCCGCCAAGATCTGAGAGTCCATCTTGTTAGGAAGTTGCCGGCGGACATAGGTCGCCGGGTAACTCTCTCGCCGGTCCTTACTGCCACCCTACTTAACTCAGAAACCTAGAGTCTAGTGTTTAATATGGTTAATGGTTGGAAGCAGGTTACCTCCCAAGCTTGGAAGGAAGGAAGCCCTTTCATAAGTTAAAGGGCGGTAGCAAGCCTTACCAGCCACATGCTAAACAGTCACCAAGGGACCCCAGACCCCCTCCTCAGCAGAGAGGTAATCTGCACAAGTCCAAACAAGGTAAATACTCTGGGTACAAAGGTAAAGCCCCACAAAAGGTTAGTCAGGGGCATTCGTCCGCCAAAACTAGCCAGCCGTCAGATACCAACCTACCTCCCCCTCCAAAAAACTAGCCACCCATACTCTCAGTCTCCCAGTACCATGCTTAAGGGCACAGGATTTGAGAGTTGCCTTGAAGGACAGGCCCAGTTTGCACCTGGGTTTGTTCCGTTCATTCCACTCGGCCTAGCCCAAGAAAACTTGGTCCAGGAAAGTAGTGAGCAAAGGAATCACCGGGCGGTGGCTCCGGCGGCCTCGACTGCATCAGCCGCTGGAATGCAACAGTGTGTCTCAGGAGGAGGAGGCTCTAGTCCAAGAAATGATTTCCAAACATGTCCTTATCCCAGTCAATTCCAATCACCTAGTGTTCACCTCAAGACTCTTCTTAGTGCCAAAAAGGGACAGTGTGCAGATGCGACCAGTTCTCGATCTCTCGCAACTGAACAAATTTATAGAGAATTCACCCTTCAGGATGCTTACAGTACAGCAACTCAGACTCTCACTTCCGCCGCAAGGTTGGATGCGCTCAATCGATCTCAAAGATGACTATTGGCATGTCCCTATAAACAAGCGGTTCCAGAAATTCCTCGCTCTGAGGGTCAGGCAAGAGACTTATGTCTTCCAAAGAATGCCTTTCGGTTTGAACCTGGCACCAAGAATTTTCACAAAACTAGTCCGGCAAGCCCTTTTGCCTTTATTAGTCCAGGGCATACAGGTGTTTTGGTATCTAGACGACTGACTGGTAGTGGCGAACTCAAAGAAATTATGTCACGATCATGTAAACCAAGTGTTAGCTCATGTGCAAACCCTAGGGTTCAAGGTGAACTTGGCGAAGTTTCTCCTTGTCCCCACAAGGACTATACAGTAGATAGGGCTGGTCTGGGATACCGCCAATCTGACTCTTACTCAGAGTGTGGACAACCGAAACAGATTTCGCAAGAAGCTGTTCCGTTTTCTCCACAGTCTGGATACGACCAGGAAGACGTGGGATTCCCTGATCGGCTCTCTCAACTGGATACAATTAACTGTGAAGTTGGGCCGGTTGAAAGTCAAACGATTAATCCTGGAAGGCAACAAAGTTTTCCCTCTCTCGCCGGAGAAGAAATTATGGCCAATTCCTCCATTAATCCACAGCTTACTATCGGTCTGGGCAAAGCGGGAATTACTCCACTCAATGACGACATGGGTTTCTCCCCCTCCTACGGTATGGGTAGACACAGACGCCTCAGGGGCACTAGGTTGGGGCTATCAGTCAAACCTGGGCCATCAAGGGCAGGGCACCTGGTCAGACGACAATCAGTTGCATATCAACAAACAAGAGCTTTTAGTTCCTCTCTTTTTTCTCCAAAATCACGGCATGACTTTGAAAAACAAATCAATAGCGTTCCGAATGGACAACCAAACTGCAACCAATTGGGCATTTTCCTGCATGCAACATATCTCCCCGGCGTGGCGAACGTCTGGGCAGACGCTCTCTCTCGCCGGCGGAGCACTCTAGTAGAATGGACGATCAAACAGGCCATCTTCGACAAGATGATTGCAAAGCCTTACCGTCCACAAGTGGACCTGTTTGCATCCAAAGAGAACCACAGACTCCCTCTCTTCCTCACTCGTCAGGAGGTAACCCCGGCGGGGGGGCCCCGATGCATTGTTGGTGGATTGGACCAGGTGGACGTCAATCTATCTTTTTCCTCGACCAGATTCTGTGCTAATGTGCAAAGTAATTCACAAGCTGAGGGATTACCGGGGCCTAGTCTCGATGATCATGCCGCTATGGCCAGCCCAGGTATGGTACCATCAATTGCAACAGTGGTGCAGGAACCTGGTGTCCCTCCCGGTCTCCGCTTTCCACTTGGAAACAATTGGCAACCTTCGGACCTCGCTCAGTTTTGCCTTATGGACATTTACAATGCCAAATGGTTAGCTCAATTTGGGGAAAGTGTCACTAATAAACTGATGAATCAATACACTATGTCTACCAGGAGACAATATCAATCCCATTGGAAAACCTTCACAACCTGGATTGTAGAGTCAGGGCAAACGACTGCCTCAGGAGCTTTAATTTTCAAATATTTAGACTACCTATTCGAACAGAAACAATTTTCAGTAACCACTTTAAAAAATCATTTGTCTGCCATTAGAACTCCCTTTTTTTATCTCACTGGCCTTTCCATACCGCAGGCGGAGGAGAAAGGGTTTATGAGGGCGTGTTTCAAGCTACGCCCACCACCCCGTCAGCTCATGCCTACTTGGTCACTTGACAAAGCCTTATCAGTACTTCAATCGCGCAAATATAATAATGCGCCGGATTTTGATTCACTTTTGAAAAAGGCTGTATTCCTCATGGCTCTGGCCACCGGAAACAGGGTGTCTGAGCTGGCGGCGATAAGCAACGAACCTAATTGCCTTAGGTTTGGGAGATTGCACTATCATGTACAAATCGCGCCGTCCCCCACATTTATAGCAAAGAACGAGCATTCTGACCATGTATTTTCTGAATTTTCCGTCCCAGCATTGAAGAGGGGCCTTACTCATCACCTCTTATGTCCTGTGCAAGCACTCACTAAGTTTATGAGGGCTGTGCATCCTCGCCAACCAGGTGCATTATGGGTCAACCAGATAGGTAGGCGTGTTACGAGAAGAAATTTAGCTTCCTTGCTTGTTGACGTTATTAGGGAAAGTAATCCCGGCGTGATAGGCAGGGCTCACGATATCAGAAAATAGGCAGTCTCTCTCAGGTTTCTTCAAAAAATTTCGGTAGAGGACATTGCCAATACTCAATTATGGGCTTCCAATCATACTTTCATAACACGCTACCTGTCTGTCGCCCTAGATAAACCAAAGCGTACCTGTGTAGCTTTACGACAACGGGTACAGTAGGTAATGTTCTATTATGTAAGTTTTTGTTTTTAATAGAAAGGGGGGGGGGGGGGTGCGGAATAGTCCATATCCCACTGTGCCCCTAGAGATTGTGATGAATCACGAGCTGTGATAGGACTGGTTCTACAGTCCATTATTTAATTTTATGTTAATTCTAAGAAGATATTTAGCATAGTTGCAACTATGTACATATTATCAGATGGTACAAATATATTTACTGTACAAATAATTTTATGATTGGAACGAAACTTCTGCAGAGTTATAGTTCTAGGGAACGCAAGCGTGTCCCAATATTTCATGCATACGATCTAATGTGAAGATCTGACCATGAGCAAGCAGTTACTTAATGTCACGCACTGCTTGCAATTTTTTTTCAATTTTTTATATTTGTTTTGCATACAATAAAACTTTTAAAAAAATTATACGGATTCTTTTTCCCTGAGGTTAGGATATTGTCACGAATGTCCCACCTCCAGTCTTGGTAATCAGGCGATGTCGTCAATGATGAAGGGGCCCTATTAAATTATAGGTTTGATTCCCGAAGGGAAGTAGAGAAAACCTAATATTTAGTAGGGCCCCGTAATCATTGACGACACTGTCCCTCCCCGCCATCCCACTTCCCATTCGTTGATTTCTATAGTTTTATCTTGGTATATCAATGAAGGACGAAGATTTCCGCTAGAGGGCCTGGTGTCGGGGAAGCAAAACATGAGAAATCCACGCATATGGCAAGTCATATGATAACAGATATTAAGTTATTTTTTATTTTTTATATTTTACAGAGTTTTTTTCTGTAGGGTACCCGATCAAAATGACGATCCCATAAGGGAATTAGGCGTGCACTTATGACGAGTACTCCATGATAACTTCCACGCGGGATATTCAAAATGCTGGCGTGGGATGTTGAATGGAGACTATTATGCTAATAGGCGATGTCGTCAATGATTACGGGGCCCTACTAAATATTAGGTTTTCTCTACTTCCCTTCGGGAATCAAACCTATATTTGTGGTTATATTTACTTATTTAGGAATGTGCAGGGGTGTGGGGGGTAGGGGTCCTCATCTGTGTGAATTTGTATTCAGGTACCGTATGAAGTTACCAAAATATTATGTAAATTCATCCAAATGTTTTTGAGTACCTTTGCTTCCAAACAAGACACCCAAACACCGAACAATGATCACATAATTACCTCAAAACTGTTTTCACAATAATAACTTTATGCTACAACCCAAGTTCAACATACCACATAGTCCTGTTCGCTCTGCACCTTGACCTGGCCATACATCCAGTTAGGTCCCTGGTGGTTCTGTAGTCCCCACACTGGGCGGGTCACCAGGTCACCCTCGCTGCTCTGGTATCGTACATGGACTTGTAGGGCTCCCAGGGACGGGCCCGATGGGTCAATGAACGGCTCGTACATGAAATACCTGTGATAGTAATAGTGGAAAAGGAACGCAAACTGTGACATCATAAATTATAGATGTTAGTACATTCAGATGACATAGTCTCTAGCCCACTCATAAATATTTGTTGACTTCACCTATTTCTATTTATGGAAGCTAATTTATGAATATAATTTGCTATGCATCAACTACAATATACTATATATACTATTTATAGGAGCAAGTTCTATCAAAAAAATCAATCCAGATAGTTATAATTGCATAAAGAAAAACATAGGGGGTCCACAAATTCTTATGAGTGGGCTAGAGACTACGGCATCCGAGTGTACAAACACATAATTAATGCTATAAATAATTACATATACTGTAGTTTACAAAATACAGGTATTCCTTTCAGTAATGTGGTATAGTTTTACTATTATTCTTGAGAATACTGTGCGATCGTAAATTTTATAAATTATCTCGAGCAATCAAAGGTGGATAATTAATCCCAGTCAACCTTTAGACTCCCACAGACCATTTCTAAGCTTCATAAAATTGTCTGCTAATATACAAAACAATATTAAAAGGAGCATACTGTTATATCGAGAGGGTTAAAAACGTTTCCCTCTATATAATCAGATAATAATGAGGGCATACTAACCAGAAAGCGATACACATGGGTTCCTCAGATCCGGCCATGGTAGGAGAGACGAGCCAGGCACGATCACCTCCGCGCTGCACTGATCCTCGGGGTAGTGTCATGTAGAACCCTAGAGGCACACAAAAGAGACCACATTACATGTTGGACTGGCATGCAGGATTTAATATATAATTACTAACACATGAACCTGGGACATGTGTCTTCAAGGGTTACGGAATTTTACCATCTTACAGGTTCATTTATATCTTAAGAGTAAATTTATGAGTACAACTTTCTTTAACCTAACAAGTGCGCATGGGGGTAATTGGAAACGTCCCCCTGTGCTGACGTATTTGAGGTGTTTCCGTCACTAAAATATTCATTGTACCATTAATAGCATTAATACTTATCCATATGCGCCTATTATGGGTTGATTATAAAGGTATTAACCTGAAACAACAATAAAACGAGTGAAAACAGCGTTTGGATGGTCAAAATCGGAGATATAGCCCGCGAGTTGTATAATGTATAGGTGAGGCAAGCTGCTTTCCCGCCTATTTCCCCCAAGGCCACTGAGACACAGTCGATCGATACTCTCTCTTGCATTCGCTTGCTATCAGTGATGACCACACCCTGTAACCGGATTTCTAATGTTAGCACGAAAATATACCTCAGAATAAGGGAATAACAGGGAAAATAGGTGATAACTGAAGGAGAGGAGGAAAGTGGGGAAGGAGGGGAGGTAGAGGACTGAGATTTTGCATGGCCCAGGGGCCAAATATATATATATATTTTTTTTTTTTTTTTTTTTTTTTTTTTTTCGATGTCAAAAGTTGATATTTTTTTTTCACTCACTCTTAAGAGTCTCCCCGCAGCCCGCCGGGGGAACTCTTAAGAGTCTCCCGGCAGTTCCCGGGTTAATATGTTCTGGATGTGTGTACGTTCACTTATTCACATTAATACTATGCATTAACCAGGTATGGTGGTCATGATTATATAGCCAGCCCTCCGCATCATCTATACCAGGTTGATATATTGGTAACTGTACAATAATACTATTTTATGTTCGTTTGTCATGTATTGGCTCAGCTATTTTTTTTAGCCATACTGTACGTTGTTGCAACTTAAGTTAACTGATATAATAACTTGTTACTTTCATCAAATGCTATATGGTAAGATTTTAAGTAAAGAGAGGTTATATTCAAATATCTGAAAACTAGGCCTACAACTTCCTTGTAAAAATAATTGTATATATATATATATATATATATATAATTATATACTTTTTTTGAACTGCAATACTTGCAAAATAATCCTCTATTTGGATACCACTGACACGAACCAATTGACATTGCAAATACTATAATATGCAGATCCAGTTATTTGGAATATATACCAATACTCCAGCTGAGTACAAGAAGGGTCAATGTCCAAAAATGCCAATACAAACTTTTGCTGATAAACCAAGTCTAAATATAGCTTCTTATATTGGTAAAAGGGTCACTTCCTTCCTCCAACAGTAGCATAAATACTAATAATGGATGAGATAGGCCAATATTAAAAAAACAAGTACACATACATATTGTCAGACATGGTTTTCATCTGGAAAATATTTTTTGACATTTCTGGACGTTGCCCTTTTCTGCACTCAAGTGGAGAATTCTAGTCGACCTAATGTTACGATAGCCAATATAAAAGCATAATTAGGAGTGTTGCTCTCAACTTGCCAACCCCTAAGTCTTAGTTCATTTCCATTTAGCTAACTAATGAAAAACTCTAGACAATTTACTTTAGCTTACAAAAACCCACTCATACACGTAGGGTTAAGGAAGGTGTTTTGATGTACGTTATCAGTGATGACCCATATTTTATTCTATCTACAGTTAAGCCCTTTCTCGTGGTCAGAGGGTTAAGTACAACTGTCCGTCGTTTTATCCGGGTCGACTCCGTAGAGAAACAAAAGACATTTAAAAGAATTTGGAATGCATTTGGTTATATTTAATCTAAGAAAAGAATATACCATGTTAACTATAGTTAATGTTATCCACATGCCACCCATACTCTGTGCTTAAATGTACAGTTGCCAATACATGAAACTGGGACAAATGGAAAACGGACTACATTAAACCCGAACAGTGTCATTGACATGCCACAAATGCTGTGAAAAAATACACTGCCAGACTCACCGGCATAGCATATATGCCTCTTCCTACCCACTAATATAAAAAATAAATGGAAACCTTCTATCACTCTCCCTCTATCTCTAACCATAATTCCACACCTCCCCTCTCCCTCTCCTCTTTTTTCCCCTCTTCCTTCTTCTGGGTTGTTTGGTTCGCTCTCATTGAAGGAAGAGGCCGATATGTTTCTCTTCCCATTTCATTTCCAGAATATGAAAATTATCCAATTTGCCCTCTTTCTTTGTTTGTTTATGAAATAAATCTGAGAACTGCCATATTTGTTTTCCTTTTCTATTCACTTGTAAGAAAGAAATCAATTGAGCAACTGTCATTCCATTCATAATCAACATACAATGCTCCAAGCCATACCAAAAAGAAATAATTGTTTATTACTTCGAAACGGTGTACAGATATATACTCGATATCCTATGATTTGGTCATAATAAACTTAAATTTACAAACAAAAAAACTTTAATTCAAGCTTTTGGGCTAAGTATTTGTTATTTGATCACCTTTTATGGTCCCCTGACTGACTCTATTTATGCTTATCCTTCATATTTGAACCTAGGGATTGCATTATGGTTAAACAAAAATGGTGACACATTAGGAGTTAACTATCATAACTGATTTATGTATGCTAAGTATTAAATGAATGACAGTAAGTTGTTACGACGGAGGTTTAAATATATCAGGGCTCTTATTCATTGGACTAGTAATGGCATAAATGCTACAACGGAAAGCGCTAGATCCAACCTCTGATGTATATTCCCAGTGAACAAAGAACACAAATACTCTCCAGAGTTCTATATGCAATAATAGGTTATCAAACTCTCAATAAATGTGCGTCTACTCTAGGCTTAATGTTATGTGAAAACAGCCTATTACTACCTATAACCGAAGGTGCTTGGTTATGGTATGCAAAGTAAGGTGGTAAGAGAAGTTACAGCTTACGTTACTTTAATCAATAAATGTCGGCACTCCTGCATGAAAGAAAGTGCACTAAAGTCCTTCAACACCAACAAGGAATCTTCTTTAAATGTTAGATGCTATCAAGATGCTCGAATCGGAAATGGAACCCAAAAAGGCAGGCAGCGGAACAATGCTCGTGCAGGCTATGCACACAAAAAGGCAGGATATATAATGCAGTCGGAGCCCAGAATATCCTAAACGCTACAACAATAATAATAATCGCCACGACAATGCAGTATTCCTATCAACAAAAAGAGCCTAAGTCGTTTGTGTCTCAATACATCAAACTAGGCTGCGAAATGCTTGTGTAATCATAAACGGGTATGCATAATAAGAGCAATTGGTTTAATATACTTAATGTCTACTATGACTGATAAAGTCTAGCTAGAGTCAATAATACGAGATACTGGTGCGCATGGCATGCCGCATAGCCTAGTGCAAATCTCAAGTCTGTGCGTCAAGTATTACGTTATAGTGAAGGGTAGCTCTCTTGAGAAACCTTAATACCGAAGTATCAAGCGTTCTCCTGGCGTACCTCAAAGACAAACAACCGAGCCTAGAACAGTGCAGAATGGTATAGGCAAAAAGCCCTCATTCGTGCATGCTCTACTCTCAATGGCACACAGACTAGAATTTACCCAATCAACTCCAGTTCTCAGGTATGTCGTGCAGCTTTTAACCCGGGAACTGCGGGGAGACTCTTAAGAGTTCCCCCGGCGGACTGCGGGAAAACTCTTAAGAGTCAGAGAAAAAAAAAATCAACTTTTGACATCGAAAAAAAAAAAAAAAAAAATATATTATTTGTTTTTGGCCCCTGGGCCATGCAAAATCTCAGTCCTCTACCTCCCCTCCTTCCCTACTTTCCTCCTCTCCTTCAGTTATCACCTATTTTCCCCGTTATTCCCTTATTCTGAGGTATATTTTCGTGCTAACATTAGCGAGTTGCAAGCAGGGCGTTGTCATCACTGATAGCAAGCGAATGCAAGAGAGAGAGAGAGAGTATCGATCGACTGTGTCTCAGTGGCCTTGGGGGAAATTGGCGGGAAAGCAGCTTGCCTCACCCATACATTATACAACTCGCGGGCTATATCTCCGATTTTGACCATCCAAACGCTGTTTTCACTAGTTTTATTGTTGTTTCAGGTTAATACCTTTATAATCAACCCATAATAGGCGTGTATGGATAAGTATTAATGCTATTTATGGTAAAATGAATATTTTAGTGACGGAAACACCTCAAATACATGCGCACAGGGAGAGGTGTCTAATTACCCCCATGCGCACTTGTTAGGTTAACTAAAGCCAGCACTCATCGGAAACAATACCTTATAGTATCAGACTCCTAGTCTAGCATTATCTAATCCAGCAGAACACTAATAATTATAGGAAGCGGTACTGAACAATATGAATGCCAACCAATGCTTCATGATCAACTTATCTTAACAACTAACATACATGGGTTATATAAGACCTTAACGCACAATACAACTGGCCAGCATGAAGCTGATTATGCAGAGTTAACCAGAGGGGGTATAATATTAATAAAAGGTGGTGAAAGATATGGAAAATGAGAGAGATAGGCAGAGGAAAAGGTTCTCAGGTGTAGAGAGGGGGACAGATATCAAAGGGATAAGAGGGATGCGTTCTAGAAACCAGATCTGAGGGAGAGAGTGGCAGAGAGAGCTGTATATATAATAGCACTAGCTCGAACCGTGTAGGAAAAGCAGTAACAAGTCCTCTAGCCAATCCAAAAGAGGCCCGCCAACCATGACGTCACCAAGCATGGTAAAAAACTCCTCCAACCAATCCCCAAGAGGCCAGCCAGCCGTGACGTCATCGAGCCTGGTAAAAACACTGCGCGCCTCCTCGCACTCTGTTCTACTCTCTCTCTCTCTCTCTCTCTCTCAAATCTTATCATTACTACTTCATGATAAAACATATACTTTGCAATTAAATATATAAAGCCTTGACATGGGCGAAAACAAAGAGCCTTTCTGGACTGCCCATGACATGAGCTTTCATATGAAATAAAGCACACAATAATACATCAACTGTAGCCACATCCACTGCCCTGGCGATCCTAGCGAGTCACCGTAGGACAAGCCATGCGGTTCTAACGGAGTGGTTAACGTCACACCCCCCCCAAGATTTTTCCCAGATGCCCAAAGCTCAAAACAAATCTGATGGTTAGAACCCATGCTATATCTCTACTTCCCATCACCCAGCAGCAGTAAAATATCTGGCACAGTTCTCAACAAAACATTTTACAAAATTATAACCCTCCCCAACACAATAGGTTAAATTATATGTAGTTATGCTCCTCAAGAGCGAGCTTCTCTAGCCCAGCATTCTGAGAGGAGTGCAACTCAGAATTACTGCTATAACATACTGAAAAAATTCAACTATCAAAGAAAGAGTTTTTATTTGATTTTTATGTTTTTAATTTGTTTATTTCGGCTGCACTATAGGGGCAAGGCTAGTTTTTTCTTCTATACCAAACGCTCAACTCCTGCTTTACGACCCAATACGCTGGGCTACAACCGCGAGCCAACAAGGACCAAGCGCAAAATACTATTCAAACTATTGACCCGTGTGTCAATCTACCCAGGATCATACACCCTTGAAAGACAATCTGCAACCACGTTGTCACAACCGGCAATATGGCGTATGTCCAGGCTATACTCCCGTAACACCAGCGACCACCCGGTCAGCCTCATATTCCGATTGTGAAACTGGTCCAAGAACTTGAGAGGGTGATGATCTGTGTAAACTACAACGACCGGACCATAGGCCGGAACATAGACCTCGAAATGCCTCAGTGCAAGTACAACTGCCAGCAGCTCCCTGTCGACAACAGAGCAGCTTCCCTGGGCTGAATTGAACTTCTCCGAGCAGAAACTAACAGGAGGTTCCAGCCCATCATCGTCCTTTTTCATAAGGACGGCACCAGCCCCCACACCACTAGCATCCGTTGCTAGTTGGAAAGGTAGGCTAAAGTCAGGGGCCCTGAGGATCGGGTGAGTGCACAACAGGTGTTTTACTACTCTAAACGCCTTCTCACACTCAGGCGCCCATTTGACTTTCTTATCCTTCCAGTTATCCTCCACCTGAGCTTGACTATCCCGTTCTCCTTCTCCACCTTGACTGCTAAACGTCATCACAGGCACAGTGAGAGGCTCAGGGGGGTGCCTCACATACTCCTTCATGAGATTAACGTGACATAACTGATTGCGCTTCCGTCTGTCTGGAGTGGCTACCAAGTAATCCAGGTCCGATAGCTTCTCCACCACCCTATAAGGACCAGTGTACTTCGCGGATAAGAGGTGACCTACAAGGGGCAGTAGAATCAACACCTCCTGACCCACGTGAAACTCCCTGAGTTTAACCTTGAGGTCGTACCTGTCCTTCATGAGGGCCTGAGAGCTAGTCAAATTACGGCCAGCCAACTCCAGACTGCGCAACATCCGTTCTCGACTGTCGAGGACATCTTGAGCATAGAACAAGGTTTTTCTGCGCCCTCCCATATTTCTTTAACCATATGGAGAGGCCCTCTGACACAGTGTCCAAAGACGAGCTCATTAGGGCTGAATCCCAAACTTTCCCCAGGTACCTCCCGTGCAGCAAATAAAACACATGGCAGGCCAAGATCCCAACCATTCCCACTCTCAAAGCAACAACAACGAAGCACAGATTCCAAGGCTGAGTGCCATCGCTCTAACACACCCTGGCTCTCCGGATGATACGCAGATGACACAACCGTAACAATCCCATGCTGCGGCATTGCTTGAACAAAGAGGTTAGAAGTGAAGTTGGATCCCTGGTCTGACTGAATTACCTGCGGGTAACCATACCGGGAAAAATACACTAACAAGTTTCGGACCACCGTCTTCGCTGACCCATTTCTCATAGGGTACGTGTCAGGGTACCTTGTTGCTACCTCCATGATGGTCAGGGGATACTTGTAAAAATCTCCCGACTGTGCATCACTGTCCTCCTTCAACTCGACATCACCGGTACCACATTCAAGAACCTCCGGGTCTTCTAATTGCAATTTACGAATGTCCGAAGGAGCAAGCTTATCTAAGTGTTTGCGAAACAACTCATGCCCCCCTCCTACACTGAATTTAGCCTCCTGTTGCTCTCTCTCTGTGTATCGTTGCTGTCTCTTCGTCTTTTTAAGCCCATCCTCTGCCTTCTTAGTAACAGTTAATGGGTCTTCTCCAGACTCGAAAATCGGTCCTAATAATGAGTCCCCGAGAATGTCCGTTGATACTAAACTCTCAACCACATCAACTTTCAACCCCTTCTCGGTACCTTTCCTCCACTTGTCTAAAGACTGTTGACCAGAATGTGACGCCCTGGATGCAAGATATCTGGTGACAACACACGCCATAGGTTGCACCGGACACTTCTCAACCCACTCCTGCTCCTCCCTACTCACGTCGGCCGGCTTCTCGGCAACGACTAAGGGTGGAGCCTCAGAAGTAGGCCCCGCAAAGTCGTTGCCGAGAAGGAGGTCGGCGCCCCCAACAGGTAACTTCTCCACAATTCCTACATCCAGGTCACGAGTCACACCATCAACTTCCATCTTCATTCTTACAAGCGGGTATGACCTTGTTGCATTAACTCCCTGAACCACAACCACCCGCGCGGTATTTACAGGTTTACCAGTGAAATTTCTCAACAGTGTTTGCGATGCCCCAGTGTCACGCAAAATTCTCACCTCATGTCTTCTACCCCCCCACTCCACACAACCGAGTCCCCTGTGGTCACTAAAGGCATCACGGACAGGGAATAAGCCTTCCGGATCCTTCTGCACTGGCAGTGTATTTACCTCGGAAGAATTGCCTCTAACAAACTCCGATGTCCTCTTGAACACTCCAATTCCGTGAGCAAAAGACACGGATGCCGGAGGAGGTCGACTAGGGCACTCATTTGCTTTATGACCCTCCTTGTGGCACCTAAAACACATAAATTTCGGTTTCGGCTTATACTGTGATGTAAAAGGCCCCTGACTTTTCTTATACGGCGTGGTGTTAGGTTTGGATTCAGTTTTAGTTTCATTGCTCTTTTGTTTAAATGTGTCATTGCTACGGGGAGGGGGAGGATAACGGTCCTTAGCACTTGCATCGTTCTTCTGTGAGGACCCGCAACCCCGAATCAACGACAGCCGTCGATCAGCCATTTCTGCTGCTTCGACTAGAGTTTTTGGGTTTTTCTCCTTAAGTTCAAAGTTAGATCACCGCCCGTGCTCTTAAAGAACTGCTCCAACATCATTAACTGCTTAATTCCATCAAATGTTGTTACCTTCTCAGATCGGAGCCAGTTCCCCATAGCATCGGACAAGTCCCGGGCGTGTTCCAAAATGGTGCTATCTCTTCCCTTAGTTACACCCCGGAACTTCAAACGGTACGTTTCTGGTTGCAGTTCGTAAGCCCTCAGGACAGCCTCCTTGAGATCTTCATACACAATACATGACTCCAAAGGTAACGCATCGTAGGCTTTAAGACCCTTGCCTATTAATCTAGAGGATACAAGTGCTGCCCATTTATTCTCTGGCCACTGGTGTTCCTGGCACTTCTTCTCAAAGCGTGCGAAAAATTCTGTTACCCCACTCTCATCAAACATCGGAACCAGTTTCAATAAGTGCGAGAGAGATTGATCATGAGCACGGTTACCAGCCCCAAGTCGCTGTCCCGTTGTATCTACTCGCGACTTCTCTACGTCCATGTCGGCACAGTACCTAGTCGACTCTAAATCAGCTTGGATTTTTGCTAGCTCTATGTGCTGCTGACTGATAGTTTTTCTCTCTTCTATCTTGGCTAATTCTATTTGCTGCTGAAGCTGAAGCTGAAGCTCAGATGCCCTTTGTTGCTGTTGAACCTCAGATACCCTGATAGCCTTTCTCTCTTCGATCTTAGCTAATTCGAGCTGAAACAATAATTCTGGAGTTAACCCTTGAGGAGGTGAAGGTGCTACAATGTTTGAAATTACCGGTGGTCCCCCCAGGGGCAACCCACCCTGCCAGTCACCACCCAACTGTGGAAGCGTACTCGGGGTCGGCAGACTACTGGGATGGCTGGGAGTCGAGTGTAGGGGAAGCATGGCCGAAGGGCCCTGAGCAATCAACCCATCTCGCTCACCAGTCACCCTGCCCAGTACACACGTTATCAAGTTATCCCTGGTCATGCTGCTAGTACCCGCATGACCGATAGCTGTGGCCAGGCATTGAAGACCGTACCGATCCATACCCTCCAACCGCTCGGCAGTAACAGGCCATTGCAAAAATATCCTAGCATCCTCCTCACAGTTCACCTGATTAACCATTTCATCATACTGCTGTTCCTCAGTTTCGACATTACGTACTGTGTCTCCATTCTCCTCTGATCCGGTATAAGACATGATGCTCATAAAAATTTCTCACCTCAATATTCAGAAAAGAAGCACCCCAAACTCTTATACCTCAATATACACACAAAAATTCTCGGAAATACTCAAGGGCTATACTATGTTGCAAAAAAAAATTATTCTTGCTGATCCCCGCAAAATATTCCCCAAAACAACAAATGTTCCCTGCTAATAAATGTAGGTTCACCAAATCCTAGGTAAGGTTGCCATTTGTTACGACTGAGGTTTAAATATATCAGGGCTCTTATTCATTTTTTTTTTTTTTTTTTTTTTTTCTATGTGATTGAGGGAGGCAAAAGGCATAACTGCCTATAGCGAGTGCCTCCCCCATAGTTGAAAGAGTGACAGGGCCAAAATCAAGGGATGTTCGAGCCAAAATGCCTGGACACACGAAGTTTGAAGCAATTTAAGTCATAGGAAGAGGGAAAGACTGATTCTGGGAGAGAGTTCCAGAGCTCAGATGTTGAGTAGAAGAAAGTTTGAGAGTAACGTTTCACTCTTGGGTTGGAGAGTTGCACAGAGTAGGGGTGGGATTGAGTTGCAAAACGGGTACCACGTGCCCTACGTAAAGGAGGTGGTATGCACTGGGATAGCTCTGACGAACACTGATTATTATAGTAGCGATAGAATAGCGAGAGAGATGCAACATTGCGGCGGAGAGAGAGAGATTGCAGAGAGTTGGTGAGTGGACGGGAGTTAATGATACGAAAGGCCTTCCTTTCAACTTTGTCTAGGAGAGCGGTGTGAGAGGGACCTCCCCACACATGTGAACAATACTCAATACAAGGGCGCACTATGCCCCTGTACAGAGCAAGAAGCTGTGCAGGGGAAAAGAACCCCCTAAGGCGGTTGAGCACACCCAGCTTCTGGGAGGCTGCCTTAGCAAGACTGGTAATATGGTCCTTCCAAATGAGAGCAGAAGAAAAAGAGACACCAAGTATATTGAGAGAAGATGAAGGGTTGATTTTTGTATTGTTGAAGAATAAGGGATAGTCCGCTGGGAGATCCTGACGGGTAGATAGATGGAGAAATTGGGTTTTGGAAGCATTAAAGTTAACAAGGTTTTCTCTGCCCCAATTGGAAATAGTATTTAGATCAGAATTTAAGAGTTCATTGGACTAGTAATGGCATAAATGCTACAACGGAAAGCGCTAGATCCAACCTCTGATGTATATTCCCAGTGAACAAAGAACACAAATACTCTCCAGAGTTCTATATGCAATAATAGGTTATCAAACTCTCAATAAATGTGCGTCTACTCTAGGCTTAATGTTATGTGAAAGCAGCCTATTACTACCTATAACCGAAGGTGCTTGGTTATGGTATGCAAAGTAAGGTGGTAAGAGAAGTTACAGCTTACGTTACTTTAATCAATAAATGTCAGGCACTCCTGCATGAAAGAAAGTGCACTAAAGTCCTTCAACACCAACAAGGAATCTTCTTTAAATGTTAGATGCTATCAAGATCGAGCGCTCGAATCGGAAATGGAACCCAAAAAGGCAGGATATATAATGCAGTCGGAGCCCAGAATATCCTAAACGCTACAACAATAATAATAATCGCCACGACAATGCAGTATTCCTATCAACAAAAAGAGCCTAAGTCGTTTGTGTCTCAATACATCAAACTAGGCTGCGAAATGCTTGTGTAATCATAAACGGGTATGCATAATAAGAGCAATTGGTTTAATATACTTAATGTCTACTATGACTGATAAAGTCTAGCTAGAGTCAATGATACGAGATACTGGTGCGCATGGCATGCCGCATAGCCTAGTGCAAATCTCAAGTCTGTGCGTCAAGTATTACGTTATAGTGAAGGGTAGCTCTCTTGAGAAACCTTAATACCGAAGTATCAAGCGTTCTCCTGGCGTACCTCAAAGACAAACAACCGAGCCTAGAACAGTGCAGAATGGTATAGGCAAAAAGCCCTCATTCGTGCATGCTCTACTCTCAATGGCACACAGACTAGAATTTACCCAATCAACTCCAGTTCTCAGGTATGTCGTGCAGCTTTTAACTAAAGCCAGCACTCATCGGAAACAATACCTTATAGTATCAGACTCCTAGTCTAGCATTATCTAATCCAGCGGAACACTAATAATTATAGGAAGCGGTACTGAACAATATGAATGCCAACCAATGCTTCATGATCAACTTATCTTAACAACTAACATACATGGGTTATATAAGACCTTAACGCACAATACAACTGGCCAGCATGAAGCTGATTATGCAGAGTTAACCAGAGGGGGTATAATATTAATAAAAGGTGGTGAAAGATATGGAAAATGAGAGAGATAGGCAGAGGAAAAGGTTCTCAGGTGTAGAGAGGAGGACAGATATCATAGGGATAAGAGGGATGCATTCTAGAAACCAGATCTGAGGGAGAGAGTGGCAGAGAGAGCTGTATATATACTAGCACTAGCTCGAACCACGTAGGAAAAGCAGTAACAAGTCCTCTAGCCAATCCAAAAGAGGCCCGCCAACCATGACGTCACCAAGCATGGTAAAAAACTCCTCCAACCAATCCCCAAGAGGCCAGCCAGCCGTGATGTCATCGAGCCTGGTAAAAACACTGCGCGCCTCCTCGCACTCTGTTCTACTCTCTCTCTCTCTCTCTCAAATCTTATCATTACTACTTCATGATAAAACATATACTTTGCAATTAAATATATAAAGCCTTGACATGGGCGAAAACAAAGAGCCTTTCTGGACTGCCCATGACACGAGCTTTCATATGAAATAAAGCACACAATAATACATCAACTGTAGCCACATCCACTGCCCTGGCAATCCTAGCGAGTCACCGTAGGACAAGCCATGCGGTTCTAACGGAGTGGTTAATGTCACAAAGTGATCATGCCAACTTTCAACAAAATTATTACGGTAAAGTAAAATCTTAAAATTTACCTTCAGACAGCCTGTGACAGCTTAAAATCCTGACACTATTCACATCACTAGTCCCAGGCTCATGCCTTTGTAACTGATCAACTGACAAGCTACCATTCTAACTTGGTACTTTTCACATTAATTCACTACAGTATTAAATCAAACCATCATTACCAATTGAACATTCACTTAACATATGATAAGCGATAGTTACATTTACTGTATATTTGGATATCAAAATCTAATATTGCTCATATCTGTATCATGTTGTTCTATTGAATAGCATTGAACATTTTTGAAACTAAGTATCATAGTAAATAATAGACGAACTAGATAATATGTAGGACCGTAAAATATACATACTTTTAAGAATATTTTTTTTCTCTCTTATTATACAAGTTTATCCTATCAAAACAAAAAATAAATAACTGAAATGAAACATGCCATTATCAAGTCAAACTTGATTAGAAATGCAGGTAATTACAAAATGTGCCTTTATTATATACACGTTATCACTTATGTGCTACTATTATACACGTTGTCACTTATGTGCTACAACTAGAGCATTCACTAAATATTCACTTAAATGCTATGATTATCTATAACACTAGCAAATACTTAGATATGGGGTATTTACATGGGCAAAAATGCTTTGGGTCATTATTATTATTCAATATGCAGGTTAAAAAAAAGCAAGTGACAAGAAACCCATTGAAATACAGATTTACGAAAGAAAGAATTTGTTAAGAGACATGGAAGACATATCTATATGTGCAGCAGAAAATTAGACAATATGAAAGGATAGGGGAAATTATATTTACAGTTCTTGTTTGTAAATACTTACAAGCATTCCTGCATACTACTTATAATATTTGTAAACAATATTATTTTTGGTGTGTAAAATTCCATTCTCGTCAGCATTCTGAATTGTTTCAATATCGAATTACGTTGATAAGTTTCCATAAGAAAGCCTTAGACGGCCATTAACCTGGTGAATGCCACCGCCGTATATATACGGTGGCACCCTTTCCTGCGGACAGTTCTGGTGCCATATACTGTATATACAACGCATACTTAATAAAATCGCCACAACATTATTATTTAATGACTAATTCTATTTACACCAGTGCAGAACTGCCTGTAGCGAGTGCCTCCCCCATAGTTGAAAGAGTGACAGGGCCAAAATCAAGGGACGTTCGAGCCAAAATACTTGGACACACGGAGTTAGAAGCAATCTAAGTCATAGGAGGAGGGAAAAACTGATTCTGGGAGAGAGTTCCAGAGCTCAGCTGTTGAATAGAAGAAAGACTGAGAGTAGCGTTTCACTCTTGGGTTGGATAGTTGCACAGAGTAGGGGTGGGATTGTGTTGCAAGATGAGTACCACGTACCCTACGTAGAGGAGGTGGAATACACTGGGAGAGCTCTGAGGAGCACTGATTATTGTAGTAGCGATAAAATAGCGAGAGAGATGCAATATTGCGGCGAAGAGAGAGAGTTTGCAGAGAGTTGGTGAGTGGGCAGGAATTAATGATACGAAAGGCCTTCCTTTCTACTTTCTAGATCTCAAGTGGCGGCGTCTCTTCCGTGGATTGACCTACCTACTGCCAACTCTCGAGGTTGGCAGATTGGGAGCCAAAGCGTCACATTTTTCCTTTGCCCCTCAGCTTTCCCTTCATAATTGCTGTGGAGCACAGGGCCTTGGTGGGGCTTCGGTATCCCGGGCATTTCCACGCCCTCCTTGGCTCCTCGCCTGTGAGTGGCTTCGGTCAGCCAGGCTTTTTTGTGGTAGTAATGAAGGGTTCTCTGAGGGCACTTGGTTATGGCCTTGGTCTTGCTTGGGGCCTTGGGGCTGTTCGGCCAGACAGCCTGGGGGACAGCAACAACAACAAAAACAAACTTTGAGTGCGGTGTGAGAGGATCCTCCCCACACATGTGAACAATACTCAATACAAGGACGCACTGTGCCCCTGAACAGAGCAAGAAGCTGCGCAGGGGTAAAGAACCCGATGAAGCAGTTGAGCACACCCAGCTTCTGGGAGGCTGCCTTAGCAAGACTAGTAATATGGTCTTTCCAAGTGAGAGCAGAAGAAAAAGAGACACCAAGAATATTGAGAGAAGATGAAGGATTGATTTTTGTAATGTTGAAGAATAAGGAATAGTCCTCTGGGAGTTCCGGACGGGTAGATAGATGGAGAAATTGAGTTTTGGAAGCATGAAAGACAACAAGGTTTTCTCTGCCCCAATTGTAAATAGTAGTTAGATCAGAAGATAAGTGTTCTATGGTTTCAGTATGTTTGTTTTTGTGGGATTGCTGGCTGGGGCTTTCTGGAAAACTAATTGAGTATTTTAAGGTACAGTCGTCTGCGTATGAATGGATGGGACTGGAGGTACAGTTGAGAAGATCGTTAATGAAAATTAGAAAGAGAATTGGAGATAGGACAGAGCCCTGAGGAACACCGGAGTTGATAGGATGAGGAAGTGAGCGATGGCCTTCCACAACCGCAGCTATGGAACGGCCGGAAAGGAAATTAGAGACAAAGGCACAGATGGAGGGATAGAAACCGAAGGAGGGTAGTTTAGAAATTAAAGATTTGTGCCAGACTCCATCGAAGGCCTTCGATATGTGTAGTGCAATAGAAAAGGACTCACCGAAGTCCAGAAAGGAGGATGACCAAGAGTTAGTAAGATATGAAACAAGATCACCAGTAGAGCGACCCTAAACACTTAAAGAGCGGGGCCCGACTTAAATCCGTATCTAAGAAGCAGCAAGTTAGGAGCATTATTAAGGCTTTTAAAGGGTTAAAATCGAATGCAAATGGCCGGGAGCGCAGCAGGCCACACGGCCGACACCCAGGGCTTACCGCCGCCTACTGACTCACACTCCCTCTGTTCTCGAGAGGCCGGCAGTGTAGCCAGTAGTGAGCGTAGCTGGAAAAAATATGCCGCTATACGCTAAACTCCCATGTTGGTGGTACCACTGCATCAAAACGACGAGTGCTACGTAGCTCGTTCTGGTCTCATTTTGAAGCTTGTAGCGCCCAGTTTTTTGCTGAATACATTTCCTTTCATGCAGATATTTGATTGATCATTCAGGAGGGCCTGAATATGCCCAAAATAGCCCAAAAAACCCCGCTAGACGAGGGTTAAGGAAGCCATACTGGGGATCTGAGAGCAGATTATGAGAAGAGAAATACCTAAGAAATTTGGAAGCAAGAATAGTTTCAAAAACTTTAGAGATACAAGAGATGAGAGCAATTGGACGATGGTTGGAGGGTTGAGAGCGGTCACCCTTCTTTGGGACAGGTTGAATGAGAGCACGAAGAGAAGACGTTAGAGGAGAGACAGAGACTAAAATGTTTCCCTACGCAGGGAGTCAGCACGGAAGCACAGTTTTTGAGTACAACAGGAGGAACACTGTCTGGACTGTACGCCTTCTTATTATTAAGCACAGAGAGGGTAGAAAGTACATCTTTAGAAGATATTAGGAAATTAGGCATAAGTAGGAGAGAGGGGAGTGGAGAGGGAGGAATAGCAACGGAATCATCCAAGGTGGAGTTACTAGCAAAAGTTTGAGCGAAGATTTCAGCTTTGTCAGAGGAAGAAGTGATGGTTGTGCCATCAGAGTGGAAAAGGGGAAGGAAAGACGAGGAAGAAAAATTGTTGGAGAGGTTTTTGGCTAGATACCAGAAAGCTTGGGAAGAGCTAGAGTTGGATAGTTCAGAGCATTTATTATTGATGAAAGAGTGCTTGGCAAGTCGAAGAACAGATTTGGCTTGATTCTGGGCAGAAACATAGGAAGAATGAGATTCTTGAGTTTTAAGGCGTCGGTACCGTTTGAATGCTTCCTCCTTGTTGCGGACAACAGTAGAACAAGGGTGAGTAAACCAAGATTTTTATTTTTGCATTAGACTGAGAGAAAGAAAATGGAATGTACGCTTCCATGCCCAAGAGGATTACCTCGGTAATGCGTTCAGAACTCTCCGAGGGTCCTCGGCCACGGAAGCAGAAGTCATTCCATGGGAAATAAAAGAATTACTACCGAAGAGCCTCCCAGTCGGCAGCGCCAA
The DNA here is from genome assembly GCA_032716605.1 of Paralithodes platypus. Taxonomy (NCBI): domain Eukaryota; kingdom Metazoa; phylum Arthropoda; class Malacostraca; order Decapoda; family Lithodidae; genus Paralithodes; species Paralithodes platypus. Next base: position 25,111,388 of record CM064499.1, read on the forward strand.
AGTGCCACAACCGCCGCCGGCTGGTTGGATCGGGTGGCCGTACTGGAGAGATAGGACAGGTAACAGAGATAAGTTTATGGTCAGAGGAGCCCAAAGGAGAGAAAAGATTGACAGTATAAGAAGAAGGGTTAGATAAAACGTCAACCTTTTGCTCGACATTTTCTGTCTTTTTTTATTTATCCTCATCTACATACAGATCTTAGATTGCGATTTTAGAAGTAAGTTTTGCTTGGATGCATTATCAAAACGGGTTGGTATTCACATGTCAATCAATGTTCATTTCTTCATCCGTAACTTGATTTCGTATCTCCCTCCTAACTTGCACTTGGCCTCTTATTTCCATATATTTTATGTCATTACCACTTTTATCCATATCCTGTATTCGCCTCAAATTTTACCACAATCTATTATTTCCTTTCAGTTTTTGTCCATAATCACTTGTTCTTTGAACATAAGAACATAAGACAATGGGAGTATGCAGAAAGACGATTGACCTAACTTCTAAAATCTAACAACTAGACAAATTTATAATTAAGGAAAACGAGGAATAGGAACACAATATATATATATATATATCTACAGTATATATATATACATATATACATATATACATTATATATATATATATATATATACTGTACACACAAAAAATTAATTGAGGAACTTGAAAGCAGAGTATGTAAGAGGTTAAGAGTGAGTTCGTGCATGGTGCAGGATAACAACAGGCTTTAGCAGTCAGGGTGTGGGTTTAATAACACTTGCCCCTGTTCAGTGGTGTCTCGTCTTGGGCACCGGCGCCTACAAGGGGACGCCTAGGTTAGTTCTCTCGGGGTGGTGGGGGAGCAGGTTCAGCAAGGATATTTATCTTAATTTTAATCATCACTGTAATTTTACTAGAACTAGATGTGAGAGAATGGGGAGAGCTAGACCATCATTTTGGATACGAAAGATAGGACTATATAAGTAGGAACTACAGTATTTTTGTTAGTATCATGAAGGAGGATTATGCAGTCTCCCTTTATAAGGGACTACTTTGATAAGTACTGTACATTTGCTACTGTTGGAATATATAGTTAAAGCGAAAGTTGATTAAAATCATATTTGTCATCGTAGATTACCTCGAGGTAGATTTGGGGACATACAATGGACGAAAGTGATGTCATCCTACTGTCAACCAACATACATTGACCATGGGGTAGGCTTTTTAAGGGTGTATATCGTTTACCTTGTCTTAGATAGGCTGTCGACCAAGAATCATTAGCCCTACCAATGTTAGCAAGTGTAGTCGATTATTACATACGAAGAATACTGGAATTGTGCATAAGGCAATACAACATGAAGAATACTGGAATTGTGCATAAGGCAATACAACATGAAGAATACTGGAATTGTGCATAAGGCAATACAACATGAAAAATGTGTATGATGGGTGCTAACATACAATGACAAATTTAGTAAGTGTCATTTAATGTTAATTATAGAAAACAGAAGAAAGGTGTCTGAAGATAAATGGTTTCATTATGGAATACTTAAGAGTCTTATCATTAATGTTAAGTGTGCTTTGGAAAATATGTCTGATTGACAGATTTCTAAAATATTATAGGCATATTTTTTGGAAAGTTTCAAAGATATCCATTAGGAAGGAGAAGGAAATTGGTCAACATTATGATATGTGGTTCTCTTCTATAACAGTCATAATACAAAAATAGGACTTACAAACTGAAAACACTTAAGTGCTAAAGGAAGAAGAGTTACAACTACGAGTAAATACAATTACATTTCTGCATTACTGTGATAAGAAACGAAATTAAGGCAGGGTTCGACAAAACAGGATTTAAACTAAACTAATTAAACTAAAATTCAAATATGTTGGTATTCTTTATGTAATGCATACGGTAGTTCGTCTTGTAGAACTAGTTACAGGAAAACAAGCTGTGAATGCCCATTCAGATTATCTTGACGTCTTTCTCCACTTCATTATTGGTGATTTAGGCAATTTCATTCAGCTTAGGATCTCTAGGGATTAAATCAGGTATACATTATTTCAATTAACCCTGTTACTCCCACAGCTCGATCCCTTCTTAAGCCCAGACAAATCGTATCATGTTAACCAGAATAAAATGAAGAGAGACGTTCTGATACCGAAAGGTATAATATAACATTAATTGTATCTACTTCCAAATAAATTACCATTAAATGCCTTCTACCTTGATTTATTGACCTAGGTGATAGGGCTACGATTTAAAAAAGATAGTTTAATTATATCTAAAGGTAACTTGTTGAGTATCTAGTCTTTCAAGACTATTTCATTAGTTCATTAATACTACAGAAAGATGATCTGACTCTGCCTAGGAAGATCCTCGAGGAATTCAAGGGTTAAAGAATGTATCCATTAACCCTCCAACTCAGACAGATCCTTCCCAAGTTTAATATATCAGTCTGCATGTAGCTAGAATAATACAAATACTGGTGTCATCTGGTTGAAAGTGTTTGAAGTTGTGAATGAAGATAGTGTGATGGTACAGTGTGCTTCTAATTAATAAGAATGAATGGAATATGTAAGAGTTTCACCAATTGAAGCAAGATTAGAGTTTTACTGGACACTGAGTAGGCAGCAAGCACAGTATCAATACCCCAAGGATGTCTGCTAATCTACCTTTCTACAGTTATCTACACTTTACCCTTTCAGAACACTTTTTCTCATCTGTTTATCCGCCCCTTTACTTACTTAGTTTTGGTACGTAATAAATTATGAAAAATATATACAGTATATGCCTATTTAGATACAAATTAAAACAAAATATTATATAATTTAAAACTTAAAATTATCATTTTATATCGATTTACCAATCAATAATTATTGAAAGTTATAGAAGTTGTTCAAATAACCCCTATAACTACTGTAAGTACTAGGCAAGACTGCATATGCCGTGGAATTATAGTTTTATGCGTCTGTTCGTTACCACATTCTTTGTGCTGCATAGGCTACTGTGTGTGCTGACAATTGTATATAGATATGTGTATGTGAACGTCCATATTTAAGCAGTAGGAGTACAGTACTGGTCCACCACACTTACCATTTACATATATTGAAACATTAATATTACTGCATATCAAATATTGTAGCTATTCATTATATTAATTTACACATCATTTATCAAAATAAATAACTCGTTGAGAGTTTCAATACAATCCCATTCATAAGCTTAATCCTTGTGTAATATAGCTAAACCTGGTTCCAGATATTGAATGTAAAACTCACTTAGGCCTAACTGAAGTAATTCAGACAAGTGGGGTACCTCAATTGTCACAAAGGTTATAGTGCCGATCTAGTAACTGGTCAGTCCCAATTCAATCCCAGCAGTGGGGCTTGGGATTTTTGTGAGACTGGTTCAGCATGGATTCACGAAGGGTAGGTCCTGCCTCACTAATCTATTGACATTCTTTTCCCAAGTATACGAAGCAGTAGATAATGACAAAGAATATGATTAAGTCCCCCACGAAAGATTGTTGAGGAAAATAGAAGTTCATGGGATAGGGGGAACTCTAGTAAGTTCATGGGATAGGGGGAACTCTAGTAAGTTCATGGGATAGGGGGAACTCTAGTAAGTTCATGGGATAGGGGGAACTCTAGTAAGTTCATGGGATAGGGGGAACTCTAGTAAGTTCATGGGATAGGGGGAACTCTAGTAAGTTCATGGGATAGGGGACACTCTAGTAAGTTCATGGGATAGGGGGAACTCTAGTAAGTTCATGGGATAGGGGGAACTCTAGTAAGTTCATGGGATAGGGGGAACTCTAGTAAGTTCATGGGATAGGGGGAACTCTAGTAAGTTCATGGGATAGGGGGAACTCTAGTAAGTTCATGGGATAGGGGGAACTCTAGTAAGTTCATGGGATAGGGGGAACTCTAGTAAGTTCATGGGATAGGGGGAACTCTAGTAAGTTCATGGGATAGGGGGAACTCTAGTAAGTTCATGGGATAGGGGGAACTCTAGTAAGATGAATTAGGTTATGGTTAATTGGTAGGAAACAAAGCGTTAGCATAAATGGTATACAATCAGACTGGGGTATAGTTAAGAGTGGAGTCCCACAAGGATCTGTTTTAGGCCCTCTGCTGTTCATCATTTATATTCACGACCTTGATGTAGGAATAACTAGCAAAATCAGTAAATTTGCAGATCTACCTATCTATCTATCTATCTATTGCCTGACGCCGTGATCCCCGAAGGGGTGGCCACGAACGAACCGCCCCCATGCACCTCGGTCCCCAGTCAGTCGACGCCCATCCCCCCAACCAGCACCGCCCTCATTCATGTACTTCCTCACTCCATCCTTCCACCTCATATTCGGTCTAACTCTCCCTCTCTGTCCCTCCACCTCGCTCTCGTACACCCTCTTAGTCATTCTCTCGCTTTCCATACGTTCCATATGGCCGAACCATCTCAAGTTGTTCCTTTTCACACTTTCCAGCACATCTACCTCCACACCACACCTCCTTCTTACTTCCTCATTAGTCTGTCTATCCCTCCATGTAACTCCGCACGCACTCCTTAAGTAATTCATTTCCACTGCTCTCACTCTTGGTCTGAGTCTCTCAACCAACGTCCATGCTTCGCTTCCGTAAGTCAGTGTCGGGATTACCACACTGTCATGCAAGGACTTCTTCACTTCCATACTGACCACCCTATTTCTTGTTATTGCTTTTAGCGTTCCTACAACCCTCTTCCCCTGTTGTACCCTCTCCCGCACTTCTTCATCCATAGTCCCATATTTACTCAACACACTGCCCAGATACTTAAAAGACTTGACGATCTCCATAGCCTGACCGTTCAGCTTCACCTCACACTCTGTGACTTCACCCCTTTCGAAGACCATAACCTTGCTCTTCCCCGTATTTACCTTCAAATTCCGTTTTTCGCACACTGTTCCAAACTCATTTACCAGACCCTGCAACTCCCATTCATTATCACTCATCAGAACTGTATCATCTGCAAACAGCAGTATAGGTAGCTTCCACTCAATTCCCTCCCTTTTCAGCGATACACCAACATCCACTGCTCTTGATAGTATTTCTTTCATGACTCCATCCATATATACAGTAAACAACCACGGGGACATCACACACCCATGTTTCAAACCAACATTCAGGTCAAAGAACTCGCTCTGCTCACTCTCCACACGTACTGCCGCCTTTGCACCCACATACATGCTCTTCACTGCTTTCAGCAACTTGCCCTCTACTCCGTGCAGATGAAAACAACAAAAATAGGAACAGTGATCAATTCTGATCATGATATTCAGGCTCTCCAAAGAGATCTAGATACACTACACAAATGGGCAGTAAATTGGCAGATGAAATTCAATGTACAGTGTAGTAAAATTTGGTAAATCGATAGAAAATGTAAGATATACTGTAGAATAGATACCGTGAATATAAGAAACTCAGATAATGAAAAAGATTTGGGAGTCATCGTCAACTGTGATTTGAAATCTAGAAATCAATGCATTAGTGCTCGAAATAAGGCAAATAGAGTTCTCGGATTAATATCTAGAAGTGTGAGTAATAGAACAGCAGACGTAATCTTAAAACTTTATCTAGCGTTAGTAAGATCACATATGGATTACGCTGTCCAATTTTGGTGTCCTTATTACAGAATGGACATGTAGATTCCTTGGCGAGGGCTCAACGAAGAATGACAAAAATTATCCAAAATACTAGAAATCTTTCACATGAAGAAAGGTTGAAAAAATTAGGCTTACATTCGTTAGAGAGACGCAGAAGTAGAGGGAATATGATAGAGGTGGTCAAGTGGGTTAGTGGGATTAATAAAAGGGACATGAAAGATGTACTAAAGCTTAGTGACAGCGAGAGAACTCGAACAAATGGTTTCAAATTGGATAAATTTAGTTTCAGAAAAGATCTAGGCAAATATTGGTTTGGTAACAGAGTTGTAGATAGGTGGAGTAGGCTACTAAGTGCTATAGTGGGATCAAGAACGATATAAAGCTTTAAGATAAAATTAGATAGGCATATGGACGAGATGGGTTGGGTGTGAGTGGGTTCTGCCGGGTGTAGGCAAATCGTCTCTCTGCGGACTCCCGTTTTCTAATGTTAACCTCTGACCATTTTGGTGAGGTTAGACCTCATAGTATTGGTGAGTTGGGCCTATAATTGGCCCTTATAATTTAATTAGGGTTGGGTGTAAGAGGGATTTGCCTTGAGTGAGCCCATAGGCTTTCTGCAGACTCCCATTTGTTAATGTTCTTATGTTCTTATATATCCAACCCAGTTTGGCTACTAAAAGTTAAAATAAGACATCATAATCCTAAAATAACCCCAATTATACTGGTGGCAGCTGTGAGATATAATGTAGGATGCGGATATTATTGAAATATTAAATTGCAGGGAAAGTTAAACGTTAGTTGAAAGGGTATATTAATTTTTCCATCTTTTAAAATGGGTTGATTACTGAATTAAAGGTAGACGAATGTAATGAAGTCATGGGATACTCGAGGTGGTTATACAATGATCTAAGGGCAATCTGTGACAACATTAATGACGTCATGGGATACTCGAGGTGGTTATACAATGATCTAAGGGCAATCTGTGACAACATTAATGAAGTCATGGGATACTCGAGGTGGTTATACAATGATCTAAGGGCAATCTGTGACAACATTAATGACGTCATGGGATACTCGAGGTGGTTATACAATGATCTAAGGGCAATCTGTGACAACATTAATGACGTCATGGGATACTCGAGGTGGTTATACAATGATCTAAGGGCAATCTGTGACAACATTAATGACGTCATGGGATACTCGAGGTGGTTACAATGATCTAAGGGCAATCTGTGACAACATTAATGACGTCATGGGATACTCGAGGTGGTTATACAATGATCTAAGGGCAATCTGTGACAACATTAATGACGTCATGGGATACTCGAGGTGGTTATACAATGATCTAAGGGCAATCTGTGACAACATTAATGACGTCATGGGGGAAGGGAAGATTATTTTCCAGGTTAAGGATTCAGTAATTAACACTCTAGGCATTCGGAGTTGGTGTGTTCTCAGTGAGAAATAAAAATGTATAATGACTACTGGACACTAATATAGGACTGAAAGTTAGTGAAGAGTAACAAGTCTTGTTTTTTGTTTTTTGTTTTTTCTATGTCATTGAGGGAGGCAAAAGGCATAACTGCCTATAGCGAGTGCCTCCCCCATAGTTGAAAGAGTGACAGGGCCAAAATCAAGGGACGTTCGAGCCAAAATGCCTGGACACACGGAGTTTGAAGCAATTTAAGTCATAGGAAGAGGGAAAGACTGATTCTGGGAGAGAGTTCCAGAGCTCAGATGTTGAGTAGAAGAAAGTTTGAGAGTAACGTTTCACTCTTGGGTTGGAGAGTTGCACAGAGTAGAGGTGGGATTGAGTTGCAAGACGGGTACCACGTGCCCTACGTAAAGGAGGTGGTATGCACTGGGATAGCTCTGAGGAACACTGATTATTATAGTAGCGATAGAATAGCGAGAGAGATGCAACATTGCGGCGGAGAGAGAGAGATTGCAGAGAGTTGGTGAGTGGACGGGAGTTAATGATACGAAAGGCCTTCCTTTCAACTTTGTCTAGGAGAGCGGTGTGAGAGGAACCTCCCCACACATGTGAACAATACTCAATACAAGGGCGCACTATGCCCCTGTACAGAGCAAGAAGCTGTGCAGGGGAAAAGAACCCCCTAAGGCGGTTGAGCACACCCAGCTTCTGGGAGGCCTTAGCAAGACTGGTAATATGGTCCTTCCAAATGAGAGCAGAAGAAAAAGAGACACCAAGAATATTGAGAGAAGATGAAGGGTTGATTTTTGTATTGTTGAAGAATAAGGGATAGTCCGCTGGGAGATCCTGACGGGTAGATAGATGGAGAAATTGGGTTTTGGAAGCATTAAAGTTAACAAGGTTTTCTCTGCCCCAATTGGAAATAGTATTTAGATCAGAATTTAAGAGTTCTATGGCTTCATTACGTTTGTCGTTGAGGGATTGCTGGCTGGGGCGTTCTGAAAAACTAATGGAGTAGTGTAAGGTTGAGTCGTCTGCGTATGAATGGATGGGAATTAAGGTACAGTTAAGGAGATCATTTATAAAAATTAGAAAGAGAATAGGAGATAGGACAGAGCCCTGAGGAACACCGGAGTTTATAGGGTGAGGAAGTGAACAATGGCCGTCCACAACCGCGGCTATGGAACGGCCGGAAAGGAAATTAGAGACAAAGGCACAGATGGAGGGATAGAAACCGAAGGAGGGTAGTTTAGAAATTAAAGATTTATGCCAGACTCTATCGAAGGCTTTCGATATGTCTAGTGCAATAGAAAAAGTCTCACCGAAGTCCCGAAAGGAGGATGACCAAGAGTTAGTAAGATATGAAAGAAGATCACCAGTAGAGCGACCCTTAAGGAAGCCATACTGGCGATCTGAGAGCAGATTATGAGAAGAGAAATGCTTAAGAAATTTGGAAGCAAGAATAGTTTCAAAAACTTTAGAAAGACAAGAGATAAGAGCAATTGGACGATAGTTGGAGGGTTGAGAGCGGTCACCCTTCTTTGGGACAGGTTGAATGTGAGCAAACTTCCAGCATGAAGGGAAGACGTTAGAGGATAGACAGAGACGAAAGAGTTTGCCTAGGCAGGGAGTCAACACGGAAGCACAGTTTTTGAGAACAACAGGAGGAACACCGTCCGGACCGTACGCCTTATTAGTGTTAAGCCCAGAGAGGGTAGAAAGTACATCTTTAGAAGAGATTAGGATATTAGGCATAAATAAGAGAGAGGAGGGCGGAGAGGGAGGAGAGGGAGGAATAGCACCGGAATCATCCAAGGTGGAGTTTCTAGCAAACGTTTGAGCGAAGAGTTTAGCTTTGTCAGAGGAAGAAGTGATGGTTGTGCCATCAGAGTGGGAAAGGGGAGGGAAAGACGAGGAAGAGAAATTGTTGGAGAGGTTTTTGGCTAGATGCCAGAAAGCTTGGGAAGAACTAGAGTTGGATAGTTCAGTGCATTTATTATTGATGAAAGAGTGTTTGGCAAGTCGAAGAACAGATTTGGCTTGATTCCGGGCAGAAACATATGTAGAATGAGAGTCTTGAGTTTTAAGGCGTCGGTACCGTTTGAATGCTTCCTCCTTATTGCGGACAGCAGTAGAACAGGCGTGAGTAAACCAAGATTTTTTAGCATTAGTCTGAGAGAAAGAGAATGGAATGTATGCTTCCATGCCCGATAGGATTACCTCGGTAATGCGTTCAGCACTCTCCGAGGGTCCTCGGCCATGGAAGCAGAAATCATTCCATGGGAAATCAAAGAAGTACTGCCGAAGAGCCTCCCAGTCGGCAGCGCCAAAGTGCCACAAGCGCCGCCGGCTAGGAGGATCGGGTGGCTGTACTGGAGAGATAGGACAGGTGACAGAGATAAGTTTATGGTCGGAGGAGCCCAGAGGAGAGAAAAGATCGACAGTATAAGAAGAAGGGTTAGAAGTTAGAAACAAGTCAAGAATGTTGGGCCGATCTCCGATGCGATCCGGGATACGGGTGGGTTGCTGAACTAACTGCTCTAGGTCATTTAGGATAGAAAAGACGTAGGCTTGTTCACCAGGTGGATCAGTAGTGTGAGAGGAGAGCCAATGGCGGTGGTGAACGTTGAAATCTCCTAAGATGGAGATTTCTGAGAAAGGAGAAATGGATAGAATGTGTTCCACTGTAGAGTTTAGATAGTCAAAGAATTTCGGAAAGTTGGTAGAGTTTGGTGTAGGGGATGTCAAAATCAATCACTGCCCTTTATCTACTTTACACTTGCATGGTCAATTTCCAAACAATAGTCTACCTCTGAAGTTGGCCAGGTGAGGAACATATGTTAACAGAGGATCTACATGAAATGCAGAAAACAAGCATGTACATGTTAGTTTTGGTCTCCCAGAGGTGGCACTCTTGGTAGCGTAAGAAGCGAGGGGAATCAACTGCACTACAACAGTTATTTAGGAATCCCCGGCCCCCGCACCATCTTACCACCTATAGATACTTTGGGGCAGGTGGATAAACAGTAACCCTCACTGTTAGTAGCATGCCCTTATTTACACCTAATATGGTTTCCAATTTGCAAAGTCAAACAATTACTATTACGGGAAACTGTGTCTGTCACTTTGTGCAAAAGACTGAATAGAAATGAAAGGAAGCTGGCCACTACCCACCTACCACAAAAAGGGATTTGTACTAGGATTGATTCGACCCTGAATCTTCTGAAGCAGTTGAGGCTCAAACAGGATTATCTCGGATATATCACTCCTTCATTATTATTTCCACATTTGATACTATTATATATTGTAAAGGGAACCAAAAGCAGGAATCTCTTTTAAGGGCATTCACCATCGTATTCTGTTTACAATAGTGCATGTTAAATAGTTTGCATTGCATTTCCGTATACATTTGCATGTTTGTAAGCATGTTATTATCCTAGGAAATTATGCTGGCTGGTGTATAGTAATGTGTGCATAGTATTATTAGAGTGATGTATACCTGTATAATACTGTAGTGTAAGTATGATCATGTGTGTCAATGCTCGTGTGTATCAGTACTCATGTGAGTATTAATGCTGATGGGCACCAATGCTCGTGTGGACTAGGGTTTGTGTGTACAAATGCTCATTGGTGCTTAAGTATCATTGCGTAACAGTGCTCATGTGTATAATTTAAAATGTAAAACTTGCAAACTAAACAAACCAAAACTGGGACAATGACAATATAGAGTAAAAATAACTTATCAAAATCGCTATGTGGAAACAACACTTACTAAAAAAAAATATATCAAATAAAAGAACACAATCCACCACATAGGGTGTACATTACTATATGAAAAAAATACAACGTATTATGCACTGATCTGCAAAACTTTCAGAAAAACACAAGTCTTTTGAAAACTTTGATCACTTGTTGGATATTAAGAGAATGCTAGCAATGGATCTATCATATAAAGAGGAACACTATGACATCTTTTTGTTATAATAGTTATGAAATTGAATATTATAAATAAAGTGTTCCTTCTCACATGGTACTCATAACCATTCGGACAACGATTTAAGAATGCTATTGATACCAATGACCTATTTCCCGGAAGCCTTACCTTGTGGCGTGCCGATGGTGTGGTCTCTGGCTGGGTTACGGTTGTCAGCAGCCAGTGAGCGGGCCCAGTCCATCTCGTCCAGACGGTCCCGGGCTCCAGGGTTGGCCCACCCACACTCGTCCACTTCGAAGGTACAGTCACCGCTCTTGGCCGCCGCGACCTGAGGAGCACCTGGACAACGAGATAAAATAAGCGTTTACTTTAACCCCTTCAGACTCATATGACGCAGAGGTTGCCAGATTAGCAATAAGAAATAGAGTTCTCTCACTCTTATAATTACCTCTCCAAAATTAGTTTTCTGCCCACATCTAACTCAAAGACAACTGCAGAGGTTGAAGTAACTAAACTAAAGGTTTGTAAATACCCCTGATGGTAATAAAGGCTTTAAAGTATCCCTAATAGGCTCAAAATTGTGTCATATGTCGGAGAGGGTTAATAATAAGCCATCTTTTGTTTAGATAAATAAATGTTATTACTAGATGCATTTCTGTTTGTGTTTTGGCTTACATTTATACATTGGAAGACTGTTCTAACCTGTATACTTCAGTGCTTATATAACCTAATGATGCCACTCCAGTCTACCCAATTTCATAATACAAAGGGGCTATTATAGAAGTCGATGAGGATGCCTTTTAGTTGGTGGCTTCACTCCTTCTTGAGGGACCAAAATAACCCAATATTTCTCTCTCCCAAATGACTCTACGCAGATCAACTAAGGGAGTGATTCACATTCAGAGCTCTGATCGGCCTTCTGAGGGCGAATTACATATAGTAAAGTCAGGGTGGTACATGATGACCGGTCGCTGCTGTTTGTGGTCTGCCCAGGTTACATCCTTTGCCTATATCCATGCCACAAGTTCTCATGTTCAGATAACTGAAGGTTGTCCAACAACAACAGTATAATAGTTAATATATAATTTAAGCTCATTTTAAGTACTTAATACCATATTATGCTCGCGCTCTCTCTCTCTCTCTCTCTCTCTCTCTCTCTCTCTCTCTCTCTCTCTCTATATATATATATATATATATATATATATATTTTATAGAACTTACTTGGACAAGCTCCCTGAACGATGGATATGTCATCAATAGCAATATCGCCCAGGTTGTTGGAGCCCACCTCTCCCTGGAACACAATCTGTAGGGCGGAGACAGTCATACCATTTAGTTTAGTTACTGGATAATTGATAGAAAGAGATTATACAATTAACTTTTTAAATCAGTTAGTAATTCATATTATTTTCGAGCAATTATTAGATGATGTTATTTTATTTTATTATACAGTAATAGCTTTTAACATGAGACTGATATCGCACCTCAAATGAATCATGTATGTATGTAGTTCCTAATCGGAATTAAATCGTCTGATGGTATGTAGAATACAAGAAGTATGGTGTCTTTTAATTGAAAGGGCCAAGAACTCAATAACTATACTCTGTTTCTTTTCAGCTGGCGGTAAATTGAATCCCTTAGCAGCTAATGTATCGATACTTAATGGAAAAATATGAAACTACTCTATCTCTGCATCATCTTAATTAATACCAAGTATATAATTAGCACCATATTTCACAACAAAAATCATCATAATAATCTATATTTTATTAATTTCACCCCAACACCAAACACCCCCAATGAAATCAATTAAAGTATATATGTGATCCACCGGGATTCGAACCTGGGTTATCACACACAGTTTTTGCCACCTTAACCTTGATGAGAACTTTGCAATTTACCATCAGTTGAAAAAACAGAGTATAGTTCTAGATATAGGTATAATATCAGAGAATACTGAAATAATAATATATTAATCTTGATATAAAATAAAGATTAGGCAAGAACTAAATTTGTATATGGATAAAGGGTCAGATAAGCTTAAAGCATGGTTCACACATTCAAGAGTAGGCGCCAGAGTCAAGTACGAGTGAGCGAAGAGTGACACTCTTCGTGGATCTTCGTGACTCTGGCAAGAGCCAGCCCGAGTAAGGTCACTGTTCCCGATTTACCAAGAGTCAACAAGAGTCAGTACGTGTTCATCCAAGAGTCAGTACGAGTCACAGAGAGTCAAAAAGAGTCACGAAGAGTGTAATACGAACCCAACACGAGTTGAGGAAATTTGAAAAATAACGGTACATTTTCCGGGCCAATAAACAAAGAGTCTGTACGAGTCAGCAAGAGTGTAACAAGTCAACATGAATGTATCAAGAGTCAACAAGAGTGTAACAAGAGTCACGAAGAGTGCTCCCATTGTGCAGGTGCCCGATTCACCCAAGAGTTTAACAAGAGTCAACACGAGTCACAAAGAGTTATGCAGAGTTCAACATGAGTCAACACGTGTTGACATGTGTCTACACGTGTGTCCTTCGGACTCTTGACGGGGACAAGAAATTTCATGCAAGCATGACATTTCTAGGCCACGTCACGAGTTCCCAGGACACACCCCGATACCAACAAGACTCGCACGAGTGTAACACGAGTCACGAAGAGTATGCCCGAGTCATGGCCGAATCTGAAAATGTCCACACTCTTGCTGGACTCGGGCACCTACTCTTATATTTGTGAACCATGCTTAAGGTTAAATAACTAACTTGTGATAAGCAGGTTAAAAGAAAATTATATGCATACATCAATGTTAACTTAGTGTTACGTAAAAGTACTGAACCACAAAATTAGTATCCTAAACTACTTTGGATTCCTGTGTTTATGAATCATCTTTGTTTTATATACAAAAGATACCATGAAATTTCAAATAATATAAACTATGATTATAATCTGCACCACTGCACGTGCAGTAAATACAAGTTTCTTAAAATTACATGCACTGATAACATGAATTTTCTAGTATTGTCATATTTTAATATTTCTTCCTACTAGACATATCGCCACATTTACTTTGCCTATTCACTGGAATATACAGTAGATACCATATATTTATTCAATCTAAAATGCCACAGGAACGAAAGGACCGGCGTCACAGGCCAGAATAGCTATAAGGATCACCACACCAACTTCGTTGTCTCCCTTTCACATAACTACACATATGTATACATCTCTCCAATCACAGCCTTCTCGTATACAACCCACATTACTTTATTCCTTAACCTTTGTATGTACCAACTAAGTATGTATTCAATTAAGGTACCAACCATGCATGAAGACTATAATATTTTCATTGTGTAGGTACGACGGCGATCTGAAGACACCTCAGTAAACCTATGCCCCTCCCCCTGTTCTGGAGTCCACCACGACTGTCCGGTAATATGAACCTCAGCCGTGTGACTCGCCTAGTCATTCTGGGCAATTATTTGTTTCAATACTCCCCAGGTCTCTCAACTTGAGATATTAATTGTTTCTTTGTTGTTAATCCGTCACTTAAGACACTCGACTCATATCGATTGTTATTAGTACTGGCGATTAATACTATGTTCATGTTTCACCTTTGTTGCCAGTAATTCACGGAGATTCTTAACCACATTTGTGTAGGATTTATCCTCAACCTATTATGTACCCTATCCCTTGTGTGTTACTATTACTATTGCTTCAGTTGAGAAAACATCCCCGACTACGAATCTATATTCGAGAGTTGGAGATCGAAATGATTATGTTGAGACGATTCTCTAACTACTCAAGAGAGACGTTACCTGAATTAATATACCATCTACATGTCTATCTGATTACGTCAGCCCTGTACTTAGTTATGTAACAATCATATGTTCCCAACCTCCATTTCACTAGACAAGATACCTAGGAGTAGTTCCGAGATTTAATTAGGCAATTACTCATTGATTTGGAAAGCCCCCAGACCATCCCCAATTTCGTATGCGGGTCTGTGCTTAGGAAATTGTCGTGCCGGACAATATCGGCGTATTAATTTCGCGTGAGTTTGGCTACGGGTCAAACTCGGTACAACCGCCTCAAAAATTGTTACCCCATGAAAACCCGTTTTCTATGTATGCCCCCAATCCACGGAAAACTAACCTAACCCTGTGCTTGTACTAATCCATATCTGTTGATTTATATAATTAATAATATCCAATTTGCATACGATCATCTCCAGAGAAGTGCAGGAAAACTACCTAGTCTCTCTCTCTCCATTATGAGATAGATCGATGTCACTCATGCATGTACCCATTCCTAAGTTAAAGAAAAAGTTTTATTCACACTACTCTGCTTAGTGACCGCGTGCCCAGTGGTAAACTTTTGAGCCACCCTGTCCTTTTGTCCTCTCCCCGTAGGCCTACCAACCCAACTTCACAAACCTTCCCCTCGCATGACGCCCATCAGGATGTTTTTATATTCCGTGCCGAGTCAGTTCCGACTCGAACCCCAGTATACAGAGTGTGCAAACCTATTCTGGGATCTCTTTCACGATCCTCTAACCTAAGTAAACCACACTCCCCACCTGAACCGTAGGGGTAGAACGCGCGAGGCTATGCCCCCCTCCCACCCCCTTGAAAGAGGGTATAGGCCATAAAAATGTCACATCCACCGACCCCCAGCTCAGCTGTTTCGTTTTAGTGCCTAGGATATTATATGAACCAGAAATTGCCCGATCGATATGATCTGACACAGAGGCACTGCCCATGTCGAATCGTATTCCGTGCATTTCAACCAGGGTTCATTCGCTTTATATTAACGACTAATACCGTCATTTTATACCCGCATTTCGTTTTCGTAAGTTAAGTATTTCTTTTTCCTTCACCCTTGTGTTCCTTCCTTTCCGTCTCTTTCCACACCTATTATACATCTAATCAGTCATCCCTTCTAGTCCACAATCCACACTACTCTGTTTTCGTATCTTTGTTGTTTTTATATAAGATTAATTATGACAAATCTGAATACGATCCTCTCCAGAGAGCTCTAGGGAAGCCACCTAGTTTTTCTCTCCATTTAAGAAGATAAACGTATATTACCCCATGCTCCGGGATTCGTTCTAGCACCTAAGTAGTTATACAATTGAACTTGAGTTATCCAACCAGGTTCTATACTTTATATTAACGACGGCAACATACCGTCCAATTCATGCATGTCATTTTTTTCCTAAGTTAACTCTCATTAATCCGCCAATACTTTGCGTAGTAACAAGCATGCTCAGGTAACCTTTTATCCATCCTGTCGTTTTCCATACCAACCCGAACTTAATAACTCCCTCTAAAAAGGATGCCATCAGGATGGTAAATTGTGCCGAGCAAGTCATTTTCTCAAGCTTCCGTAAGCAGAGAGTACAAACCTATTTGGTACCTCCTTTAACTATCCCCTAACATAACTAACCACCCCTACAACCTGGGGCAGTGAATTAATGCGCGCGAGGCTAACCCCCCTTTTCCTCCCCTCAAAGAGGCCCAGCATCTCCCCCTCGCGTAGGACTACCGACGTCCTTATGCCCGCCAAATTCTTGCTAGAAACTCTGGGTATTTACAACCCATACCAACCTTCAAGTTTTCGATTCCAGCCTAAATCCTATTCCTATCTAACCCCCAAGTCCCCCTTAACCCGTCTTAGACTCCTAATAGCATTTCAGCTAACTCAGAGGAGGATTCTAGAGATAATATTAACGTAGGCTGCCTTACCGCTTGAGTCCAAAGGCGCTGGACGAACTATTTTTTTTACTTCCCCACATCCTCCTCTCAACTCATATTAATGATTTGTCTTAGAGTAAATGTCAGAAAAAGGTAATTCCTATTGCGGCCTACATGCTAACTTTATAATAGACCTTTAATGCTACCCTCTTCAACCAAGGGATTAAATTAACTTGTATTCCCCTCCGACATCCAAAAGTTAGACAAAGGAACCCCATCCCCATATATAGAGTTCCGCGCCAAAAACACCAGTTCGAGAGGATATAAGCCACGTAACAGAAGCGCCGCGCTCGTGGATATATTACCCAGCTCCACCCTCAGGATATACAGTGATTTGCGGTGTTCGCGATCTAAGTGACTCTGTGAGGGAATGAATCAATCCTTGACAAATATATTCTTGCAACTGAGAAACCAGGGGCCAGATTATATCTTTCAACAACCGATTCATAAATTCTTTTTGATTGTCTCATAGGCGTATTGTCAGCCGGCTCGCCACTACTTTGGGCTTAAGAGCAATCATAACTCATAACCGGTCCCAGGTAGAAAGATCTGGTTATGTTAGAAGGGATTACGCGAGTTTAGGAGAAAACTCGACGAGAAGATTCCTGGGCAAACAATTGTCTGTTTGACCGAAAGGCGAAAAGCCGTTTGCACGTCTGAACCTCCTCATAAGGCCAGAATTAGTAAGAAAAGTCGTTCTCCCGATGGTCTTACGTTATTTCGATCCACTGTTTATCTGGCTATGCCGATGACAGAGGCATTTAAGGCTTTCAGTAGGAGTCTCATAACGACGTGTCATCAACGGCTAGACAAATTAGCCCAACTGTACACTTCTCTACACTCCCGGACAACTTGAACGGCCAAAGAGTCGCTGTTAGCCCCCAACCCACCAACTCAAGGTAACGAGATACCTAGCCTTGTGATTTAAGTAATCTACGTATCGTTGAGTAATGTAATCAGAAGAATCATTCCTGAACGTTGGAAATGGGAAGCTAAAGAACTCTATTCAAATCCGCGAGCAGTGCTAAGAGACTATACCTTAACCGAGTGCTCCAACATCTATTGTTCGTGCGAATCCTATTGCGTACTCTATACCCGAGTGTTTAGCAGTTTAAATAAAGCTGTATTACAAACCATTTATCCACGATTATTTTTGTCCTCAGTTGATTTCCTTTATGTACTTTGCAATATATCCAAAAGCCCAGTCTTGCAGAACTCACCTATACCAAGTTAAAACCTGTATAAAATCAGGGCATAACATTGGCGGCTAGCGGTGGTTCTCGATTCGGATAGAAGATTTTATTGCATTGCATATTGTCAAACCAGAGAGGCAGGGTAACATCGCAAAAATGGCAGCTCGTTTTTACGCTCACATTCCCGTGTATGATGTAAACACGCATGATATCGCCACTTACTTAGACATAGTAAAGCCAGTGTTAGATTTGGCATTTCAAAATGACCGCGAGAAAATCGCCGTTGCATTATTGCACATTATGCAATTGGGAAAAGCCGTTTCCCAAATTGCTAAACAGGTAACGCCAAAGTCTACCTGGAACCGTTTCGATCCCTCGCGATCCAGGTCCTAGAACCACTTTTGGGTTGCCTCGTCGACCAAAGAATAATAAAAGTCGACAAGATCAAGTATGAAGGGGATATCAATGTGACCCTTCTGCACCTCTACAGATACGTGAGGGCCACGCATAGCTCCCAAGACGACGAGCAACAAAATGAACTTTTATTCACCGCATTACTCAACATCCTCCCACCTCACATCTATGCTCATCTCGACCCTTACGGCACTTTCGAGGAACACATGCTCGCCATCAGGGAAAGTTGCCAACTCAACCAAATAGTGTATGAAGGACACTCAGACGCCACCCTAGCCAAGGTATATGAGCACGTCAGACCTCACCCTGGCGCTACCAACCATTCGAGTCCGAGGTCAGTTCCCCCACATCCATTCACGCCCTCACATTCCCCCGTAGTACATGAAGCTCCTGTAAAACTCTCCCCCCCCAGCCATGTCTAAACACTCTGTGAGTCCCCTCCCCAATCCTAGGAAAGACAAAGGAAAGAAGAGACCCCTATCCACCTCTCCAGCCCCTATCCAGAAAAACAAAATTTCTCGCCTTAACCCCGTCATAAATAAGTCCCTCCATTCTCCTAAGAAATCAAAACCCGTGCACCCTTCCAAAATGACCCCCGAGGAAATTCCAACACTAGTGCACTCTTCCTTGCCTCTATCCCCTCTGACCGTCCCCAAGTTTTCCCCTGCCCAACCATCCATCAATGATAATCTGAAAGCAAAATTGTTACCCCATGAACCCCCTCCGTGTTCTATGCCTGCCATTAAATCACAGAACACAGAAATGGTCACACCAACTGTCACCAATGTCCTTCCAATGTCACCCCTGAAGAATACCGGCCAAGAAATGAGTCCCCCCTCCACCCTCTCGGATGCACCTGTGATCCAAGAGAAACCTTCACCCCCGTCAATCCCTCAACCACCTGTCGCACACCTCATTTCCTCATATTCATCATCTCTCGCTCTCTTCCCCCCCA
The DNA here is from genome assembly GCA_032716605.1 of Paralithodes platypus. NCBI lineage: Eukaryota > Metazoa > Arthropoda > Malacostraca > Decapoda > Lithodidae > Paralithodes > Paralithodes platypus. Next base: position 25,130,691 of record CM064499.1, read on the forward strand.
ATTGAGATATTACCCTCAATTCTTGCACTAACCCAGCAATCCCCAACCTCAAGCCCCCTCCTTCATTCTTGACTCTCCCTCTTTCCCCCCCCGATCAGTAAAACTTCCCCACTTGTGTCAACTCCATCACTGCTTTCTCCTTCACCCCCAACCCAAGAGGATCACCCCCTCCTGGAAAGTTCTTCACCACCTAAATACTCTAACGTCCCCATTCAGGGACCACTACAACCCCCACCACATGTCCCCCCCTCAAAACTGTCAACCTTATCTCCCAAGCCATCCTCTCCCCACTTATCCGACCTCGGTAAGTCCCTTCAAACAACGGCATCACCCAGGAAATATCTAGCTCCACTTACCTCCTATACCCCTCCCCCCCTCTCCAACATTACCCAAACCCCCCCAAAGTCCTCCTCCAGTAGTGCCCCCGCTCGTCCACCTACCTCCGCCCCGTAATCCAGCAGCGGTACCTCAATCTTCCCCCCTGTCTCCTGTATCAATCTTACCAAATCCGACACTCCTCCACAATCCTCTTCCTCAACAACCTCTACAAACCTCCACACCTCAACCCTCCAAGACCTCAGATCATCACAAACTCTCCACCCCCAGTATTCCTCACCCTTCCAACAACCCCTTTCACGACCGCAAACCCCTACCCAATCCAACCCCTCACCAGCAGCAACCTCTTCCACTCATTCTCTATCAATTCCCCCTACCCCAACCCTCCAAACCACCCTCCTTATCAAATTGTACAACCACCTCAACCTCCACCACGTCTGCTAACCCCAGCCACACCCCTAGTAACCACCAACCCCTACCCAATTCAACAACTCGCAAACACCACCAAACCTCCCAAATCTGCCTACAAAGTGCTCCACCCCTGCTCTCTCAATACCCTACCTATAAACCTTCAACACCTCCATCCCTACCAAATCAACCGCAAACCTCTGCCTCCATCTCTCCCCCCAACTCACCTACAAACCACACTCTGTCTACACCAACTCCCCAGACCCAAAACCAACATAACGCTCCGCCTGTCTCGCTCTCCCTACATGTGAACAAAATCCCAAGATCAAAGTACCCCCCACCAACACACCCCCTCCCAATAACCCAGACAGTCTCCAGACAGAAAGGGAAACCCTACCCTTACGACAGACCTAACGGTCCCCTCGTCAACCCCCACCAGGCTGTAAACACGACACCCAGTTTAAAGCCTCCACCACCACCACCACCACTACCAACCTACCAAAATCAAAGGAAAATTCCAAGGTCAACGCGCCAGGCACCTATCTTCCCCCTCAAGGTTGCTGGTTGAGCATATCTAGAAGCTCCTAAAATATGTCTGTATACCTTAATTTCAATCGTCTATAATTATTTATATCTGTTTTTAGTAAATTCTATTCCTCTTATTTTTTTACGTTAAAATTCAATATTCTATTTTTATTATTGTTATACGGATCCGCATTAATTACCTATATTAATTAATTTGCTTAATCCTACCTCAGCTTCTTCAATTGGTGTGTGCCACTAATATTCCGTCGTCTGCATTTCACTAGAACTTATATTTTCCAATATTTATATATATCCTCCTTCACCTTCCAGGGTATATTTAATTTCACATGTTACTATTTGAAGAAAGTGGTCGATCCCGTGCATTCCTGCCTTATTCCACTTGTGACCCTTAATTATATTTCGTTTATTTCCTTGATTTATTATGTTTCTATCACCTGTGTATACATTACGAATTGTGTCTATTATATTGTTATGAACTTTATAATCCTTAAGTATTTTAATGTTATTTTATCTCTCTTTATAGAGTCAAAGACTTTCATAAAATCAATTGACATAAGTGATTCCTTACATTCAAATATTTTAGTATACCATATATTAAAATATATAGGTAGTTTTAAATTCTTCCTTTATTTAAATTCAAGCCACTCTGTGTTTTCCTTTACTTAAGCATTTACTCTGTTTTCGTTTTTATTGCAGTTGTCATGAACATTTAATCACTTAAAGCTAGAAGTCTCAATTCATTCGTTTTAGTTTGTTTTTCGCTTTTGGTAGCATTACTGTCTTTGACTTCTTCCATCCTTCAGGTATTTTTCCAGTCCTAACATATTATTAAAACATGTCTTGTATTATTTCAAGGCATTTATTACTTTTTATCAAAACATAAAAAAAAAAAAAATCCCTTCCACCCTTGAGGTACGAGGTCGTACCTCATATGAAGGAGACGGAAGTAAAATGCCACAGGAACGAAAGGACCGGCGTCACAAGCCAGGATAGCTATAAGGATCACCACACCAACTTCGTTGTCTCCCTTTCACATAACTACACATATGTATACGTCTCTCCAATCACAGCCTTCTCGTATACAACCCACATTACTTTATTCCTTAACATTTGTATGTACCAACTAAGTATGTATTCAATTAAGGTACCAACCATGCATGCAGACTATAATATTTTCATTGTGTAGGTACGACGGCGATCTGAAGACACCTCAGTAAACCTATGCCCCTCCCCCTGTTCTGGAGTCCACCACGACTGTCCGGTAATACGAACCTCAGCCGTGTGACTCGCCTAGTCATTCTGGGCAATTATTTGTTTCAATACTCCCCAGGTCTCTCAACTTGAGATATTAATTGTTTCTTTGTTGTTAATCCGTCACTTAAGACACTCGACTCATATCGATTGTTATTAGTACTGGCGATTAATACTATGTTCATGTTTCACCTTTGTTGCCAGTAATTCACGGAGATTCTTAACCACATTTGTGTAGGATTTATCCTCAACCTATTATGTACCCTATCCCTTGTGTGTTACTATTACTATTGCTTCAGTTGAGAAAACATCCCCGACTACGAATCTATATTCGAGAGTTGGAGATCGAAATGATTATGTTGAGACGATTCTCTAACTACTCAAGAGAGACGTTACCTGAATTAATATACCATCTACATGTCTATCTGATTACGTCAGCCCTGTACTTAGTTATGTAACAATCATATGTTCCCAACCTCCATTTCACTAGACAAGATACCTAGGAGTAGTTCCGAGATTTAATTAGGCAATTACTCATTGATTTGGAAAGCCCCCAGACCATCCCCAATTTCGTATGCGGGTCTGTGCTTAGGAAATTGTCGTGCCGGACAATATCGGCGTATTAATTTCGCGTGAGTTTGGCTACGGGTCAAACTCGGTACAACCGCCTCAAAAATTGTTACCCCATGAAAACCCGTTTTCTATGTATGCCCCCGATCCACGGAAAGCTAACCTAACCCTGTGCTTGTACTAATCCATATCTGTTGATTTATATAATTAATAATATCCAATTTGCATACGATCATCTCCAGAGAAGTGCAGGAAAACTACCTAGTCTCTCTCTCTCCATTATGAGATAGATCGATGTCACTCATGCATGTACCCATTCCTAAGTTAAAGAAAAAGTTTTATTCACACTACTCTGCTTAGTGACCGCGTGCCCAGTGGTAAACTTTTGAGCCACCCTGTCCTTTTGTCCTCTCCCCATAGGCCTACCAACCCAACTTCACAAACCTTCCCCTCGCATGATGCCCATCAGGATGTTTTATATTCCGTGCCGAGTCAGTTCCGACTCGAACCCCAGTATACAGAGTGTGCAAACCTATTCTGGTATCTCTTTCACGATCCTCTAACCTAAGTAAACCACACTCCCCACCTGAACCATAGGGGTAGAACGCGCGAGGCTATGCCCCCCTCCCACCCCCTTGAAAGAGGGTATAGGCCATAAAAATGTCACATCCACCGACCCCCAGCTCAGCTGTTTCGTTTTAGTGCCTAGGATATTATATGAACCAGAAATTGCCCGATCGATATGATCTGACACAGAGGCACTGCCCATGTCGAATCGTATTCCGTGCATTTCAACCAGGGTTCCTTCGCTTTATATTAACGACTAATACCGTCATTTTATACCCGCATTTCGTTTTCGTAAGTTAAATATGTCTTTTTCCTTCACCCTTGTGTTCCTCGCTTTCCGTCTCTTTCCACACCTATTATACATCTAATCAGTCATCCCTTCTAGTCCACAATCCACACTACTCTGTTTTCGTATCTCTGTTGTTTTTATATAAGATTAATTATGACAAATCTGAATACGATCCTCTCCAGAGAGCTCTAGGGAAGCCACCTAGTTTTTCTCTCCATTTAAGAAGATAAACGTATATTACCCCATGCTCCGGGATTCGTTCTAGCACCTAAGTAGTTATACAATTGAACTTGAGTTTTCCAACCAGGTTCTATTCTTTATATTAACGACGGCAATATACCGTCCAATTCATGCATGTCACTTTTTTCCTAAGTTAACTCTCATTAATCCGCCAATACTTTGCGTAGTAACAAGCATGCTCAGGTAACCTTTTATCCACCCTGTCATTTTCCATACCAACCCGAACTTAATAACTCCCTCTAAAAAGGATGCCATCAGGATGGTAAATTGTGCCGAGCAAGTCATTTTCTCAAGCTTCTGTAAGCAGAGAGTACAAACCTATTTGGTACCTCCTTTAACTATCCCCTAACATAACTAACCACCCCTACAACCTGGGGCAGTGAATTAATGCGCGCGAGGCTAACCCCCCCCTTTCCTCCCCTCAAAGAGGCCCAGCATCTCCCCCTCGCGTAGGACTACCGACGTCCTTATGCCCGCCAAATTCTTGCTAGAAACTCCGGGTATTTACAACCCATACCAACCTTCAAGTTTTCGATTCCAGCCTAAATCCTATTCCTATCCCGTTCCTATCTAACCCCCAAGTCCCCCTTAACCCGTCTTAGACTCCTAATAGCATTTCAGCTAACTCAGAGGAGGATTCTAGAGATAATATTAACGTAGGCTGCCTTACCGCTTGAGTCCAAAGGCGCTGGACGAACTAGTTTTTTTACTTCCCCACATCCTCCTCTCAACTCATATTAATTATTTGTCTTAGAGTAAATGTCAGAAAAAGGTAATTCCTATTGCGGCCTACATGCTAACTTTATAATAGACCTTTAATGCTACCCTCTTCAACCAAGGGATTAAATTAACTTGTATTCCCCTCCGACATCCAAAAGTTAGACAAAGGAACCCCATCCCCATATATAGAGTTCCGCGCCAAAAGCACCAGTTCGAGAGGATATAAGCCATGTAACGGAAGCGCCGCACTCGTGGATATATTACCCAGCTCCACCCTCAGGATATACAGTGATTTGCGGTGTTCGCGATCTAAGTGACTCTGTGAGGGAATGAATTAATCCTTGACAAATATATTGTTGCAACTGAGAAACCAGGGGCAAGATTATATCTTTCAACAGCCGATTCATAAATTCTTTTTGATTGTCTCATAGGCGTATTGTCAGCCGGCTCGCCACTACTTTGGGCTTAAGAGCAATCATAACTCATAACCGGTCCCAGGTAGAAAGATCTGGTTATGTTAGAAGGGATTACGCGAGTTTAGGAGAAAACTCAACGAGAAGATTCCTGGGCAAACAATTGTCTGTTTGACCGAAAGGCGAAAAGCCGTTTGCACGTCTGAACCTCCTCATAAGGCCAGAATTAGTAAGAAAAGTCGTTCTCCCGATGGTCTTACGTTATTTCGATCCACTGTTTCTCTGGCTATGCCGATGACAGAGGCATTTAAGGCTTTCAGTAGGAGTCCCATAACGACGTGTCATCAACGGCTAGACAAATTAGCCCAACTGTACACTTCTCTACACTCCCGGACAACTTGAACGGCCAAAGAGTCGCTGTTAGCCTCCAACACACCAACTCAAGATAACGAGATACCTAGCCTTGTGATATAAGTAATCTACGTATCGTTGAGTAATGTGATCAGAAGAATAATTCCTGAACGTTGGAAGTGGGAAGTGAAAGAACTCTATTCAAATCCGTGAGCAGTGCTAAGAGACTATACAAAGGCCCCTACCTTAACCGAGTGCTCCAACATCTATTGTTCGTGCGAATCCTATTGCGTACTCTATACCCGAGTGTTTAGCAGTTTAAATAAAGCTGTATTACAAACCATTTATCCACGATTATTTTTGTCCTCTGTTGATTTCCTTTATGTACTTTGCAATATATCCAATAGCCCAGTCTTGCAGAACTCACCTATACCAAGTTAAAACCTGTATAAAATCAGGGCATAACACAATCTTTACCGTATTTTCCTTGCATCAAAAACTTATTATACATATAGGTGATAATACAAAACAAAAAGTTTAAGAAACCATTTGAAGAGTTGAACCTGAAGAGGTCTTATTATTTCATGTTAACTACTCGGAGCATAAGAGTTTGATCCATTATAGTTTTTCATTATGAAGAGTCTAGAAAGCCCTGCCCCCCAACGTTTCGTAATTAAACAAGGACTGGAGCAATCGACCTGATCATTCTACAATTTGGGACGAGGCAACCATTCAGTAGGTTTGAAATTTTACAGCCAGTTTGCTCCAGCCCTCCCTGAATTACAAGACGGTCTGAAAGGCTAGGGGTCACAATTTTTAGATTAGTTATAATGAAACGACTCTAGGTGTGTGTTGAGCGACTTAATATGGAAAGAAGTCCATTAATACAAAAAGTGTAAAGAGACAATGAAATTTTGACTGTATCCATTTGAGATTCGGGATGAGCTGCAATGTTATGCTTTATGTCAGCTATCACGACAGGAAGATGACTGGCTAAACATTACTACTGTAGCCTACTAATAAACCTAACTTAGACCAGAGGAAATTTAATATACCGTAATTAGGTACCAGCATACTTAATAATATATGATACAGGAAGATTGGCCAAATGTCTTGTGTTTGGAGTATCATATTATGAAGGATAACAATAGTCAGCAGGATTTGGGAGAAGTCAGCTACACAACAATGCCATGTAATACAGTATACTTGTTTAGCATTCAAAATTAAATATCAAGAAAAAATAACATAATATACTGTATGTCCCAATGAAACAAAATGATCCATGCCAGAAACAGGCAACGCTTCATTCAGTTACTATTCACCCAAGTGACTCCAGTAAAATTTTATAAAATGAGCTTCAGTTACGAGAAAATGTATTTGTGTTCTTATTTCCTAGTTATACAAATCATCATCACACTGACTTCTCTCCAACCACAAACTACTCTCATGCTCAGTAACTGGGCCGCTGCATCACAAAGCTGGGTGGTGGAAGCAATAGTAGGAGGGGATAATATAATGTTAACTACTGAATCAACTCTTTCGCAGTACATTTTTGGCATTCTTAAGGAAAATGGTTAGTGGGATAGATGGCTATTACTGTAAGAAACACTAGTGACATCTTACTGAATTACAAAAATATCATACAATAAAGGATAATTAGTTTATAATATGAACATGCACAGTACAAAATACAGTTTAACAAAACTAGTTATACAGCAATAAATAAGATAATTAATTGATAAGCATCGTCAGTTTCATAATCATACCGATTACCAAGGCATCATTCAGAGATAAAAAAAAAAATAGAAAAACATTATCAGTAGGCCTACTTCATAACAATTAAAAATTATAAATGGTAATGTTCAAGCAAGAACAGGGAAGGAAATATGTAACCTTTGATGCCGAAAGGTTCTTAATAAACTGTAGGCTTTACTATATTCATTAGGATAATAATATGTTTCCTGCGGTGCACTGGTAACACGCTCGGCACATAACCGAGAGGACTCGGGTTCAATTTCTGAGACGGAAGGTCGGGTTCAATTTCCGAGATGGAAGGCCAAGTCTCCTAACAACCAATGCCTGTTCTCTTAACAGTAAATAGGAACCTGGAGTTTGCAAAATATTTGTGACGTCTCTTCTAAATGTTTTGAGCACGAGTGAATTCTTCTGACAGAATTGGCTCTTAATAAAAAGATCACAAGCTTATTAATAATATTCCTTAAAGGTCTATATCCATAATATTATGGCTCGGTTATCCAGGCACAGATGCAACAGAACTCTAAAAGATAGGGTCACCACGCTGAGAGCCTGAAGTTGTCATATGGCACAACCATGGTATGCTTAAAAGTAATACGCTCTTACATCCATTCACCTGCCCCTTATAGTCACCTCTTGTGACATGCTGCAGTTAAAATCATAAGCATTACTTCTCCTCTCTGACATACAAAAAGCATCAACAAAGTGAGCATGTCAGCTAAAGTGAGGGTGAATTTGTAATGATTTATTTTTTCTGTCTCTTATGTTTTGAATTCTTGGCATTTTGCGCTTCTGTGGGTCACCTTGCTCAGGCAGGACATACGGCTAAAGAAAAAAATCACCAGGTTAAAATTAGTTTAGATCAGGTTAAATCAGGTTAGATTGATATGGTTAAATGAGATAATATCAGATGTTTTTTTTAAAGAATGGTGTCGAAAAGATGCAGCGGCGCCCCAGACTCCCACCTTATAACCTGTTTACCTTGAAGGCGGGCAGCTCAAGAGAGTTTGGTGGTACCTTGAAGGGTGTGGTTGAGGCAATGGGGACCTGGCCCTGGTACCAAGCGTTGCCAGCCTCCCCGGAAATGGTCCAAATAGTGCGGTCCTCAGCGCTGTTCACGTCATAGATGATCACGCTCAGCGACCCTATGCCGTTACCGTACATATGAGTCCAGAACCGCATACACAGGGGGCTGTCAGGGTCTGGTTCATAGGAATAACGGACACAGTATTAGTTACGAGATTTTGAAGTCTGTAAAGAAACATTATGATTATCTACTTGCTGGGGAGTGAAAATAGAAAACTGAATCCTCTAATATTTATGAGGGGGAGAAAGAAGAATTCATAACAGAAAAACGGGTGTAAGTAAGGAGAGAAGGGGTTATATATATATTTATATATATATATACAGTCTGAAAAGGGAAAACTAAAATTAATCAGAGAGATGGTGCCATCCTCGGTGGTGAAAATATCGTAGATGATCACCTCAGGAACCCTATGCCGTTACCATACAAGAATTTCTAAACCCCATACACAGAAGGCTGTTGAAATCTGGGCCACACAGAAAGCAATTTCTATATAGTAGTTAAGCAATGTCAAATCATTATGGGATTGAACTCAACTCACTTAACCCAAGAAATGCGAAATTGATGTAGGGCAAAATGCCCAAAATGGGTAATTTCTAGCCTTTAATTCTGACGGAATTTGTTATATTTACGATGAAAAGCATTATTTCTTGTCCATGAGTGTTAATTTACTTATAAATATGATGAACATATCAACTTTGAAGAGCAATAAAAGAAGTGGGAACAGCAATTAGGTGGTGAAAAACGTATATTATTGCCGCCCGGTCGTATCCTGGGGCGAGAGGCCAGGTGATATACACCCTCCCTCTCAAATCTCTGCATAGTGTCTCTAAGTGACTCAACCCTACCTTGAGCCCGGCTGACGATAATTCTTGCTGAAAATAACCGATTAATTATGGGAATACGAGGAAAAATAGCTGATAATTGAGGAGGGGAGAAAAAGGGGGGGGGGGGGGGACACATGTGAATGAGTGTTAGGAGGTTCTAGAGGGGAATTATCTCACCTAATCATGCATTCTTTTGTTTTGAGAGCCCCTGGGGCGTTTAGGAAGGGTTTTTTTATGGTCTTGCTTCCGAGAGGCCTATCGCGTTTGCTATAGTGACCCTTCCGTGAGGCTTATTTATTAGTGGCCCCTCCATCATTGACGATATGCCTATTACATAATAGCACTCTTTCAAGCCCTTGCGCCAGCTCGTTTGAAACAACCGCCACAGGGAGATAAGAGGCCACATCATAAGTGTATGCTAATTATCTTATGGAATCGTCCTTATGATTTGGGTACACGCTACGAAAAATCTTTGTAAAAATAAAAAAGAAAAATTAACTTAAGAAATGCTATAATTAAGCTTCCCAAACTTGTGGATGTCTTCCCGTGTGGATTCTATACGAGACGCTGATCTGCCCAGCGCCATAACGTCCTTCCTCTCCCTGTGGTCGTGCTGAGTGGACGCGCTTCCCGTCCTCTCTTCATTCTGCATTCTTTCGTCTCTTAGCGAGTCTTTTGCTCATTTGTATTTATCCGAGATGTTCTAGAATAGGTTTAGATTAGTTAGGACGGGCGTCCCCATTGGCACGTCCACAGGAGTGTGTTAATATAGGGTACAGTGTTAGGGCGTCCATGTGGTCCCCTTCTGGCACGCTCGCCTTTGTTTTTTTGTTTTTTTTCAGCATTTAGCTTTGCCTCTTTATAGCTATTTAGGAGGCTGTGTATATGCTGGGCTCCGCTACTTTGCCATCACTAAGATGGGGTAGCTTATGTTTTATCATTTTGCAGTCGCTCTGGTTCAAGACTTGCCCCATGTAGTGTGGAACTTCTGGAGTTTGGTACTGCTTTTTCCCCTTTGGATCGGGGCGACGTGTGGTAGCTGGTTGCTGTTTCGTCACTGGAGGTAAGAGTGTCGCGTGTCATCGTGCTGCTTGCCGTAGGTCTCGTGGCTAGCCTCATTGTAAGGGTATTATTCTATGGCTAGGATGATTTATTAATTATTGAATTAAATAATAAGTGTAACCTTAAGATGTGACCTCTTTCATGTAGTGATATTATACATGATCGGAAGGTGTCATGAGACGTCCTGGCGTATATTTATTTGTAGTTTTGTGAGTTTCTATCTTGGTCTGTCAAGTTAGCACTCTCAAAGGGTTTGGTGTTTCCCTCCGGCGATCAATTATCTGAAATTGGTACCGGAGGCTCGCCTCGGCGGGCAGGGAATAGATCCAATAAACCCGGCGTGGTCAGTAGTACCACTTGATTCCCCGGCGGAAGAGAAGGCTTCCAAAAGGGGTTTTTCGGCTCACCGGAAGGACTCGCCTATACAGATATCCTCACGTGGTGAACGACCTTGAATCCGTCATCACGGTGGAAAGGCCTAGTGGGGTTAAAAAACTATCACTCTAGTCATACAAGATGATATGATAGTTACCATTACATATTCTATAGGAATAATCATTAGTATAGGTCAGTGATACAAAGTGTCATAGATAAGTAGTCATATTGCCTTCATAGAAAAGGTCATCAGAGATCTTTTAAATAAGAAGGATGCGGCGGAAAATTAGAGTAGCAAGTGGTGCTACATCTAGTTTTCCGGCGTATTTGAGGTATATAATGTGTGAATGTCTCGGTTTATCCTTATGAGCATTGATTCTTGGAGAAAAAAAATCCAGATCACAACACAGGACCCAGGTAGGGGGGGCCGATCCAGGCGGAGTAACACTGTGTTAACTCCAACTTGTTTGTGCATCCCAGTCTTTAACCATAAACTTTGCGTAAAATGTGTTAAGTGCTTGGACCGATCCAGAGGCATCTGGTTGTCTAAAAAGTGCGGGATTTGTTCAGACCTTCGGAGTGGGTTATTTGACCATCGTGATCCTTCTTGCCAAGTAGCTTTATTGGAAATCAAAGCAACTTCTAATAGTTATACGAAAGACATCGCTCACAAAGCTCTTCAATGCGATGATGAGGCTCTTTGGGACCATTTAATCATTAAAACACAAGTTACTAAACCTCCTTCATCCCGGTCCAGCACTAAGTCTAAAGTTAAACCGAAAGTTCTATCAAAAGAAATTGTTAGTAGCAGTGATAGCAGTGAATCAATTACTACTAAGGCAACCCCCCTCGGCAGACTCCACAAGAAGATCGACCTAGATCAAGATCTAGATCGCCTCTCAAACGATCTTCGAAGTCATCAAGTGACTCACGGTCACGGTACAAGAAGAGAAAAACAATTCATGAAACGGAGACAGCTATCGCACAGATTTCAGGCGGGAAGGGTCTTCAGCAGAAAACCCGTACGGAGTCAACGTGCTCGGAACACCGGCAATCGCCGGGGTCTCGTCCTCCATCCTCCACCCCTACCTCTACCAAGCCTCACGTCCAATCTGGCAGTTCAGAGGTGGGGACGAAGGACGTTGAGTCGACTCCCAGGGATGGTTCAAGTGATATAAACACAGTGTCTCAATCGCTTGGACAGAATTTTTCTATACCTCTGGTAGATAACCAGATTAGTCATGCTAGGAAGAGGGTTCCGTCAAAGGTCTTGGCGGACCGATATGGGGGTTACCCGGCGGGTGGCCGTTACTGTGAAAGTGTGAGCCATAGGTCAAAGGCTAGGGTAGAAACAGACGATCATAGTGTTTGGCGACACCCAGAGCCAGTGCAAACAGGTACACAAAGAAATTACCCGGCGGGGGTAAGGGACAGTGAGAATGTGAACATTACACATCATGACCCGGTACCTTCATCCATACCAGACTTGACATGGGAAGGTTTTGAACAGCAATTACTATCCGAGGTACAGCAACACCCGGAAGAAGTGGAAGTGGTAGACGAAGGGCAGGAGGAAGTAGAACCATTACCATCTGGCCAACCCGAACGCTTAGCTAGTGTATCAGAGGTAGACTCAGTAATGTCTAAAGAGTCACAGAAAGAGAATGTGACGAAAGGCGATTTACAGACAATTTTACATAACTTCTTGCAAAATTTTCAGAGTCCAGCGACGTCACCGGAAGCTCTACCGAACATACCGGAAGCTCAACCGACAAGGTCTGTTGTGAGACCCTTAGAGACAGCCAAGGTTACTGCTCCAACTAACGTACCGCCCCCTCTTACTTGTGCTAGTATTATTCCTGTCACATCTACTTTAACTACAACGTAAGGGTTATCACAGATGTTATTCCTCCACCATTGGAAAAAAATATATATCAAGAAAGGCCCTATGCCGCTTCTTTATGGTCCAGATTTGTCATGGGTTAACGTTACTGCTCAGAATCCCTCCAGTGCGCAACAGACAATCTTGGGTGAGCTCCCGGTACCGAGTGAGTGGACTATTCAGATGAATAAGAACAGGAAACTAAGAGCTAAGGATATTGCAGGTAATACTGTACTTTAGATGTGTCTATCAAAGCCATTCTGAATGTATATGCATATGATTATTTTGTGTACACCTTCACACCAGCTCTCCCACCAGCCTCCTCTGCACGTCTTTATGCGGACTGGTCAAAGGTCGACGGCTTGAATGACGTAAAAGCTCTTGCTTTACTAACGCGTCCAATTCTGGTTATAATAATAATAATAATAATAACGATCAGTCCGGCAACCCAGTCCTTCAGATGGGGCAAGTGGGCACAAGTCTGTGGGTAGACTGGGAGACAGAAGCACAGCAGTTTGCCACCACTATTACTTCTAAGTCATCCCATCAGATACCTCAAGAAACACATTCTTGGTTTTCCTTGCCGATTACCAAGGCCGGCGGGGGGGGGGGGGTGCCTCCTGCTGTTCTAGGCTTTCTTTCAGCTCCAAAACTGTCTGTATGGAAGTTGCAGGATCCCTTTTCAACTCCACCCCCGGCGCACCTGGATAAAGATTTCAAATTACGTCAAAAAACATTAAGACTATTTTCCCAATTACTGTTGAGTCGCCAAATAGCCCAGTCTCTCATTAGAACCATACAAGCTACTGATTCAGATGCCAAGAAAGCAATGGAAAATTGGAATTATCCCAGCTCTTAATGTTACAAAATTCCATCCAATCGCTGGGCGACGTGTAGGATAGCCTTATTAGAGGCAGTCCATGCACGTCAAGACCTATGGATCTATCTGGTCAAAAAATTGCCGGAAGACATGTTTGGTCGCCGGGTAATATTGTCACCAGTAGTTATGCCCACCTTAGTTTGCCCTAATACTTGGCAAACAGTGTTTAATTTGGTAGATGCAGCTAGGCCGGGTGCTTCACCAGCTAGGAAAGAGCATTTTAAATTTCCTAAACCATATGCCAAACCTAAAGTCAGTCAGAAGGCTCAACCTAGTGGGTCTAAGTTCTTTCACGGCTCAAAGTCTCCTCCAGCGCCGGGAAGCAATCCGGCCAGAAACAAGCAAGGTAAGAGCTCAGGTAAATGGTTCAAGGGTCAACACAAATCAAGTCAAGGTTCGACTCCTGCCAAGGCTAGCCAGCCGTCTACCCCTACCCCACCACCTTAAAAAAACTAGACATATCACAAACTCTCTCACTCCCGGGGCCTATCGTGGGCGAGTTGGATCAGAGTGTAGTTACGCCGGACAAGCCCAGTCAAGTAACTGGGTCATTTCGGGCGTGTCACCGGGCTTGGCCCCGGCGGACTTGGGCAAGGACAGTGGTACGCAAGGGCATAACCTGGCAGTGGCTCCGACGGCGTCGTTTACGTCAACCACTCAAAATCAATCATGTTTCATTAGAGGTGGAGTCACTAGTCCAGGAAATGATCACCAAGCATATCATTGTCCCGGTCAATCCAACTTGCCCCGTTTACACGTCCAAGCTTTTTCTCATATCAAAGAGGGACAGTGTTCAGATGAGACCAGTCGTAGACCTGTCTCGTTTGAACCAATACATTCACAATTCATCGTTCAGGATGCTCACTGTGAATCAAATCAGGCTAACACTTCCGCTGCAAGGTTGGATGTGTTCTTTAGACCTGACAGAAGCCTATTGGCATGTCCTGGTAAACAAACAGTTCCAAAAAATCCTCGCCTTGAGGATAGAGCATCAGACTTATGTCTTTCAGCGGATGCCTTTCGGGTTGAACTTAGCACCGAGAATATTTACCAAATTAGTCCGACAAGCTTTACTACCACTTTTAAGTCAGGGAATCAAAGTGTTGTGGTACCTAGACGACTGGCTAGTGGTGGCAGAATCAGAGAGTCAATGCCGAAATCATGTAACTCAAATTCTAGATCATGTACAATCCTTGGGGTTCAAGGTCAGCTTGGTGAAGTCAAACCTTGTCCCAACAAGGGTAATTCAGTGGATAGGGCTGGTCTGGGACACAGCACATCTTACTCTCAGTCAGAGTGTGGACAATCGAAACAGATTTCGAAAGAAATTGTTTTGTTTTCTCCACAGTCTGACAACCACGAGAAGGACGTGGGAGTCTCTGGTCGGCTCTCTCAACTGGATTCAACTTACTGTAAAGTTGGGCCGGTTGAAAGTAAAGAGATTAATCTTGGAAGGAAACAAACATTTTCCGCTGTTGCCGGCGGGAAAGTTATGGCAAATTCCGGCATTAATCCACAATTTACTATCGGTTTGGGCGAGGCAGAAAACATTGCATTCAATAATGACGTGGACGTCTCCTCCACCTACGGTATGGGTAGACACAGATGCTTCAGGGACAATAGGCTGGGGATATCAGTCGAGCCTAGGCCATCAGGGTCAAGGGCTTTGGTCCCAATCCGAAAATGTTCACATAAATGCAAAAGAGTTGATAGTCCCCTTAATTTTCCTACAGGCTCACGGTTACACTTTGCAAGGGAAATCACTAGCCTTTCGAATGGACAATTTGAATGCAGTATCATGCATCCAAAAACAGGGGTCAACAAGGTCTCGGACCTGAAAAGCTGAACATTCATCTTCACGCATCATACCTGCCGGGCGTAGCCAACGTCTGGGCAGACGCCCTGTCACGGAGACAGAACACATTAGTAGAATGGTCTCTCAAGCAAACCATCTTCAACGAGATAATTGCAGCCATACCGTCCACAAGTGGACTTATTCGCGTCCAAGGAAAACATCAAACTTCCTTTCTACCTAACCCGCCGAGAAGTAAGTAACTTCGGCGGGGGGGGGGGGGGGGGGGGGGTCCAGACGCATTGATGGAGGATTGGAACAGGTAGAATTCCATCTATCTGTTTCCATCTCCAGACGCTTCACTTATGTGTCAAGTAGTTCGCAAACTACGAGATTATCGGGGCGTAGTCTCGATAATCGCGCCCCTGTGGCCGGCTCAGGTGTGGTACCACCAGTTGAAGACGTGGTGCAAGAACCTGGTGTCACTCCCGATCTCGTACTTCCACTTGGAGACAATTGGCAACCTCGAGACCTCGCTGACTTTTGCATTTTGGACATTCAGAAGGCAAAATGGTTAACTCCTTACGGTGAAAGTGTAACTAATACATTTCTAAATCAGTACACTCTGTCTACCAGGCGTCAATACCAGTCACATCGGAAATCATTTACAACCTGGATAGTGGAAACAGATCAAACTGAAGCATCAGTAGCTTTAATTTTCAAATACCTTGACTACCTATTTGAACATAAACGCCTTTCCGTAGTAACACTTAAGAACCATTTGTCAGCAATTAGAAACCCCTTTTATGATTTAACGGGTCTATCTGTACCACAGGCGGAGGAGACGGGTTTTATGAGTGCGTGTTTTAAGCTTCGCCCACCACCCCGTCAGCTCATGCCTACCTGGTCGCTAGACAAAGCATTGTCTTTACTTCATTCTCCAAGTAAAATCACGCTCCAGATTTTGATTCAATCTTAAAGAAGGCTGTGTTCCTTATGGCTTTGGCTACAGGTAACTGGGTGTCTGAGCTGGCGGCGATGAGCAACGAACCTAATTGTCTCAGGTTTGGGTTGCGCAATGTAAATGTCCAAATTGCGCCGTTACCCACTTCTATAGCTAAAAATTAGCATAGTGACCATGTGTTTTCTGCTTTCACGATCCTGGCGCTAAAGCGAGGGGATGTGCATTGCGCATCATATATTATGCCCAGTACAATCTCTTATTCAGTTTTTGAGAGCATCCCAGC
The DNA here is from genome assembly GCA_032716605.1 of Paralithodes platypus. NCBI lineage: Eukaryota > Metazoa > Arthropoda > Malacostraca > Decapoda > Lithodidae > Paralithodes > Paralithodes platypus. The sequence continues at coordinate 25,147,286 of CM064499.1, forward strand.
CTAAGCAACCGGGAGCTCTCTGAGTTAATAGTACAGGCAAGCGCATCACGAAAAGGAAATTAGCATCTTTGCTGGTAGAGGTTATTAGAGAAAGTAACCCCGGTGTAGTAGGGAGAGCCCATGATATCAGAAAGTGGGCAGTGTCATTAAGATTCTTACAAAACTTTTCGGTAGAAGATATTGCTAACACGCACCTATGGGTGTCTAACCATACATTCTTGACGTGCTACCTGTCTGTTGACTTGGATAGACCAAAGCTCACCTGTGTGGCATTACGTCAACAGGTCTAATTGGTCTTTGTGCTGTTAGAATTAAGAATAATTTTAAGAGTGGAAAAAGGGGGAGGGAGTACTGGAGAGCTAAGACCTTCAGCCCCTCCGCCGGATAATGTGATGAGTATACAAGCTGTGATATACTTAATATTATTGAACTGGTTTTACAGTTCCAGATTATATTTTAATTTTAAGTGATATATATTTATGAGATATATATATATATCTATGAGATATACGCAATAATATGTATAAGAATATACAGTAGTTATACGTACAAGTTAGTTATAAGGTAAAAATATTTGTGATCAAATACTTTTTGTCCCTTACAGGACTCTGACGTCTAGTGAGAATCGGAGGATTATCTTTATATTGTCAAAGAATCAAGAATTCTTGAACAATGTTTTATTGAATCTTAGATGTGAAACATAGTGATATTCATTACCTACATATACCTGTGAGGTTATCTACAAGCAGACTATCTTTGAAGTGCTTGGTCTGCTTTTCTTTCCATTTTTTTATACCAAATATTGTATGTACACAATACATTTAAGAATGCTATTTTGGGTGTCTTTTCTCAACCTATTGTTGATTTGTTAGTGGTGTTGGATATTGTCACGAATGTTCCCCTCCAGTCTTGAGATATCAGGCATATCGTCAATGATGGAGGGGCCACAAATAAATTATAGGTTTGAGTCCCGGAGGGAAGAAGGAAAACCTAATATTTAGTAGTGGCCCCAAAATCATTAACGATGCAGGCCCTCCCTTCCATCCCCTTCCCATTCGTTGATGTCTTTAACTCATTGACTGCGGGTGATGTTCTGGAATGTCCTGGCAATTTACAGCAATTTCCAGGATTTAAAAGCCTGTGAAAGCCGTAGAAATCGAGTGTCAGTGGGCGGGAGCGTGAGGGACCCACCTCCGACCCTCAGAGCAGCGAGCCGCTCACTGAGGGAGACTGTGTCTCGCGCTGGTGTCTCACAACAGTATTGCCGAGCGAGCGAGAGCTAATAATTAGTGGTTTTCCCGTATGCCTATGGCACCACTGCGGGTGAACCCCGCCACCTACGAAGCCCGTTCTGGTCTCATTTTGAGGCTATTTTCGCCTAGTTTTCGGCAGAATACAGTTCATTTAATGCAGATGCTTGATTAATCATTCAGGAGTGCCTGAATATGCCCTAAATAGCCCAAATATAGCCGCAGCGTAAGTGTTAAGTTAAATCTTGATATATCATTGAAGGACGTTATGGCGCTGGGCAGATCAGCGTCTCGGATAGAATCCACACGGGAAGACATCCACAAGTTTGGGAAGCTTAATTATAGCATTTATTAAGTAAATTTAAAAAAAAAAAAAATTACGAAGTTTTTCGTAGTGAGTACCCAATCATAAGGACGATTCCATAAGATAATTAGCGTACACTTATGATGTGGCCTCTTATCTCCCTGTGGCGGTTGTTTCAAACGAGCTGACGCAAGGGCTTGAAAGAGCGCTATTATGTAATAGGCATATCGTCAATGATTTCGGGGCCACTACTAAATATTAGGTTTTCCTTCTTCCCTCCGGGACTCAAACCTATAATCGCGTTTCATGGGTTAAATCAACCAACTTCTAAGAGTAACTTTTTCCTTCATATAGGCCTACATTAGAGGATTTAAGTAGATTACAGAAAACTAGGGCTAATTAGAGTGGAGAGAAAGCAGTTTTTAACAGGAGAGAATAAAATGTTCATTAGAGGTAAATTTTCTGGACAAGAGACTCATGTCTGAAGAACAAAAATATGTATATACTGTATATGCATCCATGCAGGCATTAATGAAACTAAACTAACATTTTGACAAAGAGTACAATACTCCATCTGAATTAGAGTGGAATTTTAAACTAAGTCCATATTTCATTAAGATCGGACAATTACCACAATGTTACACTCATCTTTTGTCCTCACTCTGATATCCTTAGCGCGCGCGCTCTCTCTCTCTCTCTCTCTCTCTCTCTCTCTCTCTCTCTCTCTCTCTCTCTCTCTCTCTCTCTCTCCATTGAGCGAGGTCAAGGTGATGGAGGTCAAGATTAGCTAGCTAGTATATATTAGTGTACAGTATTGCAGCATGGTGGTGGTGGTGGGGTGGGCATAACTAGTATTTTCCAGAATTGTGATTTATCAACTTGAGCTCCCGATTTGGTTTATCATGTAGTGTTATTGTTATTTATTTGTATGCGTTTATTTGTATGTTATTTCTGTTATTTCTGATCATATATACTTTAATTAATTTCATTGGGGTTGTGGTGGTGAGATTAATAAAAATAATATTATTAGTAGGTTTAGGGATATTTCTTCAAGAGGCCGGTCTATATGATCTGTGCCCCATGAATATTCTTTCCTCTCACTTAAACAGTAGGCTACCATAGTGCGGTTGGGCATATGAACATGATTAGATTAATATCCAGTATTCGAGAATGGATAATAAGTCGTAGGCTTGTGCATAAACCTTTACCGTCCTGGTGGTGTAATGGTTAAGGTGGCAAAAATATGTGTGTGATAACCCGGGTTCGAATCCCGGTGGATCATATATACTTTAATTAATTTCATTGGGGTTGTGGTGGTGAGATTAATAAAAATAATATTAATACTATTCGTTCACCTACTCACTTTCTTGCCATTTAGGCAGTGGTATTCCTAACAGCAGGAAAGCCAGTATGTGAACCGAAGAGATGGAGAAGGAGTGTGAATGTTCTTTTGGTTTTGGTTCATTTCCATTCTTTTGTTTATTTTTAATGGGGATTTCTACTTGTGTTGGCCAATTCGTCCGTGTATGTTGTATTTATTAATTAATGTATTTAGTTTTAACATAAATGAATGGAGGAATAAAAAAATGTTCATGACAAATAATTCATTCACCTAAGGATGTTCTGAAATCACAAAAACACTATTACAACTGGATTTAATCAGTTGTGGATGCGGCTAGTGCATAAGTGAAAATAAATAAAACTTTGTCTTGATAATACTTACTGGTTCCCTGGAATTCTTGACTCATGAGCCTGGCAGTGTCCCCGGGGCGCCTGGGGTAGCTGGAGTCAATGAAAGCATAGCCGCCCATCAGACCGTCGTTGGCGAAGGAGGACCGGTCACGAGGAGGGCCAGTCGAAGGGTTGAAGCTTCCGCGACTCTGAGGTTAGAGGATTGGAGGCTAGTGAGGGTCAAGCTAATGTCACAAGCAAATTTGTCAAATGGTTTAGTCCAAGAATAGTAGAGTAGGCTATCAACTAGTTTAGCTATTATGCAGGGAAAAGACAAGACTAAGTGACCGGACAATTCAACCAGTAGCTCTCTACCAGTACCAACTCAAGAAGTATGTTAGGTTAGGTTAGGTTAAATTACTATGTTAGCTAACAGATGTAAATTGCCCTGGTTCATTTGGCATAGGTTGAAATGGTCTACTGGTTAAGATGTTCAGGAGCCATATGACAAGACACATCCTGGACAGCTAGACTGACCGCCAAACACACTCACAAATTCAACAACTCACCAGCGTCCATTCAAAGTCATCATTGGTGTCCTGCGACCAGCCACAGGTGCCGCCCTCAAAGGTACAGAAGGCCCCACACTGTTCCGCAGGGGTGAAGGCCAACTCGTCAACCGCAAAGAACCCTCGGTACTGTCGGCTCAGGTCAGCGATGGCCACGGGGATTCCTTCAAAGATAATCTGAAGGAGGAAGGAGCAAATTCACAGGTCTAGATTCACCCTTTCAGTAAATTTATCCTAAATAGCCCTTCTACTCACACAAATCCTTTCCGAATCTGTATACATATATTTTGTACTATGTGTATGAAAAAGACAAAAGGCAATGTTGCCTGTAACAATTGTTCCCCTTCCCCTCCCCTCCTCATCCTCCAAAGTTAAAAGAGTTACAGGAAGAGCTTTAAGCAGTTTATATCATAAGATGAGGGAAAGATAAACTGATGGAGAGAGTTAAGGAGTTTACTTGTTGATTAGATGAAAGACTGGGATAATCGGTTCAGTCTTGGTTAGCGAGTTGGACAGAATATGGGTAGGATTGTGTTGAATAGCTGGTGCCATCCACTCTCTGTAAGGGAGGGAGCATACACTGAGAGACCTCTGAAGAACACTGATTATTGTAATAGTGGTAGAAGAGTGAGAGATTGAAGGGAAGTAATAAGAGGATTTGAGTTGTTGAGATGATATGCATTTGACTGTACCCTTCCAAGAAGTGCAGTGTGGGTGGAACCTACCCACACATGCGAACAGTACTCTGATACAGGGGCACACTGCGCCTCTGTACAGAGCAAGAAGCTGTGCAGGGTAAAGAACCCACGGAGATGGTTGAGTACACCTAATTTTCTAGCAAGAGTGGTGATATGGTCTTTCCAAGAAAGATCAATAGAAAAAGAGACTCCAAAAATATTGAGAGAAGACAAAGGGTTGATTTTCGTGATATTTAAGAGTAAGGGATAATCGTGTGGAAGATTGTGACGGGTAGATAGATGTAGTAGAAATCGGGTTTTGGAAGCATTCGAAAGTTACAAAATGTTCTCTGCCCAAACGGAAATAGTTGATAGATCAGAAGGTAAGCGTGCTATAGCCTCATCATGTGAGTTTTGGAGTGATTGTACAGTGAGTCATTGTGGAAAACTAGTTGAGTCATCAGCATATGAGTGGAGAGGACTAGAGGTACAGTTGAGAAGATCATTAATGAATATTATAAATAGAACTGGAGATAGGACAGAGCCCTGAGGAACACTGGAGTTGATAGTTTGAGGAAGTGAGCGATGGCTGCCCACAACCAGAGCTATGGCACGGACAAAAAGGAAATTAAAGATAACAGCACAGATAGAAGGTAAGAAGCCGAAGAAGGGTAGTTTGGAACGAAGTGATTTGTGCCAGATTCTATCGAAGGCTTTCAATATGTCTAGCACAGTTGAAAAGGTCTCACCAAAGTCCTGAAAGGAAGATAACCAAGGGTTTGTAAGGTAAGAAAGGAGATGACCAGTAGAACGTCCCTTAAGAGGAAACCATACTGACGATCAGGGCTGGGGTCAATTATGAATTGAATTGGAATTGATTAAGAAAAACTGTGAATTGGAATTGAGAAAATATAAAAACAAAATTAATTGAATTGAATTGGAATTGATATCAATTAATTGATATGAATTGATGAAATACTATTTTATACTGCAATTTGCGAATTCATTAATGTACAATAATTAAGTTACAGTATTTTCAAATAAACAGTAAAATATAGTGATTTTCGGCATGTATTTACCATCTATAAGCCTTCTAGCGACTTTTGAGAACGAATCTAGTTGTATGTTGTGTCTTAATTTGGTAGCCCTGCCTGCCCTGCCCTGTTGGTGTGTGATTGGCACAATGAATTGAATTGAATTGGAAATGAAAAGTTTATGAATTGAATTGAATTAGAATTGAAGATTATTTTTTTACGAATTAATTTAATTGAATTGTAATTGATTGATTAAAAAAAAATCCGAATTGGAATTTAATTAAATTGACAAAAATTAATTGACCCCAGCTCTGCTGACGATCTGAAATAAAATTATAGGAATACAAATGCGTAAGAAATTTTGAATTAAAAATAGATTAAAAAACATTAGTGATGCAAGAAAAGTGAGCAATGGTACGATTGTTGTGGGGTTGTTGAGAGCTGCCACCCTTTGGCACAGGTTGCATGAGAACAAACTTTCATCAAGAAAGGAAGATGTTAGAGGTAAGACAGAGACAAAATACTTTGGCTAAGCATGGAAGCAGTTTTTTAGAACAACAGGAGGAACACCATCTGGACCGTAGTGTTCTTAGTATTAAGCCCAAAGAGGGCAAAAAGTACATCTTTAGCAGTCATTAAGATATTAGGCATAAGTAAGGGAAAAGGGGGTGAAGAAGGAGGAAGAGCACCGGAATCATTCAAGGTTAACCCTTTCACGCACATATGATGCAGAGTTGCCAGATTAGCAATAAGAAATAGAGTTCTCTTACTCTTATAATTACCTCTCCAAAATTAGTTTTCTGCCCACAGCTAACTCAAAGACAACTGCAGAGGTTGAAGTAACTAAACTAAAGGTTTCTAAATACCCCTGATGGTAACAAAGGCTTTAAAGTATCCCCAATAGGTTCAAAATTGCGTCATATGTCGGAGAGGGTTAAGATATTAAGCTATTGCCAGAGGAAGAGGTGACATTGGTGCCATCGGAGTGGAAAAGAGGAGGGAAAGACAAGGAAGTAAAATTGTTGGAGAGGTTTATGGCTAGATCAGAGAAAGCTTGAGAAAAGCTAGAAGTGGAAAGTTCATTACATTTATTATGGATTCAAGAGGTTTTGGCAAGTCAAAGAACAGATTTGGCACGATTCCGGGCAGAAAAATAAAGATTACAAGATTTGTGAGTTTGAAGACGTTAGTACCATTTTGTATGGTTTCTCCTTATTGTGGTTAGCAGTAGAACAAGCGTGAGTAAACCAAGATTTTTTGTTGCATTAGATTGAGAGAAAGAAAGTGGAATGCATGTCCTAAGTGATTACCTCAGTAGTGCCATCGACACTCTCTGAGGGTACCCAGCCACGGAAGCAAGAATAATTGTAAAGGGAAATCAAGAAGTACTTCTACAGAGCCTCCCAATCGGCAGGGCCAAAGCGCCACAAGCACCACCGGCTGGAAGGGTCAGATGGCCGCACTGGAATGATAGGACAGGTAACAGAGATAACGGGTTATGATCAGTGGATCCCAACAGAGAGAAAAGATTTACAAAGTAAGCAGAAGGATTAAAGCTTAAAAATAAGTAAAAAAAGTTGGGCTGATCTCCAAGGAGTCAGGGATACGAGTAGGGTGCTGAACTAACTACTCCAGGTCATTTAGGATATAGAATATATGCATTTGTTCACAAGGTTGGTTGTGAGGAGATTTCAGAGAAGAGAGAAATATATAGAATGTGTTCCACTTCAGAGGTAAGCTAGTCAAACAATTTTGGATATTCAGTAGGATTAGTAGCAAGATAAACAGTGTGGATACATTTGATATGAGAGTGACAAGATAGCTTAAACCAGAGAGTTGAAAATTCATTAGAGTCAAACTTGGGAACATGAGAGCAAGTACGATTGTTGTGCACATACACAAAACATCCACCTTTGCCTTGAAACTGAGGATAGAGATAGTAGGAAAATACAGAGAAGGATTTGCTGTCTGTTGCCTCAGACAACTGGGTTTCGTTGAGGAAAAGATCAGGTTTGTTGGAGGAGAGGTAGTTTTCAACAGAGTAAAAGTTAAAGGAATGGCCATGAAGGTTGTAGAAGTTGATAGTAAGAGTGTCAGGCCGTGGTCTAAGACATTTTGAGGGATCGTTGGGTGAGTGTTGTTGCGTGGGGGCATTTATGGTCCCAACCCTCCACCCCTTTCCCTGGGACATTGTGACGTCATTGGGGTATTTTGAATTTTGGTGTATTGGATAGAAATATAGTGTGCTTGTGTGGTGTAGTGTTAAGGAAACAGTGTTTGTGAAAGTTGGTTGGATTACTCTGTGTAATGAAACACAAAGAGAATCTACGTCAAATAAAAGGCAGAGTAAATGATGGATATGTCTTACTATACTGAGGGTGATAAAAGCTGCTCTCCGAGGCTATTGAACTGAACAGATGAAGTACAACCCCCAATTTTAGAGGAATATCATGAGCAGAAGAGTATCTTTATCGTGTTATTCCATTAGTGAGAAGGGCCTCTTAGTAACAACATGATCAAAAAATCTATAATGAGAGTAATATATAAATAATTATAATATTCAGAAAAAATTCCGAGGTAACAACAACTGTGTTCGCTTTTAAATATTTTTGAAAGTGTACCAGTGATCTAGTCATAGATCTGTACTCTTCGACACAGATTAAACATGGTAGCCGAGGAATAAACTCTCTCACTCAAACTGCTTTCTATACCGAGTGATTTCTGTCGAAGGTGTAGACGACCTGTCCCTCTTTCCACTCCCCCATGGTCATGTCCCGGGCCTCCCACAGTACCAGGTCACCGCTGCCATCATAACCCTCCATCAGGTCCTTCACAGAGTTCCCAGAGGTGGTGGTCTCTAGCATGGGGTGCAGAAGGACTCGTAGCCGCTCAGGACTCAGGCCGCCGATTGAATACCTGCATGGGAAAGAACAGAATTAGACCCTTTTTAAGGAGGAGAGTTACTTTATATACAAGAGATAACTTTAATTTAATTGAGTAGTCTGGTAAATACAATAATATATACAACCATCTCCACTATCATAAAACTTAAAATATAAGTATATTACGGTATCTCCCTTACCAGAACTTGAGACACATGCCCTTGGGTCCGGTGGTTTGCTTGATGGGTGACATTAGCATGGCCGACTCTAGAATCTGTCGACCGTTCACTCGCGTCGGAACCTGGGAGGTTTCAAACAGCGCGTACCCTCCTGATAAATTATAAAACAATGCAACACTTTAAAAAAACATTAAGCAAGTAAACATTGAATAATTATAATGTAAAACTTGCAAAATAAACAAACCAAGATACGTTGCTTTCATTTTCTCACCACAGCTACTGAGCATAACACTCTGTTTAGTTACACACAGTTATAACAACATAACAAACTCATGAAAATTAACGAGGAAACAGCTCCAGAAATTATCTTGGTATACAACGGTCAGGCTATGGAGATCGTCAACTCTTTTAAGTATCTGGGCAGTGTGTTGAGTAAAGATGGGACTATGGATGAAGAAGTGCGGGAGAGGGTACAACAGGGGAAGAGGGTTGTAGGAATGCTAAAAGAAGTAACAAGAAATAGGGTGGTCAGTATGGAAGTGAAGAAGTCCTTGCATGACAGTGTGGTAATCCCGACACTGACTTACGGAAGCGAAGCATGGACGTTGGTTGAGAGACTCAGACCAAGAGTGACAGCAGTGGAAATGGATTACTTAAGGAGTGCGTGCAGAGTTACATGGAGGGATAGACAGACTAATGAGGAAGTAAGAAGGAGGTGTGGTGTAGAGGTAGATGTGCTGGAAAGTGTGAAAAGGAACAACTTGAGATGGTTCGGCCATATGGAACATATGGAAAGCGAGAGAATGACTAAGAGGGTGGACGAGAGCGAGGTGGAGGGACAGAGAGGGAGAGGTAGACCGAATGAGAGGTGGAAGGATGGAGTGAGGAAGTACATGAACGAAGGCGGTGCTGGTTGGGGGGAGGGGCGTCGACTGACTGGGGACAGAGGTACATGGGGGTGGTTCGTTCGTGGCCACCCCTTCGGGGATCACGGCGTCAGTCAATAGATAGATAGATAGATACAACAACCCTTTTGGTACAGTACAGTACAGATAAATATCGATCTCAATTTAATATATATATATATATATATATATATATATATAGACCTTCAGATACTTCCTTCTGCTAAAAGACACTACACTGCCACTCTGCCCCTGGAGAGACGCCCCTCAGGTCCGCCCCTCGAACCCACACATCTCACCCCAGCTCCCAGCCAACCTACGTTGACTTCGGTCCCCCCCTTCTCTCCACCACCCTACACCCCTTGCCACGATTGACTCCAGCGCGCAACTCCTGACTTCATCACCCACTGGCCAATCACAAACCAGGAGAAGTGCCCGCATAGCGAACATACCATCCACCAATGAGAGACGATAGCCTGCTGTAACTTCGCCACCTCAACCTTCCCAGCTCCTATATAAACTCATATTATTCTCTTTACCATTCATTACTTGAAAATGCTATATGAATAGCGAAACGTTGTATCTACTGTTCACCATGTACCTGTATCCTGTATCCATTTCATCATGAATTTTGCCAATCTACTGTACCTTCTTACTGACCATCAACGCAAAATTGTCAGATCTCTGGAAAACCTGATCAATAAAATCTCTAACGCTGAAACTGCTATATCTTTTAACCTCGTGTGCATCAAAGAAAATATATTACCTGGCTTTACTAATATATATATATATATATATATATATATATTATATACTGTATATATATATATATATAAATATATATATATATATATATATATATATATATATATATATATATTTTTATTTTTTTTTTTTATTTTTTTTTTTAGCCAGGATTTGAACAAATAATAGTTAACCATTTCCTATTACTATTAAGGAAATTCCCGGCACGACCGAAGCCGCTCCAAGGACCCGTGCCCCCAGGGAGGGGGCAGGGGATGGTTGTGACGGTTTGGCTCCGTTGTCGACGCCTGCCCGGGATGTAACACAGCACCCCATACCATTAAACACATCATAGAAGACTGCATTTCACACAACCACTTACGCCAACAACACAATCTACACTCAATGAGAGCTCTGTGGGAAATCCCGATTGTGGCCATGGCCTTTCTCAGGGACTCGGGGCTGTTCGGCCAGGCAGCTTAGGGAACAACAAAAACAACAACAATTATTAAGGAGGAGGAGGAGGTGGGTGCCTAACCCCGAAAGGAGTTGAAATAGGGGAGCTATCGTCCCGCCAAAGGTGGCTTTCTAGGGCCTTTCCTAGCTGATGGGGAGAGGATTGGGGTCTAGTCATGTGGTGATGGGCTGGTCTATCAGAGTGAGAGCTGAGTGAGATCTGCCATACCCATAGCTTACTCTGACTGTTCCTTTTACTTATATATTATCTAAATCTCAAGTGACGCCGTCTCTTCTGTGGATTGACCTCCCTACTGCCAACCTAGAGGTTGACAGATTGGGACCAATAGTGTCACATTTTTCCTTTGCCCCTCAACTTTTCCTTCATAATTGCTGAGGGGCACAGGGCCTTGGGTAGGACTTTGGTTTCCAGGGCATTTCCGCACCCTCCTTGGAGTGGCTTCGGTCACCCGGGCTTTATTAGTGGTAAGCAGGGAGGGCTTTGGGGGGGCACTCATTTATGGCCCTTGCTCGGGACCTTGGGGCTGTTTGGCCACACAGCCTAGGGAACAGCAACAACAACAACAACTATTAAGGAGGACCTGGAGTGGCGGCGTCTACGCCGCGGGTCCACCTCCCGGAGCTGCCGACCATGGATGGCTGCCGACCCTCCCGGCCGGAGACAAGATCGCCGACCAATGGAGGACAGCCGACTGCCGACCGTAGGGAGCAGTTTCCGGGAGCCAAACCGCCACAACAAACCCCTGCCCCCTCCCTGGGGGCACGAGTCCTTGGAGCGGCTTCGGTCGCGACGGGCAACTACTACACCTCTCACACCAGACACACAAATCACACTGTTTTTCCTACACCAAGAAATGACTCTCCAGCTGTCATTTCTCGAAGACTCCTTCTAGCCGGAGACATCGAGAGCAACCCAGGACCCACCAACAAATTCATATGTCCAACATGCTCAAAACCCATCACTTCGAGTCACCACACTAAAGGTTCAGTTCTCTGCAATTCATGCGGGAACTGGGCCCATTTCACCTGCACAACATTTGCCTCCACGAAACACTACACGAACACCTGGACCTGTTGCTCATGCCCCTCCCTCTCCCAGTCAAGTCAAACCCCTTCCCTAAAACCTGTACACCTCTCCTCCCCAACCCACCTAGCCTTTCCATACCATCCACATCCTCAGCCCCACACACCACACCCCAACCTAATCCATTCCTACCCTCATCTCCTGCACCCCAATCCCCACCCCCACCACCACCTCACCCATCTCAATCCTCCCCACCCTCAACCCCTCTATCACCCCCACCCCATCCTCGTGCAGCAGCACCCAACATACACACAACATTAACATTCTTCAACTAAACATAGATGGCATCAACACAAAGAAACATGAACTCTCACACTTCATCAAACAACACAACATACACATTGCCATCTTACAAGAAACAAAACTCCGCACAACACAAAAAACACCTACATTTCATGATTTCACCAAGACAAGACCGGGCCGTCGGCGGTGGCGGTGGCCTCATCACCTTGATACACAGAGAAATAACCTATACAGACACCAGTACACATACCAAATCCCTCCTCCCCCCAAATTATAACACAACAGAAATACAATCCATAAAAATACGCACTGGCAACAAATCCAACGTAACCATCATAAACACATACATCCCTTCCCAGTGGAAATGAATTACTTAAGGAGTGCGTGCGGAGTTACATGGAGGGATAGACAGACTAATGAGGAAGTAAGAAGGAGGTGTGGTGTGGAGGTAGATGTGCTGGAAAGTGTGAAAAGGAACAACTTGAGATGGTTCGGCCATATGGAACGTATGGAAAGCGAGAGAATGACTAAGAGGGTGTATGAGAGCGAGGTGGAGGGACAGAGGGGGAGAGGTAGACCGAATATGAGGTGGAAGGATGGAGTGAGGAAGTACATGAACGAAGGTGGTGCTGGTTGGGGGGAGGGGCGTCGACTGACTGGGGACAGAGGTGCATGGGGGCGGTTCGTTCGTGGCCACCCCTTCGGGGATCACGGCGTCAGGCAATAGATAGATAGATAGATCCCTTCCCAAACTTCCCCTACAGTACCAAACGAATACAGACCACAACTACAACAAATCACAAACACCCCACACATCATCCTGGGTGGTGACTTCAACGCCAAGACGTCGGCCTGTTTTGTCGACAACCTGGACACAGACAGAGGGCTGGCCCTACAAGGCCAATCAGACAACCTTTTCATCCTCAACGACATCCATCAACATACCCATACTCCCCACCAAGCCCTCTTCAACCCACCATCTCCAGATATTACCTTTTACTACCCAGAACTCGCCCCCACAACATCCTGGAGGGTGGTAAAAACCTTATGCTCCGACCACCTCCCGATCATTATCATCACCAAAACCAGACTCACCCCAGGTAGCCAGATACACTTACACCAACTATAACAGAGCCAACTGGGAAGCTTTCACAAACGAGACAGAACAAGTTACACTTTGAAACCCTAAACAGCGCACCCATCACTAACATCAACAATGCTGTCCACACATTCAACACGACTATCCAAAACGCTGACAAGAAACACATTCCAAGAGGTAACAGAAAAAGACACAACCCCAACTTCTCACCAGAAATTCAAAACCTCATCAGACAACGCAACACTCCCCAGCACCCCACACACAGGACATCACACAAAAAATCCAAGCACTCAACACCCAGATTAACAACAAAATACAAGAACAACAAACACTAAATTGGAATAACTACCTACAAAAACTTGATCACAAACCAGACCCCAAAAACTCTACAAAACACTAAACAGCATCACACTTTCCAACAGCAACACAACACAACCATGTGCTGCAATCACAACAACAGACTCTACTCTTTCATATGAACAACAAGCAAACACTCTCATTAATCACTTCTCTCATGTCAGCTACCTAAAACCCCATAAAGATGACCGACGTGTCATCCGACGTAAGAGACGATTCCCCAGACCCTGACTATGCAGCCTTCACCAACAACCAGCCAAAGCACATCATCAACAATCTCAAGCACTCACCCGCCTGTGGCCTAGACAACATCAGCAACATACACCTCAGACACATGGGACCACAAGGCATACAAGCAATCACTAACATATCAAACTACAGTTATTCACACAACACAATACCAGACATCTGGAAGCATGGTGTCATCATTACATTCCCCAAACCTAACAAAGCCCCCACACTACCCTCCTCACACCGCCCTATCACACTCCTTTGCACCCCCTCCAAAGTCATAGAACTCCTTGTACTACAACTGACTACACATGCTCTACCCTAAGCTCCAACACAACACGGCTTCAGGCCACTGCACTCCACAAACACTCTTCTTACAGACCTTACACAAAGAGCTTTTGACATCAACTCAGCCAGACCACCACAAAGATCACTACTTGCCACACTCGACATTAGTAAAGCCTTCGATGCCATCTCCCGCCACAACCTAACAAAAGAAAATCTACGACACAAACCTGCACAACACAAAAAGGCAGATGTGCACATGTATCTTTTGCCAGTCCGTCATCTAGCATCAGAAATGTCCCAAACGGAGTCCCGCAAGGATCCGTCCTGTCGCCCGCACTCTTCAATCTGTACATGCATGATATAAATACTCCCAATACACCCCAAATAAACACAGCCTCCTACGCAGATGACATAACACTCACATGCACACACCAAAACCTAGACACAGTAACATGTCTCCTTCAACCCTATCTCAACACATTATATGACTGGTGCACTACTAACAGACTCAATTTAGCCCCAGCCAAATCCATCGCAACCCTCCTACCCCTGGGGGTAAGAGGGCCTTCACCTATGGTGTAGGAAAAAAATAATATGCCTCACGCATCCTACTGCATGTCGTACAAGGCGACTAATAGGGGGGATGGTGTTAGACTTGCGGACCAAGTAGCCATCACTATACAATGAAGCCTTCTTATTGGCGCTGGCATTGTCTCCATATGACAGTGCTGTGACAGGGCTTCATTGTTCTTGCTCCAAGTTGCCTAATGGCGGCACACTGGCAGTGGATGTCGCTCCCCCTGTACCCGGATCTGGCTACCTGGTCGAAATGGATCCAGAGGGTACAGTACGTAGTGTTTCCCCGGACTGGCACTTTCCGCCCAATAGTATAGAGGCCCGAACCTGGTGGTAGCGCTCCAGGAGGCTGCCCTGTCATTGGGCGAAAAATACCAGGCCAGTCGTAGTGCCGTGTACGCGCACGGGGTGCGTCCCTGCGGCTGGTTCTGGTGGGGCGTACCGAGGCCACTGGATCCTACCCCCTTGTAATCTCTTGAGGGAAGGTGCTAGGAATGGTCCCGGGGTAGACTGGAACCGGAGTTCTGGGGGGTTGATGCCCATTTGCCAGCCAAATTACCCAAATGTGACTAAACAACCTAAAAAGAAACAACTTAAGTCCAATGATCCAAAACCGCACAGGATAAGGACAAATGCACCCCACAATCTCAGACTTGCTAGTGTGAATGTTGGTAGTTTGAATCTGCGTGCAAATGAAGTGGCTGAGATGTGTGAGAGGAGGCAAGTGGACATCTGCTATGCCCAGGAAACACTCTGGAAGAGGCATAGGGTACAGTGGATTGTCGGAAGAAAGAAAAGATATAGGAACTACTGGATGGGGGTGGAGACTGATAAAGTAAAAGGAGGAGTGGGTGTTCTGGTGGCTGAAGAGCTGGCGGAAAGTGTGCTTCAGATTACGAGAGTTACTGAAAGGCTGATTGTTTTGAAGTTGAAAGTTGGTGAAAGAATTCTGAATGTAATATCTGCATATGCCCCACAGGCTGGTCTACAGAAAGAGATAAAAGAGAACTTCTGGAATGACACCGTCAGTGTCATTTCAGGCCTCTCGGAGAATGAAATATCAATCGTGGGGGGGGGGGGGACCTGAATGGTCATGTGGGAACATCTGCAGATGGATACGAGTGGGTACATGGAGGAAATGGTTACGGAAGGAGGAATCTGGAAGGCGAATATATACTGGAGTTCTGCGTTGCACTCAACATGGTTGTGTGTAACACGAAGTTCAAGAAAAGACAGAGCCAGCTGATCACATATAACTCTGGGGTCTCCAGTAGCCAGATAGATTACTTCTTGGTTAACAGGAAAGACTGGAAACTGGTTCGGGATATAAAGGTCATCCCGAGCGAAGAATGTATCCCCCAGCATAACCTGCTTGTGTGCGACATGAGCTTATACAGAGATCCTAAGCGCAAGAAGGTATACATACCCAAAAGGAAAGTGTGGCTGCTGAAGAACAAGGAAGTTAGGGATAGGTTTCATAGTGAACTGGAGGAAATGAATAGAAATAAGGAAGCTAGACCTAACGATGTAAATAGTCAATGGAACTTTCTTAAGCATAGCCTTATCGCTGCCACTGACAAAGTCTGTGGGAAAACAAAGGGTCACCCCAGGAATAAGATAAAAGGAGATGCTTCAAAGCATGGAACAAGGGAGGCAGCAAGGAGGAATACCAGGCAGCTAAACGAACTGCCAAAAGAGTTATTTACAATGCTAAAAAAGGCATTAAGGACCTGGTCCTCGAACAAGTGTGTAACACTGACAATCCCAATGGGACCTTCAACCTAGCAAGGCGAGTTAAAAATTACAGTAGGGATATTATATGTGAACAGTGTGTTAGAAACGATAATGGGAAGATTGTGTATGCAGAAAATTAAATCAGGGAAGCATGGAAGGCACACTATGAACGATTGCTAAATGTAGAGTTTGAATGGGATAAGGAACAGCTTAGTATCGGAAAACCAATATCTGGACCCCCTCCTTTAATAGCACCATCTGTAGTGAGCGACGCAATCAATAAAATAAAGAACGGTAAAGCTCCAGGGTGCTCTGACATTGTCGCTGAGATGATAAAAGCCTCAGGGGAGACTGGTGTCAACTTAGTCACTGAGTTGATAAACACCATTATTAAAGATGAGAAAATCCCAGAGGATTGGCTCAACAGTGTGATAGTAAATATATACAAAGGAAAAGGGGATGCGCTAGATAGAGGAAATTATAGGGGCCTGAAAACGCTTGACCAAATCATGAAGGTCTGTGAAAGTGTCTTTGAGGGTTTGATCAGGCAAAGCATTTCCATTGATGATATGCAGTTTGGTTTAATCCAGGACAGGGTACAACCGATGCTATCTTCATAGTCAGGCAGATACAGGAAAGATACTTACTAAAAGGCAGGGATCTTTACTTTGTGTTTGTAGACCTGGAGAAGGCCTTTGACAGGATGCCTAAAGATGTTGTGCAGTGGGCTATGAGGAAACTTGGTGTGGAAGAGTGGCTGGTGCGTGTGATAATGAAGATGTATGAGGATTCGCGAAGTGCGGGGAGGGTGAAGGATGTACTGAGTGATGAGTTCGTAGTCCGTGTTGGAGTCCATCAGGGTTCAGTGTTAAGCCCCCTCCTCTTTATTATGGTCTTGGAGGCACTGTCTAGAGTTTTTAGAGGCGAACTCCCGTTGGAACTGTTTTATGCAGACGATTTAGTCCTAATAACTGACAGTATGCAAGATGCTGTGGCCAAATTCAGAAGATGGAGAGAGGGCATGGCGAGCAAGGGTTTAAGAGTCAATACATACATACATAACATACATAAAATTTTAAGACTGGTGTTCCACACATAAGTGCAGTTTCAGTCTCTTGTCCTAATGGCGGCATTCCAGGCAACCCTGTTAAGGGCTGCTTCACTTGTCAAGTTCTTGGATTTGAGATCGGCGCGTATAGTCCGATCCCAGGTCTTCCTCGGTCCACCCCTTGGTGCAGCTCCCTCCACAATCACAGACCTGCATTTTTTCACCCAAGTTTGTTCACCCATTCTCTCCACATGTCCATACCATCCCAGTCTACTTGTACGCATCACCTCGCTAATACTCTTTATACCTAAACGTCTCCTCAGCTCAACATTTGTTATTCTATCCAGTAGCCTGGCCCCACACATCCATCTCACCATTCTCATCTCATTATGCTCCATTCTGTTGACATCCTCTACTTTAACGGCCCATGTTTCTAAGGCATACGTCATTGCACTTCTAACACATGAGGCATACACCTTTCCCCAGGGGGAGAGGCATTCTTTTCATGGTCAGGATTGGCATCAATTCTCTGAACTTCCCCCAGCCACACCTAATTCTAGCAACAGTGGCAGCCTCGGCCCCACCACCGGCAGAGATGGTATCTCCTAGGTAACAAAAATTGTTCACCAGCTCCAGACTCATTTCCAAAATTCACAGCCACAGGAGCATCACTTAACACAAGCTCGCCTTTGCACACTACGCACTCAAATTTCTCTATTTCTGACTTATCCTTCGATTTATTCTACTACAGCGCTTACTCCCATGGTGTACCCAACATCGACAGATGCTACATTGAACTAAGTTAACGCCCACTCCCTTTCCACACACTGCACAAAACCAAGGTTATGCATTGTAGATTGAGATGAGGCAATGTGGAAAAGAGCGGTGCATATCCATGTGCAGTGTGTGGAAAGGGTGTGGGCGTTACCGCGATTCAATGTAGCATCTGTCGACGCTGGGTGCACCATGGAAATAGAGAAATTTGAGTGCGTAGTGTGCAAAGGCGAGCTTGTGTTAAGTGATGATCCTGTGGCTGTGAATTTTGGAAATGAGTCATTGGAGCTGTTGAACAAGTTTTGTTACCTAGGAGATACCATCTCTGTCGGTGGTGGGGCCGAGGCTGCCACTGTTGCTAGAATTAGATGTGGCTGGGGGAAGTTCAGAGAACTGCTGCCAATCCTGACCATGAAAAGAATGCCTCTCCCCCTGAAGGGAAAGGTGTATGCCTCATGTGTTAGAAGTGCAATGACGTATGCCTCAGAAACATGGGCCGTTAAAGTAGAGGATGTCAACAGAATGGAACGTAATGAGATGAGAATGGTGAGATGGATGTGTTGGGCCAGGGTACAGGATAGAATAACAAATGTTGAGCTGAGGAGACGTTTAGGTTTAAAGAGTATTAGCGAGGTGATGCGTACAAGTAGACTGGGATGGTATGGACATGTGGAGAGAATGGATGAACAAAATTGGGTGAAAAAATGCAGGTCTGTGAATGTGGAGGGAGCTGCACCAAGGGGTGGACCGAGGAAGACCTGGGATCGGACTATACGTGCCGATCTCAAATCCAAGAACTTGACAAGTGAAGCAGCCCTTAACAGGGTTGCCTGGAACGCCGCCATTAGGACAAGAGACTGAAACTGCACGTATATGTGGAGCACTCCGTCTTAAAATTTGATGTATGTATGTATGTAAGCTGGACAGCAGAACACAAATACACCCCACAACTCACCATAAACAACACACCCCTAACACACAGACACTCACCCAAAATCCCAGGAGTAAAATATGATACTCTAACGACATTCAAATAGCATACCACAAACATGAAAAATAAACTGACACCCAGACTTAACGCCCTCAGGTCACTTGC
Organism: Paralithodes platypus; assembly: GCA_032716605.1. Taxonomy (NCBI): domain Eukaryota; kingdom Metazoa; phylum Arthropoda; class Malacostraca; order Decapoda; family Lithodidae; genus Paralithodes; species Paralithodes platypus. The sequence goes on from CM064499.1 coordinate 25,166,508, forward strand.
CCACACAAAATTTGGACACAACAAAGAAACTACCACCACAGTTTACAAACAATACATAAGATCAGTGATGGAATATGCAAGCCCTGCCTGGGCTTCTAACCTAACTGAAACACATCATAAGACCTTACAGACTATTCAAATTAAAGCCCTAAAAATCATCACAGGCTGCACAGCTACTACACCTACAGATCACCTACATCAAGAAACCAAAGTCCTCAAAGTCAAAGACCATCCGGACATGAGAGGCACTCAATTCCTGGCAGCATCCTCCACGCACCAACACCACTCACTACACTACATGGCAACACACCCACAGACACCAAGAAATATCAAAACAACACCCAGCACATGGTATCACACACAAATGCTGTCTTCTCTCCCTCCATGCCCACCCTAAACCAGCTTCCAGAAGCACATCCATACTCATATCTTTCGCCGTTACATCCAATCACTCATAGACAACACGCAGCTACAGGCACGACCACCAGAAATCCATCCTTCTAAATCCTCCCTTCCTCGCGAGTACAGAGTCCACCTGGCCAGGCTGAGATGCGTGCACCATCCAGCTCTTCTGAGCTATCAGAAGAGACTGGATGACTTCGTCGTCGACACTTGCCCTGGATGTAACACAGCACCCCATACCATTAAACACATCATAGAAGACTGCATGTCACACAATGATTTATGCCAACAACACAATCTACACTCCTTGTAAGCTCTGTGGGAAAGCCCGACCATGGCCATGGCCTTCCTTAGGGACTCGGGGCTGTTCGGCCAGGCAGCTTAGGGAACGACAACAAAAACAACAACAACAACAACATCTATTAAGGAGATGGAGAAATCCTACTTGGAGAAAGTATTCCATTCCATACCAGGTCGTAGGACCCATATTCCAGAGTAGGCTACCATACAGGGATTTTTACAACTATTCCCACACAACTGGGGTTGTAGTCTATTGATTTAATTTAATTCTTAACCAGCCAAGCACGAGAGTTATAAGACTAAGTTTATCTCACAAATACACGTGAATAATTTTGAAAGCTAATGAAATTACTTTGAAATTCTAAACTCAGAAACGCAATCTTCAAAACTGTTTTGGAAATCAACACACAGAGAATAGTCCTATAGCCATATCAAACATTATTCTTATGATCGACAGTACAGAACACAAATTTAATATCTAATTTAAAAAACAATCTAGATATAATTTTAATCAGTCAAGAAAAATATTTTTAAACTATAGATACTATTATGATATCAACATCCAGATACAATAATCAAAAAGGCTCAAGTTATCAACCCACTGAGGTTATCACCGTTAAGGCGCTATCACACAGACAACTTTCGCTGTGCAAAGCAACTTTTCGCCAAGTAGCCTGCTTGGCAAATAGTTGCTTTGTACAGCGAAAGTTGTCCGTGTGGCAGCCGCTTAAGACACATCCTCCTTATGATAAAAAATGCAAAGCATAAATTCTATCTCTTTAAAAAAAAAAAAATCTGAATATTACTTCAAGCACAAGAAAAATATGTGTAATCATATACAGTATATAATCACAGACATCTTCAAAATTGCTCCATAAATCAACCCCACGAGCTCATCGCCATAAGACACAGCCTGCTGTGATTTGGCAACCCAGAAGGTGGCCTGTCCCTCATTGGGGCACAACTTGAGCTGGGTCACGGTCTGGTTGGTCCAGTCACATACATTCAACTCTGGAACACTATAGTATAATTTCTATTCTGACACAAAACATTGTGTAAACTTCGAGACTCAGCTATCCTTTAATCTGAAACATACTCCAATATTGCTTCAGAAAAACCACCAGTAACCAGCCAAGGTCATCGTCGTACACCACAACCTACAAGTGATAAAACAGTGCAGACAATAAATTTGATCACTATATAATAAACTCTACATACAACTTTAATAAAACACAAGACATATACCTAAAAACTAAATATAAGACTTTAACAGCCTTAAAGCACATCCTTAAATTTACTTCAGAAATTAACAATCTACACACCAAGGTCATCGCCGTAGGACACATCTTCCTGCGGTCCGCCGAGCCAGAAAGCTGACTGTCCCTCGGTGGGGCGCCACTTGAGCTGGGTCACATTCAGGTTGGTCCAGTCACACAGGTTCACCTCTGGGCTGCTCCCGAAGTCACACAGCTCTGCGGCAAAAAGGGAGGTCACAGGTCAAGGGCGATTATGGTGGACTATTAAAGTAACGATCAATAATTGTGGTATAAAAGGTTAAAATTAGTTCCAGCCGGTTACAGAATGTCATGATCATATACTAGAGGAATAGACTACAGTGGGTTGTAGAAAGTAAAGATCCACCAGGGTGAGCTAAAAGAAGGATAAAGTTAAATAGTTACAGTGGGTTGTAGTAGGTAAAGTTCAAGTCAATTTTGTTAAAAAGAGGAGTGATCACAGGTTAAGGGTAGTTTGAGTGGAATATTGTTGGTAAAGATCAATTATGGATAATTAGTGAAGGCTATAATTAGTTACAAAGGTCATATCAAAGTAAAGAGTGTTGCAATAAATAGAGCTCACAGATTAAAGTCACTTTGAGTGGATCATAAAAAGTAAAGATTGATTTTGCTAGTTTAAAAAGGTTGAGGAGAGATGGGTCGATTTTCTGGTACCCCTTCTTCCTCATGTTTAGCCCCATTAGTTTTCAAATTATAAGACGTTTGGACCATTAGTTTGGCAATTTTAAGACCTTTAGCAAAGTCGCACCCATTTCTTTGTCAATATTAAAACTTTTTCGTGTCATTTTAGGTGTCGATTTTTTTCCTGGCGAGTGATAGCGAGCCTGTAATTTAAGAGGAACTGGCCTCCGGCCGGGACATCTATCGAAAAATGTACAAATTTATCTTGAAGTGGGATCCTGGATTTTTTTCTTTTTTAAAGTTTGATGAAGGTCTAGGGAGGAAACTAAAAAAAAAAAAAAATAATAAATTCAAAAATCGTCAAAAATGAACCATTCCCCAAAGGGGGTTAAGGAAAAATTTGGATTTACTTATATATTTAAAAATATTGTTTAGTTTCCTCCCTAGACCTCCATCAAGCTTAATTAAATACCCCAAAGATCCCCCTTCAAGATAAATTGTGCATTTTTCAGTAGAAAAATTATCTGGCCGAACGCCGGTTCCTCCTATATTGCAAGCTCACTATCGCTCGCCAGGAAAACATCAACAGCTAAATAGCATAAAAGGTCTTATAATAACCAAACTACTGAGGCGAATGACATAAAATCTGAAACTAATGGGGCTGAAAATAAGGGAGAAGGGGGTCCAGAAAGCCCCCAAACCTCCCCTTAATGTTAGTTACAGTAGGCATATAGATATAGTCCACTGCCTTACAAGAAGGAAGGAGTCACGGGTTAGAGGGCAAGGGGTGTGTTAGTTATTGTTATTGTTCATTTTGTAATTATTATTATTACTATTATATCAGTTTTCTCCCTAGACCTCCATCAAGCTTTAAAAACACCCCCAAGATCCCACTTCGTGATAAATTTGTGCTTTTTTCAGTAGAAAAATGCCCAGGCCAAAGGCCAATTCCTTCTTAATTGCAGGCTCGCTTTCACAAGCCAGGAAAAAATTGACACCTAAATGTTACAAAAGATCTTCATATTGCTAAAAATAATGGGGTGAATGTCTTAAAATCACACAAATTAATTGGGCTAAACATGAGGGAGGCGCAGGTACAATGCCTTCCCTTATAGGTGAAAGTTCTTTAGGGAGGGCTAGAGAAAGTTACATTGAGTGGGATACGGAAAGTCAAGATCATTAACTCAGCAGCTGCGACAGACATGTTTTTAAACATGCCGCCGATGCGTCTCTTTATTTGGCAATTAGGATTTTTGTTTTTATTTACCATATACAACACATATTTTACTTGTATAAAGAGCATGTGAACATTGAAGAACCAGAAAATAGGTGTAAAGAGGAAATATCCAGTGTGAAACCGTATATTTGTGACGGGAGGGGTGGAGAAGGGAGGCGGGAGCAACCGTGACATAATGTGCTTCCTCGGCCTGGTTGAGGTATACTGACATTCAAGCTATCTCCCGGGCCTTTATGAGGTAAGAGGAGGGTGGGGGAGTGTACAGGAGTGTGACTAAACGTATTTGAGGTGGGAGAGACAATTTATAGGCAGTGGGGGAGGGAAATATTGGATAAATGAGAAGAGGGAAGCGGAAGGAGAAAGGGGGGGAGGAGAAGGACACATGGAAGAGGAGGAGAGGAGGTGGTGGTAAGGAACCATACCACCTAATCACATATTGCTTCCATTTCACCGGCCTTGAAGCATTTTTTTTTGTTTTTTTAATGTACTATCTGCCGGAAGGACCGTTGCATTCGCCCAGTAAAACCTTCCGGAAGGAGTATCGCTGCCCTTGGGTTAACAAGTCTAGTAAAAGAATGGCAAGGTTAGCTACACGGGTTACAGAAAATTAAGAATAATTAGATAAAACTTTAAGAGGGACAAGGTGTGCTAGACTGGGACATAAATTAAAGTTTAAACTAGTGATAGTCAATCGAGGTTGATTAGTTTGGTTAGACCAGGTTAACACCTACTGTCCCAGCGATGTACGTTGGCCGACAGTAAAAAAGTAACTCGTCAATACCAGCGACGGACGACATTCGTCCATAATTTGCGGTCCTTGTAACTGCCCGTATCAATCGGTACCTGGTACCATGACTTGTACGCACTGGTGTGAGACCTTGGCAACACTTCTCAGCTTATATCCAAGCTCCCACAGGCTAGGAGGGTCAATATTCCTCCATCGTTTGAGGTGGAAGGGTGTTCTCTCTCAACTCTGAAGACATTTTGGCCACATTCCTTGGTACTGGAGGGTACATTTATGGTAATACCTTCTGGTACAGTAGGGGTTAAATAATATTAGACTAGGATCAAATGGAACATAGAGAGGTAGTTTGAATCACAGTGGATCGTCTGTAGGAGTCTTCGGCCGAGGCACTGGATGAGGATTTATATCATATCATATCATATATCATATATATATATATATATATATATATATATATATATATATATATATATATATAGAGAGAGAGAGAGAGAGAGAGAGAGAGAGAGAGAGGAAATTTAAGAAAAGGTAGGATATGGTTCACTGTAGAGAAAACAAGGCAAAGTGTGAAAGGAAAGATAACTATTATTTAAAAGTAACCAACGTTAAATTAGTGTTGTATAATTTTGAAAATAGGACTTACGGGCAGGTACTAAGAGGAATAAATTGGCTTGCATTATATTTAGTAACTTTGCTCAATATTTATAATAATCGCCATAAGTTAAACTTGATATATAAATTATTAAATGAATTAGTGTTCAAGTTTATTACTGTATTTAGAATTATTATTACTGTATTTAGAATTATTAAATACATCCACACACGAGAAAGCCAAATCGTACAGACACAAGACAGCAGTGCAAGGTAAAGCCACGCACCACAACAGTTCTCACACCAAACATACATATCATCTTCATACACTGTACAGTGATCTCAGGTCTCACGATAATGCTAAGTGTCTGTCGGGAATTTAGATAAAGAGGTTAAATTGCATATCACTGGTACATGAAAATATCCCAACAAATAGTTATAATATAATTACCAACGAAAGTATTCGATGGGTGTAATCCAGTCCCCCACACACGGCTAATTCAATTGCATGACATGTAGGAATGTTCACATAATACAATATCGATACAATGAACTTAGCTTAGAGGACTGGTGATGTAGGACTGTTGATATAGATTAGTAATTGTAGCACATGGTGAACTATGGGTCGAGTCAGAGCCAGGGGGAGATGTTGGCTGTATGGTGGGTTTTGAGAGACTAAAGGGCCGGCGTCCGATCGCTTCGCGAAATTACATATGGCTGCCCGCTCATAATAATTATAACACAAACTTGGTTTCATGATACATCTAGAGCTGATGTAGATATTTATACATTACAGTTAATATTTAACCTACACTTAATAATAAACTACAATACACAAAGAACTAGCCGAAATCGTACATGCGATACGATACCGCCGAATTCAAATGCCCTATTGGACCCAAACTGTCGGGATCATTACCCTATTCCCGACATACTGCCCGCCACCAAAAACGATATACAGTAGCTATATACAGAAAACAAAAGGACATCGAAGATTCAAAGATCACCTTGTTTGATCTTAGATCTCCAAAGATCCACGGAACTCATAGCCGCCCTCCTTTTGGGGCGAGCGCCACCTGAAGCCAGAGGAGGATCATCCTTCTCATCATCAACTGCCCCACCCTGAGGAGCACTGTCACCAGCACTCTCCCGTGGAGGGGTATCAGTAGAGACGCCAGTATCATCCGGCAGTTCTACATCCTGCTCCAAGGGATATAACCTTACGACTGGGCGAGTAGTAACCCCAGTCGAAGTTCATAATCTAGCAACCCTTATAAAACCATCAATGCCCTGGAACAAATCGACAATCCTCCCAAGCTTCCAAAATAACCTAGGACGCTCATCATGAATCAGTATGATATCCCCGATACGAGGCCAGTGTTGTTTCGTCCCTTTGATCATATTGGAGTGACGCTCACGAAGAGACAACAAATATTCTTGGGTCCACCTTTTCCATAGATCGTCCGACACCTTGTTCACATACTGGAAGCGACGACGGGTGGTGTCAGCATCGCCGAACATAGGGTCTTGTAGATCTTCGTCGGTTACTGACGTTCTAGGAAAGGTATTAAGGGTTCGTCCACATGTTAGCATAGAAGGCGAAATGGGTAAGAGGTCATCAACATCTTCTGAGGTATAGGTCAAGGGCCTATCGTTGACTGACATCTCAATCTCTATTAAAATGGTTTGCAACTCCCTTCTGGTCACCAGTGCCCTTCCTAATACCTTCTTCATGGCAGATTTGACAATACCGATTGTTCTCTCCCAAATTGCCCCGAACCATGGTGCACGTGCTGGTATAAATTTCCACTGACAACCCTTTCCAGTGAGGGTAGCCACAACTTGCGGGTCATCCATTAAACTCTGGAGATATTTAGAGGCCCCGACAAAACAAGTCGCATTATCGCTCATAATAATTTGAGGGAAACCATTGCGGCCTGCAAAGCGTCTTAGAGTATGCAAAAAACCCTCACTGGATAGGTCGTCAATCAATTCAATATGAATCACTCTGGTTACCGCACATGTGAATAGAACGGCATATACCTTTATGATATTACCGGGCGATTCTCTAACTTGAATCGCTCCGGTGTAGTCTACCCCGGTTACCTGAAATGGTTCAGTCCTTTGTACCCTGAACTCAGGTAAGGGAGGTAGATCTACTGGGGAGTAAGGCTTACCCTGTAATCTTTTACAGATAGTACAGCTATTGTGGATCCCTTTAATTGCTTGTCGCATCTTAGGGATCCACCAACGTTGTCGTATATACGCCAGAACATAATTTACGCCAAAATGTAGGCAGGTCCTATGGCATTGGCGAATCAACAGTTTGGTAATCAAATGAGAGGAGCTAAGGAGGACAGGATATTTTGCAGAATCAATAATGTCCGCCTTTTGTATCCTGCCTCTACACTTAATTATGCTTCCTTCCATATATAATCCTAGCTGCCTCATTAAGTTAGAGGGTTTGGCCTTTGACTCCTTGCTCAGGATTTGATGTTCAGTAGGATAAGATTCCCTTTGTACTAAACATATTAGTTTCGCTTCTGCTGATCTCAATTCATGGAGTCTGATATGCTTCGAATCTTCACTAAGGAAAGACCCGTGAGCCAGACTTCTCATGTTGTTAATGAAACGGTATATCCATGCAAATACCCGTATTACTTGATCATAGCTGCCGTAACGTTCCTACTCTACCAACTTGTTATCCTGATGTGTAGTACTCACAGTCGAACTACTTAACACATCATCTTGGGGCCGACTTGAAGGATCAGATATGCATTCCCTGAAATCCTGAGGCCATTCAGTTGGAGATATAAGCCATGGAGGTCCATGCCACCAAATAGAGGACGACATAAACTGTTGCACCGAGATTCCCCGGGAAATTATGTCACTGGGGTTATCCTTGGTGCTCACATAGCGAAATTTAGCTGTAGGAACTAAGTTATGTATCTCATCAGTGCGATTAGAAACATAAACAGGTAACACTTTCTGGCTGTATACCCATGAAAGTGCTATTTGACTGTCGCTCCAGACATAGACGTTATTAATCTGTAGTATGTCTGTATAAGCATCCAGTGTAAACTTTATTAGACGAGCAGACAGAAGCAATGCAGTAAGTTCTAATTTAGGAACTGTAATTTTCTTTATAGGGGCTACTTTGGCCTTTGCTATAGCCAGTTTCGCTTCACTACCATTGCCATATGTATATGGCAGTACCGTACGCACTATTACTAGCATCAGAAAAGGCATGTAGATCCACCTGTTGACCAATAATAACCTGACGATTAAGTTGGACCTTGCAACATGTGGAAAGGTCCGACCGAATTAACCGCCAAGTATCTTGTAACTCAGTCGGGAGGGGCGTGTCCCAATCTAGTTTTAGCCGCCACAGTTGCTGTAAAAACATACGAGCACGGATAGTTACAGGCAGCAAAAAACCTAGGGGATCAAACAACCTCGCTGACAAGCTTAAGCAGTTTCACTTGGTCATAAGCTCACTGCCGCATGGGATGTGACAGAAGGATATACAATCTGTGGTGGTGTCCCATTTGTGGCCTAAAAATTCCTCACTATTCTCAGTAGCTACACCGTCAGAAGCAAATTGACCTTTCAAAAGATCACTATTAGTGGCCCATTCTCTCAAGTATAGATAAGCCTTGGCAAATATATCGCGGATCTCCCAGCATCTTCCGAGCAATAAATCTTCATCGTCTCCAGTGCCTTGAAGATTGTCCACATAGATCCCCTGCTTGATCTCATTCTTGAAGTCAGGATCTAGTCCAGCCTCCTCAAGATGTCGCAAGATAGTAGCGTTGAGAAGGAACTGGGAACAGGTCGCCCCGAATAAGACGACTCTGAACCTGTAGACCAGATACTCTGAATCTAGATCCATTGGGTCCCGTGGCCATAAAAATCTTGTCGAGTCCCTGTCTTCACGATGGAGTTGAAGCATCAGGAAGGCCTTCTCAATATCGGCGACCCATGCAAACTTATGACATCTGAAGCGCAACATAATTTGCGCGAGATCAGAGACCAGGGACGGACCCGTGTACAGACAATCATTCAGGCTATAGGAGCGATCACTGGATTTAGCAGAGCAGTCATACACAATACGAACAGGAGTGGTGGAACTGTCCTTTTTAATCCCATGGTGAGCAAGGTAATGGATGTTATCCCCATACTCACTGAGATCTACTCTTTCCACAAATCCACGTTGTACCTGCTCGTTTAGTACTGCCGCATAAGTCTCGCAATACTTCGGATCCTTGACAAACTGCTTCTGAAGGCCACGTAATCTATTACGTGCTAGATGGAAATTAGTAGGTAATTTACTCTTATTATCATTCCAAGGGAGCCTTACCACACACTGACCCCTGCCAGAGTCATACGTTACAGTCTCTTCATACGAGCTCAATGCTAGCTTGGACTCCCGATCAAGTTCATGTGGGTCAATTCCAATATTGTCCAAGTCCCATAGCTTATCTATATCAGTACATGCATTATCAGGCACATTTGGCCTAATATATTTATCTATGGGGCTTACTGCTACCTTGAGGACCGTAACCACCTCCACCTGTGTGTCTTGAGAGGAAGTGGCATAGGATCCAGAAATGGCATACCCTTGGATCGTGGGGAGCATTATTAGCTTATCTACCCGCCGATATCCAGGGTGAACCAGGTCGTAGTAATAATCAGCTCCGACCAGTAGCATAATTCCATTGTTAGCAGAGAGTTGATCATCAGCCAGTTTATAACCCTTGCTTCTGAGATATTTCAAATGTGGTTGAATCTCTGATGCTATATAGAAACTGGGTAGTTTGTCGACCACAACAGCCTTGATGGGACATACCTTTCTTCTATAAACATAGGAAATCTCCACTATATCATAGTCACTGGAATCTACTTCACCAGTGAAACCATCTATCTATCTATCTATTGCCTGACGCCGTGATCCCCGAAGGGGTGGCCACGAACGAACCGCCCCCATGCACCTCTGTCCCCAGTCAGTCGACGCCCCTCCCCCCAACCAGCACCGCCGTCGTTCATGTACTTCCTCACTCCATCCTTCCACCTCATATTCGGTCTACCTCTCCCTCTCTGTCCCTCCACCTCGCTCTCGTACATCCTCTTAGTCATTCTCTCGCTTTCCATACATTCCATATGGCCGAACCATCTCAAGTTGTTCCTTTTCACACTTTCCAGCACATCTACCTCCACACCACACCTCCTTCTTACTTCCTCATTAGTCTGTCTATCCCTCCATGTAACTCCGCACGCACTCCTTAAGTAATTCATTTCCACTGCTCTCACTCTTGGTCTGAGTCTCTCAACCAACGTCCATGCTTCGCTTCCGTAAGTCAGTGTCGGGATTACCACACTGTCATGCAAGGACTTCTTCACTTCCATACTGACCACCCTATTTCTTGTTACTGCTTTTAGCGTTCCTACAACCCTCTTCCCCTGTTGTACCCTCTCCCGCACTTCATCCATAGTCCCATCTTTACTCAACACACTGCCCAGATACTTAAAAGACTTGACGATCTCCATAGCCTGACCGTTCAGTTTCACCTCACACTCTGTGACTTCACCCCTTTCGAAGACCATAACCTTGCTCTTCCCCGTATTTACCTTCAAAACCATGAAACCATGGAGACGCAAATTCTCTTGACCCTTGCTGGTACACTTGAGCTGGGGTAATAATGACCGCAGAACGAATGACCTCTGTGAGCACTGGTCGAGTAAGGTGCGCGTCATTGTAGGCTTATTATTACTCTCCACTACTGGCAGCATCATAGTAGGAAGCAATTGACATTCCCGTGAAGCAATGGACATGGCAGATACTTTATTACCCTCGCTTTTACCTTTCTCATGTGACTCTTTGGTGGTTCTCCCCTTTTCTTTGCCGTCGTGCCGATCAGACTGGGTGCAACAAACAACCAATGTTTCCCCTTGCAAATTTGTACAAGGTTTGATGTAGGAATTGGTGCAAGTACTGTTGAAGTGGTCTCTTGCCAGACAGCTGGTACATAAATTAAGCGATTTAGCCTTGCCAATTTTCTGTGTAGCCTTAGGATACCTAGGACACTGGTACCACAGATGACCTTGGACACTGCACAACTTGCAACCTAATGATATTGGCCTTTTCTGTTTAGGAGAAGTCTGTACCGGGAAAGCTGCAGTGGATGGCGACATCTCCACTTGTCGGTAGTGTCCAGTACTCTCCATGTTAAACACTTCAGTCTGGTACACCTGCACCAACGCTTCCAAGTTTAGTGGAGAGTCGCTTAGTTGTCGTCTTACGATTTCCTTTAGGGGAGAGGGTATCTTGTTCAAGATATTTACACTAAATATTTCTTCCTTGGTGATGGCCATTGTCTCCATAGATCGGAGGAGGCTCTCAAAGGAGGCATAGTACTCCTTTAGGTCTGTCACATCATAGGATGGAGGATCTAGAGTGAAGAATTTTGTAATTAATGCGGTCTTGATGACTTCCTCTCTCCCGTAAGTTCTTTTCAGCAACTCCACTGCAGACTCGTAGCTTGTAGCTTCTAGCTTGTACCCATCGATCAACTTCAATGCCTCCCCTTTCAATTGGCCACGGAGATAGGTGAACCTTTGGATGGATGTGAGTGTTTTATTCCGATGGACGGAACACTCAAAGATATCCCAAAATCCAGTCCAGGTAGTCGAATCCCCGGAAAAGGTAGGCAAAGTAAGCTTCGGCAGGTTAAAACCAGTCGCCTTTGGTGTACCGGTATTCTTAACAGGGTGTGTTTCTTGTGTGGAAGATAGTCTGGCTAAGGCTGTATTAACATCCTCAACGTACTCAAGATCTGCGGACATTTCTTCTTCCACATCGTCAATACTTGTCAATAAACCATATACCTGCTGAGCATAATTATCATAAGTGGCTAGCGATTTAGTTACAGTAGCAAATTTACCCTTAATTTGATCAGCCGAGGCACTTAATAAAAATTCATCAAGATCTCTTAAACACCTATTTAAACTTTACTTCATCCCTCCCTTCAGAATCTTAAGTTTCTTTAAATCTGTCATCGTTAAGGTCTAATTTTCAGCAACTTAAACTACAATGAGGTCCGACTACAAACCGTTAATCGCTTAGGAATCAACAGCGGCAAACTCCCATTACTTAAGAAATTTACTCAAAAAAAATTACATAGTAGTTTCATCCCCCTTAATATAAACTATCTAAAGGAAATTATCTAACTGGACAACAACATAAAGTACACTGGGGCTATCTATGAGGAGACTGGCTACTGCGACGCAAGATAGTCCCTTACCATCTTAACGACCTGGGCCAACAAACGATCGCTGCCTTCATGGGTGAGGTGGACGCCGTCCCCGGATATATATTGGCTCCCGAAACTATATGGGGAAAATCGACCACCAAGGTGCTTGTGCTTCCTCTTGAGGAGAGCATTGACCAAGTTCTTAACCTTGTGGTACTCACCTGCCAGAATACCCCGAGGAGACGCCCTCTGCTCCAACCCCAATACAAGTCAGCGACCGTTCGTGGATGCCTCAATCTCAAAGGCCAACTCCTTGATCTTAGTCGCTAGCTCCTGCGGGACTACCCCAGAGACGAAGTCGTTGCCGCCCAACACTAATACAGTGATTTCGGACCTTAGGCTCAAAAGATCATCCCAAGCTGGTTTGGATTTAATATTATCGAGAGTGGCTCCTGGGGCAATAAACACCCTCAATACAAAACCCGGGTCGTAAAACTCTCGGCGGGAGACTCCTATGCGACTAACATAACTGTGGCCTAATGGCGGGTGCCCAACCCCAAAAGGGGTTGAAATAGGGGAGCTATCCCCCCGCCAAAGGCGGCTTTCTAGGGCCTTTCCTAGCTGATGCTGAGAGGATTGGGTTCTAGTCATGTGGTGATGGGCTGGTCTATCAGAGTGAGAACTGAGCGATCTCTGCCATACTCATAGCTTACTCTGACTGTTCCTTATACTTATATATTTTCTAGATCTCAAGTGACTGCGTCTCTTCCGTGGATTGACCTCCTAATCTACCAAGATTGGAAGCCAAAGCGTCACATCTTTCCTTTGCCCCTCAACTTTCTCTTCATAATTGCTGAGGGGCACAGGGCCCTGGGTGGGGCTTTGGTTTCCCGGGCGTTTCCACACCCTCCTCAGCTCCCCGCCATGGAGTGGCTTCGGTCACCCAGGCTTTATTGTGGTCGGCAGGGAGGGTTCGGTGGGGGCGCTCGGTTATGGCCTTGGCCCTGCTCGGGGCCTTGGGGCTGTTCGGCCAGGCAGCTTGGGGAAAAACAACAACAACAACAACTGTGGCCTAATATGCCCACCACTTTCCCCGGGCTCTGATTGTATGAGGAGGTTGGTATAAAATTCACCCCTATGCCGCTTCCTGACGCAGCTGTGGGATGATTCCTTTGAGCCATAATGTACCGAAAAAAGAATTAAATACTAAATCCATTCAAATAAAGGGTAAGGTGAAGCACTAATTATTGAAAGTCCTTTATTGGTAAGCCTAGTTGGTCAAGCTACAATCATGAGGTCTGACTATTGACTGTCAATCGCTTAGGAATTAACAAAGACCGACACTTATGACCGCCACTATAAGCAACTAGGCCTAGGCTCTTTTATGAAATTGAAATATAAAAGGTCACATGAGAACCCTCCCCACCAGCAAAATCAATAAGAGTCTCACAATGACAAAACACAATGAACACCACAGGCCCACCACCAAAGCGAAATGAAAAACTACCACAGACACCTGCAGGCCTAGCCTAGCCCAACCGCGCGAAATGGAACCAACGAAATAATAACCCTCACACCCAGCACTAGCCCAACAAACCCTCCAAGAACGGCAAGGAGCACAACGTCCAAAAAACCGGGAAACCAGCCCCAAAAAAATACTGTGATGGCGCTACCCATAAAAAAAACTCAAGGGAAAAAGCTAGGCTAAGAAACTAGGGAAAGGGCAGTCGGCCAACAAATTACGAGGCAGCAGCCATTTGCAATACCAAGCGAATCGGTAGTAAACAAAACACTTATGGTAAAATAAAAAGCACTAGGGCACGAAGGACCATTATTTGTCGGGAATTTAGATAAAGAGGTTAAATTGCATATCACTGGTACATGAAAATATCCCAACAAATAGTTATAATATAATTACCAACGAAGTATTCGATGGGTGTAATCCAGTCCCCCACACACGGCCAATTCAATTGCATGACATGTAGGAATGTTCACATAATACAATATCGATACAATGAACTTAGCTTAGAGGACTGGTGATGTAGGACTGTTGATATAGATTAGTAATTGTAGCACATGGTGAACTATGGGTCGAGTCAGAGCCGGGGGGAGATGTTGGCTGTATGGTGGGCTTTGAGAGACTAAAGGGCCGGCGTCCGATCGCTTCGCGAAATTACATATGGCTGCCGGCTCATAATAATTATAACCCATATCTTGGTTTCATGATACATCTAGAGCTGATGTAGATATTTATACATTACAGTTAATATTTAACCTACACTTAATAATAAACTACAATACACAAAGAACTAGCAGAAATCGTACATGCGATACGATACCGCCAAATTTAAATGCCCTATTGGACCCAAACTGTTGGGATCATTACCCTATTCCCGACAGTGTCGATGCTGATGGCCAGACTGAATGAAAGATATTGGAAGAGTTTAACAACAGGAAAACAAACAATTTAAAGTAGATAGGTGCATCAAGTACAGTGCAAGCGGAAATGCAGTTGTAGTGGGCACATGATAGCACGATGGACAGGGTGTAAGCTAAGTGGGAATCAAAATCCACATGCAGTGGATCATCTCAGTGGACATTAAACATAAAATATATTGTTGATTCGTTCGGTGCGGCTGTACAGTTGCGTAGTCACGGTGGACAGCGTGAGCTCCGATGAGTGCAGATCGTTGTAAGCGCCACGAAGGTGCATATAAAACAATGTGATATTTTTTCTTCATAAAATTCTTGCTTGTGTTGAAATAGGTCACAATGTACCTCCTCCTGCAGCGGCCTCATCAGTGGCTTCCTGCCTGCCCTGCCTCTGCCCGCCGGAGGGAGACCTGCTACGGGGAGGCTTAGGGGCGCGGGTCCTGAGGGGAGTTCTGCCCTCGAAGGTACCGGTATCTCTAGGAGGGGGCGCTGGCTCTGATCGGGGAGGGGGAGCTGCCTCTGGGACACTGGTATCTTCAGCTAAAAGTTGGGCGATGAGTTGGGAAAGAGAGAGTATTGAAATATAGAAAATACAGCTGATCAACTAAACCTTCACCTGTCAACTGAGCCCCAAAGTCTACAGTTATCACGATTAGATTAGATTACATTGTATTAGCCAGTTTAGGGTCTGGTGACAGGGGACGATGAAGTATGATCTATAAAAAAAGCAGTGAGTGAGGAAGGAAGCACAACGCAAAAGTGAAGTGGAGGAGAGTTAAAAGACTTGTATGGTGGAAAGACAGAAGTACATGAGCGTATATGTAAGGGAGATGGAAACACATTCTGAGTCAAGAAAGGGGAAGTGAAAACAAGCGAGATAATTTTAAAAATTACATTTAGAGGTGCTAAGTAAAAGGGGAAACACACAGAGGTGGATCTGAGAATTTGGTGATGAAAGAAGAAATAGAATGAAAGTAAGGTGAATGTTGGTGGAATCGACAGTAGGCTACCATTATTGAGTTTCACTTTTTGTAAAATGCAAATTTTCCAAGACACTCCGATAGTATTTTATCCATGGATCTCGAATCAAATGGTGCTCGAACATTCTAAGGCCAAATGACTTTAGAAATCAAAGATATAAATAGTACTGATGTCAAATAAAAGCTTGTATCGATTATATTATAAAGAAATAGTCTTTGGATCATTTGTTTCTTTCACTGAAGGATTGAATGGCTTCAATATTTTGTATTTAATGTGAAATGAGGTGCTTCATCATCCACACCGCAGACTTTTGGGACGAGCATTTCCTTAGTAATATCATTAGAATAAAACTAATGCGAAATACCAGCTGTTGAATAACACAATGTTAGTGACAAACATTATTTTGGTGATAAAAGACGTCCATGTTTATATTTAATATAAGAGTATTCAATCAAGTTAATAAACACATATTACTCTTTAATTACTAAACAATTGGCGATGAATGTTATTGTCTGCCAGATTTTTTAATGAGAATAGCACGAAAACCACCAACCCTAAAATTCTATGGTTAGCAATACCCTCATATCACATTAACCCTAAAACAGTGTGTAACGTCATATGAACCAAAGACTTTTTGTTTCACCTTAGGTGGCATCTGATGGGGGAGAAACTCAACAACTTAGATTTATTATGGGGGTATCCATAGTCAAAGGAGGTTTTTCCTGTAACTTTATCTTGACTTTCAACCTCACTACGGATGCAATATGCTTTGTTGACTATTTTATACCAATAATATATCACAAAACTGCATATTCATCTCATCGCCACAGTAGAATACAAGAAAGCTACATAGGAGTGATTGGTGCCTTTATGAAATATGTTTTAGAGAGGAAAACTGGCTTCAAAATGATTGAGTACGTACAAATTGCCATAACTTAGGGGTTAAGATAATATTTGTATCCATTCAATTGATAGACAAAGTGAATGTATGAGACATCTGACCATGAGGTGAGCAATTGATAGACAAAGCAAATAATAGATAAGGAATTTAAAACAATATATAAGGAATTTAAAACTGAAATACAAGGATTTTGACATACATGAAATGTGCGGTACCACTACCCTGCCTTTGTTAATATTGTAATGTCTAGTATACAAAGGTACAAAAGTTAAGAGTAATTATAGCCATCGTTACATAGAGCTATATAAAATTATATGGAAAGGGTCAATGTCAATTTGAGTCTTAGACACACACACTCTCTCTCCCACACACATAATCTCTTCATCAGTAACACACTCAAACTCAAAGCCGTACAAACAATGCACTATAAATCATCTGCTCTTTTAATTACCGGGCGTACAGTATATACATTTTACTTTCATTTGTAACCATTGAGTTACATTTGTCAAGTTATTTATGCAAACATTGGTCATCAAATGAACCAAGAATTAGTCATTATACAAATTATTAGCCTAAAGCAGCATGCATAAACTAAGATTGTATCTAGAAAATATATAACACAAAGAACAATATATAACAACACAAAACAATATATACCCGGTAAGAATATGATTACCCGATTGATTGAGAGGATATAACTATTGAAGAATGAGTAGACAAAAGAGGAAGGCTTATTATAATAACTACTGAAAGAATTAATCATTTGTTAATATATCCCCAATAGTATACACATTCATTATGCTCAGTATATGTTCACATTTATGAAAATATATTTGAGGAATATTATCTAATTTACTGAGGTAAGTTATCAGTTAACCCTTCTTTAGCGGGGCCCGACTTAACCCTTTGGCGCACGATGACTCGTTCAGAGTCATTAGGTATTTTTTTCCTAGGCGCACGATGACTCGTTAAGCGTCATTAAACTTTAAAATATTCGCCAAAAATTAAGTTTTCGTCTGACGCGCGTCATATTTGGCATAGATATTAAGTATTACATCTAGTTGAATGGGTACAATTGGCAACTCCCTCAGTATAACCGTTTACTCACGGCTGGCTGGGAAGGGAGCAGAGTACAGCTCAGTCTGTGTTTCGATACTTTCACGTTTATTCGTGTATCTCAGTAACTATTTGGTTTATAGTAATTCTGAAGTTACCAGTGGAATCCTCATTAAATTCTGCTTCCATATATGTATGCAAATCAAAAATGGTGCGGGCAAAATTTTGAGCTAGCGCGAGTTGGAGATAAGGTATTTACTTTTTTTTTTACAATTCTTATTTCGGAGTGCCCCAATGTGGTTGTTTTGTATTTATTCTATGTTTTTATTCGCTTATCTTCAAGTTCAATCAATAACGAAGCCGATGGTCCCTCATTAATCCAAATACAAGGAATTTTTGGTGGATAAAAACGTCACAGAAACAAATTATCGCCGGGCACAAAACTGGCTCTGAGTGAGCTGAGATATACTTTGGGAGTGGGAAAAACTTTGATTGGAAACTATAGGTGCACCAAAGGGTTAAGTTCGTATCTAAAAAGCTGGACAATGTGGTGGGGCCCGACTTAAGTCTGTGTGCAATTTTGGCGCAATATTGGCTCTGAGAGAGAGCCGAGCGGTGGGAGGAGCGTAGGTTGCCTCATGACCGCTCGCCACGACCGTCGTGGGCCCACTGACATGTACTCCACACTACTCCACCCTCTCTCACTCGCTACACACGTAATTATGTAACGAAATGACCGTACTTTAGCGATTTTGCCCTTCGGTTGCACGATCCTTGCAAGACAACCAGGGATCGTAGAAGGATGGTTCGGGTGTCATTGGAAAGCTCAATTTACGGCCTTTCAGGGATACATACTTGTATTATGCTCTGGCTCTTGTTTATGCATGAAAAAGAGTACGGAAACAACCCCATTTATGGTAAAAACCCCGCTGGGCGGCACAGTGAATATACTCCACCACCCGCTCTTTGAGTGTTAAGATATAATACTGCTGTATCGGTAGGTTTTGGGTAAGACTTTGGATGACACAGCCAGGCTTGAAAGGCCTCACTGACTTTTTGTTACACTTAAATAAGATGCATGCCGTTGACAAGCGCAGAGTATTGTAACGATTCCATTCCATTTATCATAGTGTCTGTGTGTTTCAAAGATCTAAAAAAAATATATATTATTGTAACTTTATTACATTTATAGATAATCTACAACCGATTTTTCAGCTAGGATTGAATGACGACCATAACCCTCATAAACAACAATGAGCAATTTTTGCTTGAGGAGAATGATGATGGTTATATCCATTTCCGTGTGTACATACTGTAGACTTCATAGATCTATTTTGTGTCATTTCATATACAAATATTTGACATATTAATGAAGTGCCAATATTATTAAGTGCCAACATAGGGGTGCCTAGCTGGGGAGTAGGAAACGAGAGATATACACCAAATATGGTTTATTTTATACAGACATTGACACAAGATACTGTAAAAGCAATAATACAAGTACAATGGGTAAACATAAAAAAAAAAAACTCTCAGCCGAGCAGAAGACCTCGGCATCACAGGTGGCATTGGTAGCGCTGTCTGAGCTCGAGGGGCTTCAGAGGTCGGTCATTGATACTGGATCCAGAGGCAGCTCCTTCTCTCAGGTACGGGAAACTCCTCCTCCAGGCATAGGGCAGCTACTTCGCCAGGTATAGGGTACCTCCTTCATCTGTATCCTATAGTCATCTGCGTCAGGGGGAGATTCAGTAGTCGGCCTTAAGCTTTGGCTCCAAGCAGCATAGACTTGGGCAGTACTCGTTTCTCCAGTATTGTTCTAGCTCCACAAAGTAGTTGTCCATCTCCTCTGGGATGCTGTCAGCTACAAACTGCTTCAGTTCCTCAATCCCGGGACACTTGGGCTCCAGAACAGACTCCAGTGGCACATGCCTGCAGCAGGCAAGAGGGTCTAGTCAATGGCTCTTTTTTAATAGTTGGGTTTTCAGCCCAACAGCCTTTACATTCCTTTTCGATGCCTCGATTATTGCCAGTGCCGTCCACCAGTCTGGTCTCAGTACCTCAAGTACTACTGAGCTAGCTCAGTTGGCAACATCCTTGAATGCTACACTCCAGACTTGGATTTGATCCTCGTTCAGGTCGATGAAAGGTTTTTGTGAGATATAGCTTGCAATAACTGTCTATCCTTGAGCAAGGGAGATGGGTAATGGTATCAGGCATTACATAAAGAGTTCCTAGCACTATTAAATCTCCTCAAAGGGGGAGAGAAATGGCCCTTTATAAGTGAACTGTGATTATTATTAGGGATTCAAGCCTAAGGTGGGAAACCCCTATTGAAATTTTTCAGATTATTATTATTATTATTTTTTGTTTATTTTTGTTTATTTTTTTTTTTTGGTGCCAAATTTTTCAGCCAATCCCTTATGAGTTATAAAGCGTGAACATCAGCCAACGCAGTAAGCAGAATAGAGGTGTGGCTTTGCAAACCTTAAAGTCAATCAGCGCACAGCATTACTAGTGAGGAGGAAGGAGTTCTACCAGCCACCTGGATCCACCCACCAGCACGCTGATTGGTCAGTTGCACATCCACCGCTTTCACAACTTCCTTACACTTCATATCCCGCCAATAACCAGTTTATTTCCTTCGGGCAATCCTCTTAATCCCATAAGTCCCCGAGAAGAGAAAATATGGAAAAACTATTGCCGGGATATTATTATGAAGAGGGGAAGCTAATTAAACAAGAAGTGGATCAAATCAGCTGCCCAGGAAAAGCTATTGCAGTCTGCCCGGCTCAGCCAATCAGCGTGCTCGCTGACATGACGGGTGAATATATAAAGAAGGGTCGGAGCGTGCAATGTTCCTGCTCTCTCCTGATTGGCTAAAACTCTCCACCAAACCCTTGCCACCAACACCATCATGCTCCCAGCACCCCCCACCTACACTGCTGGCCATGTTAAATGGTTTAATTATAAAAAGGGAATGGGCTTTATTAGCCAACAGGAAGGAGGCGATATCTTTATACACAGAAGGAACATATCTCGCCCCAATCCACTCCATGCTCTGCCCTCTCTAGGTGATGGTGAGAGGGTAGAGTTTGCCATCAAGAAGGGGAAGAAGGGAATGGAGGCACACAGAGTAACCGGACCCAAGGGAGACTGTGTGAAGGGATCGCTGCATGCCAGGAAGAGGGAGGAGAAGGCAAGAGTAGTCCAGCCATCTTGTGACAAGGATTCCACCATCAAAATCATTGTTACTACAGCCACTGCTCTTGCTGGCGGGGACATCAACCTCCTAAGGGTGTATCTTCCTGCTCTCCTTCATGCAAACAACTTGCCCTCTATTACCATCCCAGACATGAACACCAAGATCCCTCATCCACAGACTCCCCTACAAATAACGACCGAGACAGCAGCCACGGAAACGCCTGAACATCTCCAAACCAATCAATAGGAGCACCCTACCACCACCTTCTCCAGCAGTTTCGGCATCACCACCGCCATCAGCAGTCAAAGTCGCCCGACCAGTAGCAGCCTCGACTCCAGCACCTGCCACCATTGATCATCCGGTGGCACTCCCCTCCTCCGCGTCGTCTGAATACACTATGTCCACCATAGGAGAAATAGTCGACGTGGAGAAGATCGAGGAAGAAGGAGACGAGGATGCAGCAGCTGAATCACAATCTTTATCACCACAGCAAGTACAGTAGAAGGTCTTAGGACCTTCCAAAGACAGCTGGACAAGATCAAGAGGAGCTCCGAGAAAAAGCCAAAAAGATCCAGAAAGACCTTCAAGATGGAAGAATTCGTAAAATATCACCATTAACACCATCGGCTTCTTCACCACCACCATCATCACCACCATCTCCCACCTTCATCTTGCAGCCTTCCCCAGCCCCCTTCTTGGCAAGCCATACTGACTCGACCCAATTACTCAACTCACGCACGTTGGGTCAAGCCCCGACACCCTATTTCTCTCACTTTTACCACTGTCTCTCCTACTTAACCAATAAAACCTTCCCTTCTTTCACCTTCACCCACCTTTTCTATATTCATTGATTAATTGATTGATTGTGAAAGACGTGGCAACCCTGGCCTATGTTGTTGGCAACTCTGTTTTCGATCAGTGGGGTTAAGCAACATGGGGTCTGGTCAATATGGGGTCTGGGGTCTGGATGGGTGACCACCTGGTACCAGCACACAGCTGCTGGGTGGGTTGGTGGCCCTGCACCAGCACGGTGGTAGCTGGATGGGTGAACGCCCAGTACCAACACTGATCAGATGTTGCCACACATACATGGGGTGGGTGAAACTTCCCTGGCTTGCCACCAGGGTCCGAGTAGCCCAGGAGTGTTGAACAAACTCCAATCCCTGTGTAGTTCCGTCTCACTCAAACGAAAATGAGTACCTGGAATCGTTGTGGCACAAATGAATCCAGGGACCTGATTGGTGGCTTCCTGCAACCAATCAAACACACGAGAATGAGAACTTGGCTAGCCACCAGGATTGCTCATAAGTCATTGGGCTGACTTGCTCTCGTGTTAGCCTTGTCCCACCCAGACATAAAAGTGGGTACCTGGAGTGTAAAAACGGCCTTGGCATGGTCGTATCCTGGGGTAAATTTGATTACTTGTCGTATCATTTCTATATTCCTTCGCCCATAAGTGTCTGTCTGTCCTGCCTGTCCCCCCATCCTAGCCCAAAAACACAACTCACGCAGGTTGAGTCAAGCCCCGACGCCTTCATCTCCTACTACAATTCACTTCCTCACCCTCTACTACTTCCTCTGTCCCAACTCTAGTATTCGAGGCATTGGGGTGATCAAAATTAAGATTACTTGTCTCATCATTTCTTTATATTCCTCCGCCGTGAAAGAATGCAGCAGCAGGAAGATGTCCCCCTGAATCACAACCTTTATCACCACAGCAAGTAGAAGGTCTTAGGACCTTCCAAAGACAGCTGGACAAGATCAAGAGGAGCTCCGAGAAAAAGCCAAAAAGATCCAGAAAGACCTTCAAGATGGAAGAATTCGTAAAATACCAACATTAACACCATCGGCTTCTTCACCACCACCATCATCACCATCATCTCCCACCTTCATCTGCAGCCTTTATACCATCCAAAATTATTTTGCACTCACCATCCCCAGCCCCCTTCTTGGCAAGCCATACTGAATCTCAGTAAAGAAAATTCTCTAACGACAACAATTCAACCCCAACCCAAGTACTCAACTCACGCACGTTGGGTCAAGCCCCGACACCCTATTTCTCTCACTATTACCACTGTCTCTCCTACTTAACCAATAAAAACTTCCCTTCTTTCACCTTCACCCACCTTTTCTATATTCATTCATTCATTCATTCATTCGTGAAAGAACCTGTGGCAACCCTGGCCTGTGTGGTTGGCAACGCTGGTTTCGATCAGCGGAGTTAAGGGGAGGCAGACCGTTTTTCTGGACCTCCTTCTCCCTCATGTTTAGCCCCATTTGTTTTAGATTATAAGACGTTCGGCCCATTAGTTTGGCGATTTTAACAACTTTTGCCCCATTTCGTTGTCAATTTTAAGACCTTTCGTACCATTTAGGTGTCGATTATTTCCTGGCGAGCGATAGCGAGCTTGCAATTTTAAGAGGAACCGACCTTTGGCCGGGAAATTTTTCTACCGAAAAATGTACAAACTTATCTTGAAGGGGGGTCTAGGGGGTGTTTTTCTAAGCTTGATGGAGGTCTAGGGAGGAAACTAAAAAAATATATGAGTAAATTAATTAATAGACCAAACAAACGGGCTTCCTCCCCTTAAGCTACGTAGGGTCTGGTCAGTAGCTGGATGGGTGACCGCCTGGTACCAGCACAGCAGTAGCTGGATGGGTTGTGGGGCCCGGTACCAGCACAGCAGTAGCTGGATGGGTGAATGCCCGGTACCAGCACAAATCAGATGTTGCCACACATACATGGGGTGGGTGAAATTTCCTTGGTTTGCCACCAGGGTCCAAGTAGCCCAGGAATGTTGAACAAACTCCAATCCCTGTGTAGTTCCGTCTCACTCAGACGAAAATGAGTACCTGGCTTCGTTGTTGCTCAAATGAATCCAGGGACCTGATTGGTGGCTTCCTGCAACTAATCAAACACACGAGAATGAGAACTTGGTTAGCCACCAGCATTGCTCATAAGTCATTGGGCTGGCTTTCTCTCGTTCTAGCCTTGTCCCACCCAGACGTAAAAGTGGGTACCTGGAGTGTAAAGTCGGCTTTGGCATGGTCGTATCCTGGGGTAAATTTGACTGCTTGTCTCACCTTTACTATATTCCCTGTGTGTGAAAGAATCAGACCTTCAGATGGCACAGGCCGGTCAAAATCATCTCTCTGGGTGCTACCTCCCATCTCACCCTATCCCTACAGCTATAACCGGGATTAATGGAATAAAGCGAGAACAAAAAGAAGAAGATGAACAGAGGCTACTGCAAGAATCCAAGAGCTAGATTGCCCAATCTCCATACGCTCAACTACACTTGCAGTATCCACGGGCCTGTTCACACATTGTACACCTACACCAGCGCTCCCAGAAACTACAAGAATGGGAAGAATCCTAACAGGAGAAGATGAGCTGATGCGAGTTTGGTGACCAGCCTAATCCTAGAAGACGAACTGGCACGAATGGTGGCCCACATAAAAGACGAGAATAATTAATTGACCCGGTTGTGTACCATAAAAATTTATGTTGCCTATATTAGGCGAACCTTTATAAAGAGACCCAAACAGACAAATGATGAAATATATATGATGAATAGTACTGGTTCAGCTTTCAATTGTTAGTAAAGTGAACTACTTTTAGCTAGGTGTTAGGTTCTGATCGGATATATCACTTGTGGAAGTTAGTGAAGTGGGAAAAGTCATTACTGCAGAATTTGTGTTTATTAAATGTTGGATACAAGGCAATCAGGGAAAATTGTCCTACTGTATCTTTAGATCAAACAATCAGAGATATCAAAGTTTTAGTTTATTAAATGTTGGATACAAGGCAATCAGGGAAAATCGTCCCGCCGTATCTTCAGTTCAATAAATAGGAAGCAGTTTATATCGTTGTGGGGAGACACTAGAATAACGTCTCTAAGAGACTCTAGAGGAATGAAGGAAATTGTTTTGTGGATAGATCAATTTAGTTTGATCTAGCTCAGGAAAGGCGAATTAAGCCGACCCATTTGGAATTTATCTTATGTCAAAGAGGAAACTAGTTATTCATTGTGGAAATTATATTTTAGAGTGTTTGCATGCATAAGTCGATAATATACTTTCAATAAGTTTGGAGTATCCATAAATTGGTTCAGTTTCAATTGAGTGGATATTAGCGAGACTTAAACCTTTCGAAGCTAAAGTAAGTGAATGTGATAATTCGTTACGGGAATATATAATTCCAAAGAACGAATTATACCCTGCGGTCGCAAGTATTCAAACCCCGGTATTGGTCTGAACTTACCGAGGTGGGAACCATAATACCTGAGCTTGAAGGTTTATGAAATAAAGTAAGAGTATATGATTAACTGTCGAATTATTTCAACCCCCATAATTAAGATTATATATATATATATATATATATATATATATATATATATATATATATATATATATATATATATATATATACTATATATATATATATATATATATATATATATATATATATATATATATATATATATATATATATATATATATATATATATTCTCAAGTATTTGTGCATGAAATAGCACACAATTTGATTTATGAAATCTCCTCACAAAAATAAATGGATATAACCATTATCATTCACCTCAAGCAAATATATTCATATATTGGACATAATTGCCCCTAACCCCCATTGGGTTCATTAAATCATTTCAAAAAAATCCACGTGAATTACTGGTGTAACCAGAAACTTTCAAAGCTAATATTGTGATCGAGCTAAAACCTCTTTATAAAATATCAACCTGGGTCACATTTTGTGCAGCCATTTTACTCAATTTAAATTCAATACAATACCAAATTCGTTCTAATTCGGCCTCGAAAGCTAAATCACACTTAAGTTGAACTTAAAGTAAAGTCAAATAACTCTAGCAGCTCCCAAAGCCCTTTGAGATCACCAAAGTTAGACAAAAGAGCCCTATATATGCTCATCTGTCTCATCACCTACTGCTATAATGTATGGACTTATGCTTTCGCATTATAATGGTACAACATCTGAAATAGTAGAGCTCTACTTCGTCTTAGAGAAAAATAGGTTAACATATGAGATTTATATTTCATTAATCAATGCTTGTGTGCGTGTTTGCTGTTACCCTTGGGAAATTAATAACATTTAACGGCAACAATTTCTCTGGGCTATCTCGTACCACCAATATATAATGTTGCATAATTCTGACCAAGCGATAAATTACTTTATTTTGCCCCTGAATCAAAATGAAATTTTCTATTAGTGGCATAAGATTAAATTATATTCTATGAGTAAATAAAAAAAAAAAAATATATATATAATTATTTTTTTGTTTTGCATCCATTCTGCCATAGTAATCTATAAAGAAATTTATAGATAAGAATGGCATCAATAATTGTGTTACTGACCAATTATGATAGAAAATAAAGTTTTTTCGTACATGTGTTACAATGCGACTCCATCCATGGGCTGGATCTCTTCACTACTCAGATTTGTTGACATCATGACGTCACCAACTCACAAGACAGGCATTTCAGCAATCGCGTCAAGAAAGTCAAATGCAAGTAAAATTCTTTCAAATTCATCTTCAGAAAGAATGGCCATGCCAAAGAGCAGTCCCAACAGCTTATAACTAATCCAGAACCCTTAACTTAAGAAGCGCAAAAATGGCCTAGGACTTAGCCATCCCTTGTGCAAATTAATGGCCGAAAAGGTCACAATCATAAAACTTAATGTAATGTACATCAACGTGTTGGTATCACACTAACACATCCCACGGCGAAGATTATTTGCAAAAAAAATTAGGTGGATGTGTTGCGAGCATAGTCAGAAGTTAAACGATTGGCAAAAAATAGGCACTCGCGTACCCTTATTTTGTTCTGAAGCGAGCGGGAGTAGAGAAGAGAGGAATTGCGTAATAACCATTAGATCTCTTATAAATCAATATTTTTGCACCACAAGGCACATGTGAAGAATTAGGACCCAGATGTAGGTGTAGGGAATCAATAAAGCACTTACATGTACAAGATCAGGCATACACATGTCGGAAATGAGAGAGTGGAGGGAGAGAGGGACAATTTTCGTCTCCCTCCCTCCCTCAGTTTATTGATCACCGCTGCAAGCAATCTTTCGCTCATTATAGGGCATTACCTCCATCCCTCGCACACGTATCTTATACGTATAGTATACTATATATGGTATATATCTGGGGATGAGGGACGGCCCCGAGCCCTGCCACCGCCTATACGATAATGAAGGTGTGTGTGTGAGGTGTAAGTGTATTATGGTGTGTGGTATCGATAGTTGCTGCGTTGGTCTATTCCTGATCCAATTTGCAGCTGTATAAGCTTGCTGGCGCAGTTTTTGTACGCGTTTCAATATCTTGCTTCTAGAAAGCTTAGCGCCATCGCCTAGGAGAATCTTCTGGAAGGCTTATCGCGCTCCTCGAGTTAATAACTATTATGAACTTTCCCATATATTAATAATTAATATTCAAAGCACACAAATTTTCTACGACTCGGTCATCAAGAATTAGGCATATATTCCAAAACAATTGGGGGAATATGTATAATTTACTCTCCGCTGGTAATCTTATTCTCTCTCAGGCAACAATCCGAGCCTATGAAGAGAATACTAAACCTTCATATGAACACTAGTAGTGGTTAAAATAAAGTAATATTATTAGGATTTCCTATAACAATAAATCATTACAATTATTATTATTATTAGTAGTAGTAGTAGTATTACGTAAGTATATACTGTATATACAGTATATATATATATATATATATATATATATATATATATATATATATATATATATATATATATATATATATATATTATTGAAGTAGAAACAAATAAAAACACAGTTATAAGAATAAATGACAAATTGCCCGACTCCGTCAAAATAATAAATAAATATATTTAAATATGAATAACTAAACAAAATCAATACAAAATAATTAAAAATAAAGGACTGTAAAAAACTTATGTTACACAATCCCTCCCACCTGGACTGGGTACAGCTTCACCCTCATCTTGTCTCTTCTTCCGTACTAACTGGTTCTGGCTGGCCCCTTCTGCTGCCACTGCTACTACTACTGCTATGTCTGCTGCTACGTCTGCTGCTATCTGGGCTTCGTCTTGGGCATGTAGCTGTCGGAAAGGTAGAAAGAGGGAATTTGTAAGATTTAAGACTATCTATAATACCAAATGAGGTTTTAAACTATTTATCGAAATATAGCATAATACTAATTTGACACAATTTTGCCCGGTTCTAATGTGACTAACAGTAATATTGCTACTTCTGCTGCTACCTGGGGTTTGTTTTGGACATGTAACAGGTAGGGGGAAGCAAAATGGGAGAGCTTATTAGGTTACCATAGTTGTATGTTTAGGCAAAATATTGATCTGGATATATATATCTATCGTACAACAAAGACAGTTCTTCTTGGTCTCTTTTGGTGATTTAGTTTCTTCTTTGGGCATTTAACTGTGGGTGGAAAATAGAAAGAATTGTGTTGTAATTTCTACAATGCAGTACGAAGAAACAAAGATACCACAAATCAAGCCGAGAACCACCACGTCAATAGCAGCCATCACCACAGCAACAACAGAAGGGCACAAGAGCCAGCCCTCATCCAACTGCATGGGCCTTTCTTGCCCTCACCAGGCCCAGACCCGCAGCGGCCACCCCCAGAGCGGTTACCACCAGGCCCAGCACACCGGACTAACCACACCAGGTCCTTCTTGCAGGGACCAACACCAACAGAGACGTAGCCACCGAAATCAAGACCACCACCGGCGATCTACCCCAGCCAAGACTTCCTCTGCCAATGTTCGTGACTTGGTAGTTGAAATTGTATCCGGCCGATCAAGGGAATTGGTTCGGGGCTGTTCCCAGGAAACAACTATTAAATCCTCAGGCTCAACAACTGTTTCAGCCTTGGTTTGGAGCTGGGCTGCAGATCATGTATTAGGCCGATCTGGAGATAATACTTTTCATTCAATTGGTAGTGAGGCAAATGTTTGACCCTGGGAGAACTGGAAGGACTTTGGTCATCCTGGTCCTCCTATGGAAATCAACCTATTACTGAAAGCCAACTACACAAGAAGCGGATCGAGAACTGTGGGCCACGAGCTTACCAAAAGTACCGGCCATCAACTCCAACACAAGATAGCAGAGATATCAAGATAACCTTCAGCGGAAAAAATCACCTCTTTCACTTGGAACTATAGATTGTGACAGACTTAGTCTTCCCCCTACTCCTGATAAAAGTATAAAGTCCATGTGCAGTCTTAAGGTTCCTTAAAGTTCCCTTGCTGTAAACTCAAGTTCCACTTGGGAACACAATCCACACTATTTCTATTTCCAGACACATAAGATTATACCCGGAAGCCTGCGGCACTCTATGTCATTCGGCGGCTGTGCTTTATTCATATAGTGTCAGTTTATTTATCACATTCTTCCCCCTACAGTTACACGTACCTTGTCGCTCCTTACCAGGTTTAGTTTAGTTGATCATGTTAGTATGTAGCCTACCTTTACTATAGAGAGGGACTACCCATTTTCTATCTTGTCTGCTTACAATAAACTAGTGTAAAGATAAGTTAACTTCGGTCATTGATGTACAATCAAATGTCCTATCTTATTGCTGCCTGTTTGTATAAAATCTTATTAACGAATTTCATGTGATATATTTCGCCTCATTGTAATATAGTTATGTTATACACTACCGGCTCGGTAGTGTAGTAGAGTACGTCTCGGCCTCCCACACCTGGTGACCCGAGTTCAATCCCACGCTCAGGTATGAAGATATTTCGCATACACTGGTAGCTGGTAGGCTACCGTTTACCTTGACCAAGGAAATGGGTAATAGTGTCTGGTAATTAACTTTGGTCAAGCGCTATTGAATCTCGAAGCGGGGGCTAGAGAAAAATGGCGCTATATAAGTAACCTGAACATCATTATAGGTTTGAGTCCCGAAGGGAAGAAGGAAAACCTAATATTTAGTAGTGGCCCCTTCATCATTGACGATGCGCCTTATGTAGGTAATGGCCAATCTTTGAACTCTAGCTTGCTGTTTAAACTTCCCGCCCGGGGAGAACTCAAAATACGATTGCCACACATCGTGAGCGAAACGTTCTTAAAACCACTCATGGACTCGTCCTTATGATGTGGGTACCACTACTAGAAAAACTAGTAAAAAAATAAAGAATAAAAATTAAAATTAAACTTGACCTAGCATTGCGCTTCCTGTGCGTCTGCTCTTTTGGGTACGGCACGCCATCTTGCTCATAGCGTCTGTTCATTCTTAATCTGACATATCGAGACTCTCAAAAATGTAGCAGATGAATAGGAAGAGGACGGAAGGGAGGGCCAAAATCGTCAATGATTCCGGGGCCACTACTAAATATTAGGTTTTCTTTCTTCCCTTCGGGACTCAAACCTATAATTTATTAGTGGCCCCTTCATCATTGACGATGCGCCTGAATTCTCAAGACTGGAGGGGGACATTCATCATGAACATCGAATACCACTAATAAACCAGATAAGGTCCAAATAAACACGTACTAATCAGATCAGTTTAATATCAAAGAAAAATATAAAAGAGGGTTACAGGCGGCGTTTCTTAAAGGAAGCCTGTGGTGTTAGCACCTTTACGTTTGATAGAACAGTTGGTGTAACACAAGAATAAACTATCCATTTAGCTTATACATCCCAAGATAAATGAAACATTCATTATCATCCAAATTTGTTAATATGTTGGCCTACATAGGCATGGCCTCAGGTACTGTATTACCAAAATATTTGTACTCTTACTCTAATCCTAATCCTTAAGATTATTGAGTATATTGGAAACCCTATTGCATCCATAGTGTTAACATAAAAATAAAAATTTCCTGAATAGACTTACTTTTGTCTAAGGAACAGATTATCACATGACCTTAATACTCGTTACATGTATCACTTCAGAGGCAGGTAGAGTCCTTAGCTAGGATACTCCCCCCCCCCCCTTTTTCATCACAAAATTAGCTTAAAACTAAACTTTCTGCCTTAATGCTACACATGTACGAGAAGGTTTCATGAGATTGACGGACAGGTAACGCGTGAGAAAAGTATGATTTGATGACCGCAATTGGGTCTGCTGCATATCTTCTAGGGAGTAATTATGGAGGAATCGAAGTGATGCTGCCCATTTACGGATATCGTGTGATCTTGCCAACACGCCGGGATTACTCTCACGAATGACTTCCACTAATAACGCAGCTAGCCGGCGTTTTTGTAACCGAATACCTGTCCGTGAAACCCAGAGGGATCCCGCCTGTGAGGGCCGGGAAGCCCGCATAAATAACATAAGTGACTTCACTGGACACAGTAAGTGGTGCCTGTCACCCTGTTTCAGAGCCGGAATTTCGAACTCCGTAAATAAATTATTATAATGTTCATTCTTAGCAATGAAGTTAGGAGCAGGAGCAATATGTACACCCATGTTGCACCTTGAAAATCTTAGACAGTTTGGCTCCGAACTCATCGCCGCCAACTCAGACACCCTGTCACCCGTAGCCAGTGCCATTAGAAATATGGCATTTTTAAGTATTATGTCAAAGGGAGGATCCTTGCAATATTTACGGGACTGAAGCATCTCAAGGGCCAGATCAAGAGACCAGGTGGGTGTGAGTTGACGAGGAGGAGGGCGAAGCTTGAAGCAAGACGTCATGAAACCCTTTTCCTCCGCGCCTCCGGTACAGACAGACAAGTTAAATCTAAAAATGGTGTCCTAATTGCTGTGAGGTGATTCCTTAATGTGACAACTGACAACTTTTGAATATCAAATAGGTAATTTAAATAATTAAACACCAGAGCCAATGAGGACTGCTGTTGACCAGTTTCTACAATCCAGGTAGTAAATGATTTCCAGTGTGATTGGTACTGTCGACGGGTTGATGGAGCATACTGATTAATCAACTTGTGAGTCACGGTTTCCCCAAACTGGCCTAGCCACTTGGCCTTCTGAATATCCACAAGGCAAAAGTCAGCGAGGTCTTGAGGTTTCCAATTGTCTCTAAGTGGAAGTACGAGATCGGGAGCGACACCGGGTTCTCGCACCACATCTTCAATTGGTTGTACCACATTTGAGCCGGCCACAAGGGCGCGATCATCGAGACCATGCCCCGATAATCCCGTAGTTTGAGAACTACTTTGCACATTAAGGATGTGTCTGGAGGTGGAAACAGATAAATGGAGCTCCATTTGTTCCACTCTACCAGAAATGCGTTCGGGCCCCCCGCCGGAGTGAGACTCAGGTGTGTGAGGTACTGAGGCAGCCTGTGGCTTGCCTCTGATGCGAACAAGTCCACTTGTGGATGGTAGGGCTCTGCAATCAACTTTTGAAATATGTTTTGTCTGAGAGCCCATTCTACTTGAGTGCTCTGTCTCCGGGACAGAGCATCCGCCCATACATTCGCCACGCCGGGCAAATACGTTGCGTGAAGATAAATCCTGAGCCTCGCGGCTAGTCGAAATATCTTTTCCGACAACCCTTGTAACACTTGTGATCTCACTGACCCTTGCTTTTGAATGCATGTCACTGCAGTCAAATTCTCCATTCTGAAGGCTAGGGACTATCCCGCCTGGCTCATGCCGTGCTCCTGTAAAAAGAATTGTGGGACTAGCAACTCCTTGGCATTGATATGAAGATGATTTGATGTTGACCATCGACCCTGACCCTGATGGCCTAAGTTTGATTGGTAACCCCATCTCAGGGTTCCTGTCTCGTCTGTATCTACCCAAACCGTCGGAGGTGGAGCTGTCCAAGTCAAGGAGGAGTGAATTACTTCTGGCTTCGCCCAAGCCGCCAGGAGGTTGTGGATTAAAGTTGGAATTGTCCTCAGTGTTTCCGCCGGTGAAAGTGGAAAACACCTGTTTCCTTCCAAGATAATTATTTTGACCTTCAGACGACCTAACGGTACCGTCAGCTGTATCCAATTGAGTGAGCCTACCAGATATTCCCAGATCTTCCTCGTTGTCGTCCGAGAATGCAGAAATCGGAAGAGTTTCCTGCAAAATCTCTGACGGTTGTCCACACTCTTGACTCAGAGTTAGTAACTCGGTATCCCAGATAGGGCCCACCCACTGGATTTGCTTGGTGGGAATGAGAGATGACTTTCCTAAGTCTACCCTGAACCCTAAGGTCTCTACATGGTCTAATACTAGTTAAACATGATGAAGGCACATTATCTTGGATTGGGCTACCACTAGCCAATCGTCTAGGTACCATAAAATCATGATTCCCTGTTTGAGCAATGGTAGCAACGCCTGTCGAACTAATTTTGTGAAAACTCGGGGTGCTAGATTTAATCCAAAGGGCATTCTTTGAAAGACAAACGTTTGATCCCCGTTGCATAAGGCAAGAAACCTCTGAAAACGTTTGTTGATTGGGACATGCCAATAGGCGTCTTTCAGATCTATTGAGCACATCCAGCCCTGTGGCGGAAGTGACAATCTGATCTGATTCACTGTCAGCATCCTGAATGACTGATTGTGAATGTGGGTGTTGAGATATGAGAGGTCGATCACCGGCCTCATCTGAACACTGTCCCTCTTTGGCACCAAAAACAACCGGGATATGAACACTGGCATTGACGTAGGACTGGGGATTATGATCTGCTTTTGTGCCATCTCTTTGATAATGGACCCCACCTCCAATGAAACCTGATTGAATTCTGTGGGGAAACGTAAACGGGGTCGCCGGGACCACCGCCACGAGAGACCTTTGCGGACCACTGTCCTTGCCAATGTTCGCCGGGGCCATGCCCGGAAATAATCTCGGAAGTTGCCAGTCACATGACTGGTCTTGTCCGGCAGTACTACTCTCGGATCCGTCTCGCCTTGCCTTGGCACTGGGAGTGAGAGAGCCTTGTGGTGTGTCTCAGTTTTTGGAGGATGAATGTGACTCTGACTTTGGCATGGGGGGATGAGAGGTCTTGCTACCATCGCTACTGAGTTTACCCATATGTTGGCCCCGAAACCACCTCCCTCTATCCCTGACATTACCGTGCCCTTTAGGTGCCCCGGTATGAGCAGGGGTTGTGAAAGTCTTGGCTGACTGATTGAACTGTGACTGACCACAAAAGGAACTCTTAGTTCTGACATTTTGTTTAGCTGCCTGCTCACCCTTGAATTTAGTAGTGGTGGCAGGTTGTTGGTCTAGGAGAAAAGTAACCGTTCTCCATGCTTCGTTAGAGACTAAGGTAGCTGTAAAAATATTGGATAAGAGCAACCTTCTACCGATCTCCGCCGGAAGTCTCCTCACCAAATACACTCTTATATCTTGGCGCACCCGTACATCCTCAAAGATAGCTGTCCGGACGTCGCCGAGAGACTGAATCGAGTTTTGGAGGAGGAGGCGTCTGGTCAGAGAAAGAGCCCTCTGAGTTCCAGTGTCCCTAACCGACTCAGTCGTCCGAGCCAGAGAGGCTCCAAGTTGGTGGCTGAGAAGGTATTGAGACACCAGCCTCCAGGCTTTCGTCTCATTTTATAATCTTTGTCGATCTGAGCCTGTGTGGGGGTACAAAATGGTTCAGGTAACTGGCACAAAGATAATTTCGGGGCCCCAATAAAATCAAAAATATTTTGGGGAATCCCGTCCGCCTTGCCTACTGGCATAGAAAACCAATGATTGTCCTCTGACGGAAGTTGATGACTACTTTTGTTGGTAATGTGCTGGCAAACAGCTGGGCCTCATGTCCCCAAGCAACCCACTGCCCATACTCCCCTCCCTTAACATGAACTAATGAGGCCCCATAAGAGTCCCTGAAAGGAATGGAATTTAGTTCTGGGGTCAAACCCTGCAACACTTATAAATCATTCATCCCATCAGTTTTAGTCCAGTCCGAAAACATTTTTCCGGCAGAAGTAGGAGGCAAGGCGGGGGATTGTGAGTACACAAAAAAGTCAGGATTGAAAAATGTTGGGATGGCCTTAATAACAACATCAAGTACCTCTCCCAACTGGTTCTTGGCCCTTAATTTCTTCTTTTCACTTACCTCTATAACCCAGAGACTCGGGACAGGTAACTCACCTGTAACCGTGGGTTGTGCGAGCTCGGGGCGCAGAGGGTGACATACTGACCAAGAAGCATCCGGTCCATACAAGAGTGGCATAGGGCCTTTTTTGCTGGGGATGGACTTGTCTAGTGGGGGGGGTAACAATTCCGAAAACAATTTCAAGTTAGATTGCAAGAGAGCAGAGGTACCTGGAATCGGAACCACGGGGTTGACAGTGAGGGTAGGGGGAGGAGAAGTTACGGTAACTTGAGGATGCACTAACACTTGCCCAAGAGGTCGCACCGCCGGGGTTACTGGTGTTGGGGTAGTAGCCTGTCGCTCACTCTTAATCTGCCTCATAAAATCAAACAGCTCTTGCAACTGATCCTTTGCTACAAAAACCCCACTATCCTGATCATACTGGGACGCAGACTGTGACATCTCTGAGCCCTGCGTTCCAGATAGTTGAGAGACTGGTCGTTGGCTAGGCGCCAGTTCCTCAGTATATATCCCTTGTTGGTATATGTGTGACCCCGTTGACCGGGCTGAGGGGGCTGGTACAGTCTCCGACCGAGACTCATCAACCCGGGCAGCGGTTTGATATGTATCTGTTTGTGATTGGTCGGAACCGCCGGGCCCAGATAGATCAATAAAATTCAAATCTGGGATCTCAAACATGGTGGGTTCCTGAACAGGTGAACGCCGGTCTGGGGAGCTCCCATGTCTCCGCCGGTGAGAAACTACACTGCCACTTCTTTCCCTCCCTAACATAGGTAAAACGATAGGTTCCGGTGCAGGATTAAGGGGAATAGTAAATTGGGGGGATTAGCCCGAGACAGAACTAGATGTGTCTCTTGATGCCTCGCTCTTAGAGGAAGATTTCTTTCCCGATTTTGACGGATCCTTAGCCGTCTTCTTTCTTGATGAGGAGGACTTCCTATGCCGGCTCGACTTTGGTTTGTCCCCGGCGGATAATGAGGAGTCAAAGTTCGAGCGGGACCTCATAGCCTCCTGGTCCTCTGACGGGGGCTTGGTTTGTGGCAAAGGTGATCTTGACCTATCTCGCCGGCTGGCTGAAGCTAGTTTCTCCGGCGGATCTTTGGTCCGAGGTCTCTTTCGGTGGCGGGAGGAAGTGTCATCCGAAGAAGATCCCGGAGGGTGTGAAGTAACAACTGAACTCTTTAATGAATCCTCAAGAATTTGGTCATCCAATTGAAGGGATTTATGAGCAACTGTCTAACAGTATGTTACAAATTCAGATTTAATGTGTAGTAGGATAGTCTTGCATTGACTATCTTCATGGTTAATCAAGGCACTGCAGAGGGCTGAACATTTGGGACAAAATTTTGATAACCAATGACCTCTCGAACGGTCTAGGCAAGGGACACA
This sequence comes from Paralithodes platypus, assembly GCA_032716605.1. Lineage (NCBI taxonomy): Eukaryota > Metazoa > Arthropoda > Malacostraca > Decapoda > Lithodidae > Paralithodes > Paralithodes platypus. The sequence goes on from CM064499.1 coordinate 25,202,941, forward strand.
CTTTACACAGAGTAAGTGACCAATAATTGCTAATCTTTGACAGCCCAGAGCCGAACAGAAAGAGTAAATACTCTTATCCATGATTACACTCCCCACCGCCACAGAGATATTAACCTTCCTAGGTGTCTCACTTTCGAACCTGTGTGAGAGAAAATTCCAAGAATCAATGCTCATAAGGACATGCTAGGCTGGAAAAGTTAATATAAATATATCTCCATGTAAAAAAGAATAAAGTTTTGAATAACACTTAAACAATCTTAATTCCCCTTACGTTAAAAACATTCCTCAGAAATGTAATGGAGTATTGTGTAGCCGACCATGTGCTACTAAAAATGTTTAACTTCTTACCCAAGTGAATAACACTGACCTAACTCGTCTTGTGATGCATGAATCAACGCCGGCGACCAACGCTAAGACGGAATTTTGATTCTAAGCCCGGCGGACAAATCGCCAATGATAAAGCAAAACAGTTTAACTGGAAGCTACAAGATCGAGATGGGCGAGTTAGTTTCCCGGCTCAGCCGTAATTCGCGCGGCGATCGTGGCTCCCCACTTTTTTAATATCAGCCGGCGTAATGTTCGTCTGTCCCAAGCAAAAGAAAGTTTGTTTTGTGTCGTTTGTTGGCGGCGGAAAACGCGATTACGAGGGAAGGCTTAGCCGCTACCCTTCGAAACCCGATTTGTTTTAGTAACATGCCGGTACATCCGGAATCATACTATATGCCTTAAACAACACAAGCCAAATTCATTGCAAACCCGTACCAGTCGAGGAATACTGAATTTTAATATAACTCAGAGTGTTTCCCGGCGGGGAAACCACGTGGAACACCCTGAGACATGTTATGTAATTTTAAGTCTTACTTGAAACATAAAAAATCCCGCCAGAAGGGCCAACCCTTCAGTATATATATAGGGATGAACAACGTGTACATACATGGCATGGTTATACATCATAAACAATCAATAATCAATGATAACACTCCCTAACCATATATATATGCAACCTAATGAGGCCAACTAGATGGGAGCACTTGGCAATGAGTCAGTCAATAGCACAAACCTGCGATCCAGCGTCGACCCCGCCACCTGTAGAACACACGATAAAGTTACAGAGCAATATGGCTCTGTGCCGGACCCCTCAGCTAAGTGAGAAAATCCAACGTCACTAGCCCACGAAGCATACTTGTTGCACACCCTGAAGGGACCGAGTAACAGGCTCTAGTTCACCCTAAAAGAAGCCTCATGACTAAACAGTGAACTAATAGTGGGCAAGGATAATAAATCAAAACACGAGGGGCGACTTGCCTTATCACAACAAGAACACCACCTAACACGAATGCTTAGACCCAGACAAACAGTCTCCAGGGCCCGTATTTAACACTTCAGCCTACACCTAGTCGATAATCTAACCTGACTTCAGCACTATCATGGACAAATGAGTAAAGACTCACTAGTGTTAAGGAAAGATGACGAACGAGATTTAGGCAGGAGTGCCGGAGACACACGTCCACACTACGCGGGCCCGAGGAGAATAAGAATGAACAGACACTATGAGCAAGATGGCGTGCCATACCCAAAAGAGCAGACGCACGGGAAGCGCAATGCTAGGTCAAGTTTAATTTTTATTTTTATTCTTTATTTTTTTACTAGTTTTTCTAGTAGTGGTACCCACATCATAAGGACGAGTCCGTGAGTGGTTTTAAGAGCGTTTCGCTCACGATGTGTGGCAATCGTATTTTGAGTTCTCCCCGGGCGGGAAGTTTGAACAGCAAGCTAGAGTTCAAAGATTGGCCATTACCTACGTAAAGGCGCATCGTCAATGATGAAGGGGCCACTAATAAATATACTGTAGGTGTTACTATCCTGCTCAGTTCAGTTAGAACCTACGTCCAACGACAAGTCCAGTAAAATTCCTGCTATAACAATTTCTCTAAGATCAGGCAAGGCTTTTGCAACACCGAAGCTCATAAACCTAACATAATAAACAGTAGGCCTACAGACATTTCTTCTAGGCCTCTTCTGCTACTTTGGCTTACTTATGGTTATGCAACTGTGAAGTGAACGTAGAAAGAGATTGTATATAGATTGTGATTAGCTATGAAATCAGGTGCAGTAATAACCTCTTAAGTACTGATGACACTATTCAAATTGTATTTTGGCAATCCTTAGAAAATTGTATGCAGCTTAGGGAGGATGTATAGGAATCAAAGGGGTAAAATATATCTCCATTAACTCGTAGCCTGCCACCGACTCTTTCTAAACTTAATAACATAATCCAATAACAGCCAGATTGATAAGTGTAATAGCTTCAGCGGTACTCAAGGAGTTAAAGTAACTAATAAACATTGCATGGACCTTCAACAGTGGTGGGAGGTACAATGACTGCTTACTTGGTTACCTATAAGTTCAGGCAAGGTATTAATCTCCAAACCATAAACCTAACATACTGTACAATATAGATAATTCCTCTTGGACCCTTTTGTTGTATTGATACTGATAATTATGTTACCATGGCCACATCCTGGGCCTTGACAGAGACAGAGACAGAGACAGAGACAGAGAGAGAGAGAGAGAGAGAGAGAGAGAGAGAGAGAGAGTGTGAGTGAGTGAGTGAGAGAGAGAGAGAGAGTGTGAGTGAGAGTGAGTGAGTGAGTGAGTGAGTGAGTGAGAGAGAGAGAGAGAGAGAGAGAGAGAGAGAGAGAGAGAGAGAGAGAGAGAGAGAGAGAGAGAGAGAGAGAGAGAGAGAGAGAGAGAGAGAGAGAGAGAGAGAGAGAGAGAGAGAACAAAGGAAAGGAGAGTACAAAGGAAATCAAGCAACAACAGTTCTAGTGACCCTTCTAGGTTGCTTGTCCTCCAAAACACTGAGGATCAAGTGTCCAAATAGTGGTTTAGAGTGGGTAAGGAAACATTGGAAAGGGAATTACTGCCCTGGAACTAATGTCCGTGGCAGGATTATGAAGTTAGTAGGGGACAGATGGGTTAGTAACTGAGGGGGGGATAAAATAAAGTTATTCATCTACAAACGCAGTCAGTCGCGGGTTTGATGCGAGATATTTGTCTACGCGGAGTTTAAATGAATCAACGGTGATGCAGTCTATAACGTTTCGGGGAAGCCCATTCCACAAGTTGACAACTCGATTGAAGAAGAAATTCTTAGATTCGTGTGAGTTAAAAGATTTACCAATAATTTTGCAACCGTTTCCCCGTGTGTAATTAGATTGGTCGATAGTGAAGTACTTACTACAGTTCATATTGTCGATGCCTTTGATGATTTTGAACACTTGAATTAAGTCACCTCTTAATCTGCGCTTGGTTAAAGGAAATAGATTTAATTCTCTAAGACGCTCTTCGTATGGTTTGTTCTTTAGGCTAGGTATCATTTTGGTAACTCTATGTTGAACTCGTTCTAGCTTGTTTATATCTTTTTGGTAATAAGGGCACCAGGATTGAACGCAGTATTCCAGAAGAGGGCGGACTAAGGAATTGTAAAGGGTTAGGATAACGTCTTTGGATTTATGCTCAAATGACCTGCCTATAAAGCCAATTATTTTGTTTGCCTTCTTAACAATTTCTGAACATTGTTGACTCGGTTTTAGGTTACTCGATATTGTTACTCCCAGATCGGTTTCTCTGTTTACATTCTTAAGCTGAGTGCCATTCATCGAATAGTTTGCTTTCTCATTTAGGTATCCGATATGTAGTACTTTACATTTATCCGCATTGAAACTCATTTGCCAAATTGGGGCCCAACATGACAATTTATCTAGATTGTGTTGCATATCGTCAACTTGTTCTTTTGAGAGTACGCTATTTGCAATTTTTGTATCGTCAGCAAATTTTGAGATTGTGCAGGTGAGACCCTCATCTATGTCGTTGATGTAAATTAGAAAGAGAATTGGTCCTAGTACCGATCCCTGGGGTACCCCGCTACTTACATTGGTCCATTAAGATGCCTTACCGTTTATGACTACTCTTTGCTTTCTGTCGCTGCTGAGCCAATTTTCTATCCATTTCAACACACCGTCTTGTATTCCATGCGCTTTTAGTTTTAGCAGTAAACGTTTGTGGGGAACTTTGTCAAAGGCCTTTTGAAAATCAAGGTATATAATATCTACAGCTTTACTCTCATCGTAGAGGTTGAGGATATCGTGGAAGAAGTCTAAGAGGTTTGTTAAACAGGAACGTTTTTTACGAAAGCCGTGTTGAGTATCTTTAAGTATGTTATTTTCCTCTAAGTGATTTACGAGTCTGTCTCGTATGACCGTTTCTAGCATTTTACATACAACTGAGGTTAAGCTAATTGGACGATAGTTACTGGGTAGGGATTTGCTGCCTTTTTTGAATATCGGTGTTACATTGGCTAGCTTCCACTGATCAGGCATAGTTCCAGACTGCAAGGATTTATTGAATAGTATTGTCAGTGGTTTGGAGAGCTCATCCTTAGCTTCCTTTAGAACTCTAGGCGAGATTGTATCAGGTCCAGGCGTTTTATTTACCTTGAGTTTATCTAAACAATTCAATACTTCTCTCTCTGTAACGGTGATATTGCTTAAAACATCTGAATTATCAATCTGAATCGGCGATGGTGTAGGGATATCACTGAGGTCTTCTGTTGTAAAAACTGATGCAAAAAAGGTATTCAGGGCATTACTCATTTGTACTTCGTCTTTGGTGTATTCTCTATTTTCATCGACTAACGGTCCAACAGTTGAAGTAACTACTTTTTTCTTTCTGATATAACTATAGAATTCTTTCGGGTTTGTTTTACTTTGATTCGCAATATGTAACTCTAAGGTCTTTTTACTTTGCTTAATTAACTTTTTGGCTTTGCGTCGTAGCTCTACAAATTTCACCCGTTCTTCGTCATTTTGTGAAGATTTTAATCTATCATTAGCAAATTTTTTAGCAAGCAGGCAGTTTGAAATATCTTTATTCCACCATTTGGGCTTATTATTATGGCCTGGACGCCGTATTTTTGATGGTATGCAGTCTTGCACTGCTTTTAGGTAAGTGGTTTCGAATAACTTCCAAGATGTATTTATGTCGTTATTGTTAATTAAAAAGCTCCAGTCAGTTTCTTTAAACATAGCTCTAAGTTTATGGAAGTTTGCTTTCTTGAAATTAGGGACTTTTTCGATGCTACTATTTGGTTCGTTACTAGTAAAATTTAAAGTGAAAGTTATCGTACGATGGTCGCTGTTACTGAATTCATCACCAACATTCAAATTCTCTATTAATTCTTCTTTTGTTGCAAGTACAATGTCAAGAACGTTATTACCACGGGTTGGCGTTCGAACAAATTGATAAAGCGAACTCTCTTGCAAGTTCGTATACAAGTCATGTCCGGAGTGTGAAGTAAGGGTATCGCCCCACTTGGTCATAGGTAAATTAAAGTCGCCAAAAATTACGGTATCTTGTGAGTTACTTACATCTGCAATTTGTTCGTAAATTTTTCGGTCAGTTTGCACTGATTGAGCTGGAGGTCTGTATATTAATGCAAGTATTATTTTTGTACCTTTATTATTCTTTATTAGCACAAAAGATGCGTCGACGTTCACAATTTGAGGTTTTGACAAGAGGGTAGGGTTAAGACTTTCTTTGATATAAAGTAAAACGCCACCTCCATTTCGATTTATTCGGCTTTTCTCAAACATTACATAACCGGGAAGTGAATACTCTGCTAAAAAGTCTCTATCTTCTGTATTGAGCCAAGATTCTGTTATGCCAATCACATCATAATTTTCTGTAAACACTAGCTCCTCTAAATCTGAAAATTTATTGCGTATGCTACGAGCGTTTGCATAGAAAACCTTTAAATTTGTTATTTTAGAACTCACGGAACGCTCTTTAATAATATTTTTGGTTCTTGTCGGATCTACATTTATGTTCATGGCTGTCCTCGGTACTCGCTGTCTTCGGTCCTTATCGCTGGTGGTCCTCGGTTGCCTCTGTTTTTTTCTTGGCGTTGGATGATTTATGTCACTGCTGCTTCTTCTTCTTCTCGGATGGCGTTTTTTTATCCATGGCTGCGGACTGCTTCGTGTAGGAGACGACCCATGCGTGCTGAACCCACAGGGTTTAGATGAGTGCCATCCTTGCGGAACAGAGTAGGCTGGTTGTAGAAGTTGTCCCAGAGGTTGATGAATTCAACTTCTTCCCTCAGACACAAATATTTTAGTCGGCTATTTGTGCTGAAGGCCTTGTCGTAGAATTTGTCAGGTGCGTCGATCTTGGGGAGAATGCCTGAGATGATGATATTCCTTGACTTGTTTTTGTAGTGCTGGATCATCTTGCGATATTTCTCCATCAACTCTTCGGATCTGGTGCGCATGACGTCATTTGAACCAGCATGGATGACAAAAAGGGTATTTTCATTTGCATCCTTTGTGGTATCTTCGAAGGCTTCCACAATGTCGTCCAGTCCAGCTCCTGGGATGCAAAATCTTTTCCGTTGATTTGGGACTCTGTCGCAGAACTCTTCGACCTGTCCTCGTAGGATGGAATCCCCAACGAGCCTGGTCTCTTCTGGTTCGTCTTCCATCTCTACCAATATCTCAAATCTGTTTGACATTGTGACTGGTAGATGAAACCTTTTCTGCGTTGGCCGTGCACCGTTCCTCACTGGTGTAAATCCGGAAACCTGTGGAGGCGGGACTCTACGTACAGGTCGGGGAGAGGAGTGGTTAGAACGGGGGCGAGGGGTTGGTACTGTTCGTGCTAGCAGGCTTCTTGCACGAGGAGTGGGGGAGAGACTAAGGTGAACAGGGCGGCTGTCCTGGTATGATGTCGGCTCAGGTTCGTCAGAAGCATCTGCTGCAGTGTCTACTGCAGGTGTTGGATTGTTGGCAGATGACGTTGGGGCGGTGGTGGATGCTGGAGTTGAAACAATTGGAGTTAGTGATACTCCAACGTTGAGTGTTACAAACTCTTGGAGTGATTCCAGCTTCCTGGTGAGGGCGTTGATCTTGTTGTGGGCTTCATCCAATTTTGCTGTCAAATCCTCTCGTTGCTGGCAGAGTCGGCAGACTTGTGGATCGGCAGGAGCAAACATGGAAGCACCAAACCTACCGGCGCAGTTCGTACAGGCACGAGGCATGGTGACGATCACTTTCTTCAGATCACTTCACTCACTTAAAAACACTTAACTCACTTTAAAAACACTAAACTCACTTTAAAAACACTTCACTCCCTTCAGGTCGCTTCACTTACTTAAATAGGCCTAACCGAAAACAAAAATGTTGAAATACACACAAATAGGTTATCAGCGGTGATAGCCTAACCGAATATTTAAAAAAAAAAAAAAAAAATTGAATATGCAGTGATAGTCGAACCGAAAACAATTTTATGTTTATTTAAACAGAAATAGGCCACCAGGGGTTATAGCCTATCCTAAACAAAAACAAAAATTATGAAATACCGGTACGCAGAAATAGGCCACCAGCGGTGATAGCCTAACTGAAAATTTAAAAATTGAAGTACGCAGAAATAGGCCACCAGGGATGATAGCCTAGACTAACCGAAAACAAATATAACCGAAAACAAAAATTATGAAATACCGGTACGCAGAAATAGGCGACCAGCAGGGAGAGGGAGAGAGAGAGAGAGACAGAGAGAGATTTACATAGATTTACATAGATACACTGGCCACACAGATCTTACGATCCCTGCGAGGTGACCAGGACTTAATCCTAATAGAGATAGCAACCCTAAGAGAAAGTGGAAGGAAAGGATAGCAAAGATGAAGGCTCTCTCCCCACCCTCCGGCAATATGCCATACATGAAAATAGTTAGAAGTGAATAACCTTGCAGGGCTTGGAAATCGCCTGAAGGAATTTATAGTATAGTTAGAAATGGAAAGGAAAAGGCATGCACACCTTCACTTTTTTTTTTTTTTTTTTTCCTTTTTCTCTCTTCAACTTAATTCGTTTTCATTTCCGCCAGGTTCTCTTATCAGTGATCAGCTTCTACTGCAGACCAACTTTTCTGTGATATGTCAACCCTTTTTTAAATGTATATCGAGTCACTGTCAATAACTTCATTAGGGAGCTTATTCCACTCATTAATAATACTGTGGGTGAAGAAATTTTTAGTTATGTCTAGGTTCGCTTTCCTGCCTGTTAGTTTTAATTTGTTTCCTCTTGTGGAACCTTCTTTGGCTATCTTAAATAGATTATTAGATTTTACGTTACTAAAGCCTTTTAGTATCTTAAAACACTCTATCAGCTGTCCCCTTATTCTCCGTTTCTTAAGCGAAAACAGGTCGAGTTCTCTTAATCTCTCATTGTATGGCTTATTTCTAAGGGAAGGGATTAACTTTGTTGCTCTACGCTGAACGGATTCTAGTTTCTCTATGTCTTTTAGTAGGGAGACCAAAACTGCACAGCATACTCCAGATGTGGCCTCACAATACTTTTATATAGTGGTACAACTATGTCTTTACTATGACAATGAAAATTTCTTTTAATGAAACCTAGCGCTCTATTTGCTTTGTTAGATGCTGCGGTGCATTGGCTTGTAGATTTTAGATTTTCATTGATAAGCACTCCTAGGTCTTTTATCTGTGATACGCTCTTTATCTTTTCTCCATTCATTAGGTATTCGTATTAAATTTTGTTGTTTTGGGAGCCTATTTGTAGTATCAGGCATTTGTTTACGTTAAAGGGCATCTGCCAATTTTCTGACCACTCTGATATCTTGTTTAAATCTGATTGCAGGCTACTTCTATCGCTTTCTGATATTATTGCATTTCCTATTTTAGTGTCATCGGCGAATTTGGAAATTATGTTATTAATGCCGTTGTCTAAATCATTAATATATATTATGAATAATAATGGGCCCAGAACTGAACCCTGTGGGACTCCACTAGTCACCGGAGTCCATTCTGATTCCACTCCATTAATAATTACTCTTTGTTTTCTTTCGCTTAACCAATTCCTTATCCAATTAAGTGTGTTGCCTTGTATTCCTAGATTCTCGACCTTCTGAAGTAATTTATTATGAGGGACCTTGTCGAAGGCCTTCTGGAAGTCCAAGTACACTATATCAAGACTTTTGGTAAAATCATTAATCTTAAATAGGTTGTCATAAAATTCGATAAGGTTCGTTAGGCATGATTTTTTTGCTCTGAAGCCGTGTTGACTATTATTAATAAGATTATTATTCTCTATGAAAAGTACAAGTTCGTCTCTTATAATTGATTCTAATAGTTTTACAATAACGGAAGTTAAGCTAATGGGTCTGTAATTCCCTGGTAGTTTTTTATCTCCTTTTTTAAATATCGGTGTAATATTCGCTGTCTTCCAGTCAGTGGGTAATTGTCCATGTTGGAGTGACATGTTAAACATTTTGGTTAGGGGTTCGGCAACTTCATCTTTGACCATTTTTAGGATTTTAGGGATGAATAGGTCTGGGCCGGGAGATTTATTTATTTTCAGTAATTCAATCTGTCTAGTGACGTTTGATTGGCTAATTTTGAAGTCAGGGAGCACAATGTTGCTTGTTTGATTAGTAGCTTGTGGAGTGTTCGTGTTGGCAGCAGTGGTAAAAACGGAGCTGAAATCATTGTTAAGTGTAGAGGCTATGTCTTTGCTATCTGTTTCTAGAACACCTTGAGTGTTAAGTATGGGTCCTATCCCGCTTTTGATTTGTTTGCTACTGTTAATGTATCTGTAAAATGGCTTAGGATTAGTTTTACTATCTTTAGCAATGCTTATTTCATAATTCCTCTTTGCTGTTTTTATTAGTGATTTTACTTTTCTTCTGACGGCCAGGTATTGCTTACATAATTATGGTATTATTCTTTGTTTCTCTCTTTAAGTTGTATAAACGATTTCTTTCCCTAATTGCTCTACTGATATTTATATCGTACCAAAGGGGTTTGTTTATTTTCTTACTGTGTCTTTTACGCATTGGGATATGTTTCTTTTGAGCACTCATGAATATTTCTTTAAATCTTTCCCATGTATGGTCAATGTTGGTGAGACCTTCGAGATACAGATTAATATCTTTTAGGTCATTTCTTAGGCTATTGAAGTCTGCCATATTATAGTTGGGAATAAAAGTTTCACTAGTGCTGTTTGTGTGCGACATATTAATTTGGAGCCTGACGATATTATGATCACAATTAGATATTAATTCCCCAACTTCTAAGTCAGAAATTAAATTTTCGTGGGTCGTGATTACTAGGTCTAAAATATTATCTCCCCTCGTGGGTTTCTGGACTAATTGATATAAGAAGTTATCTTTAATAAATTCGGTCATTTTTTCTGATGCATGGCCAGACCCTTTTAAATCTCCCCAATGAATATTAGGAAGATTAAAATTGCCTATGATAAGGGTTTCTTTTGTTGATAGAGTTTTTTCTAAATTATTGTATAGGTCTATATCCTCTTGATAGGTATGAGTTGGACGACGATATACGACAACCACATTAATGTCTATATCCTTGTTATTAATTTTCACACATAACAGTTCTGAGTTATTAGAAGGAATTTGAACCTCAAGTGAGCATATATTTTCTTTTATATAAAGTAATACACCTCCTCCTCTCTTACCTACTCTGTCCTTATGATATAGTTTATAGGAATTGATCTGATATTCATGTGTGAAATCGATATTGTTGGTGTCTATATTAGTTTCTGTTATCGCAATTATATCTATTTCTTCATTTAGTAACATAATTCTTAGTTCGTCAATCTTATTTCGTAGACTTCTGTCATTAACCCTTAATTAGCGGCGAGCAACATAAGTCGAGTTAAATAAAGCTGGACTATGTGGCGGCGCTCGACATGACTCGAGTGGCAATTTCAGCACGTAATGTGGCTGAGAGAGAGAGACAAGTGGTGGCAGGAGACTAGCGAGCGTATGACTGCTCCAGACCACCGCGGCGAACCTACTGACACAAATCTCAGCTCCCTCCTCCCTCTCTCACTCGCTACATACTCAATTATGTACCGAAAGTACCGAATTACCTGCTTTTTGCACTCGCGTTGCACGGTTATTGCAAGAAAACTATCCATCATACAAGGATCGTTATGGTGTCATTCGAAAGCTCTGTTTATGCCCTTTCAGGGATAGGTACTTGTTTTACGTTCTGGATCTTATTTAGGCATGAAAATTATCACGTAAACAGCCCTATTTTGGCTAAAAACACCCCGCTGGGCGGTACACATAAATAAACCGCATAGGCCGCTCGTAAGGTGTTAAAATACATTAATTTGACTGCTTGTTTATTCTCTCTCGATCTTTTGTAAGTGGGGGAATCCGACAGCAATGAAACGTTCGGTGGTTGGAGAGAGTTAAATAGTTTTTTTGTTCGGGTAAAGAGTGATTGAGTCGTACGGAAAATCTAGGTGATGGTATGGGTGGAGCGGGAGTTTGGTGATTGAGGGTAGGGGGTGAGGGCGTAATGGAATAAAGGGGAGGGGAGGGAGGTGCGAGGGAGGGACGCAGCGGGGTTTGGAGGCGAGGAGAAGGGAGTTTGGGAAAAGGTATGGGGTAAGACCTTGGGGAAGGATTAGGAAGAATTAGGTTCTCTGAGAGAGTAGGGTGGCTTATCAGGCTTTTCTTTGTCCTGTCAGAGTTTGATGGTGATTTGTGAGAAGACTGGTGATTATCCCTAGTTTTCTCATGGGCGTTGTACACAGCTGCATTTAATTTTGCAGCTAGCCACGTGGAACCAGTGTGGGAGAGATGAAGAGAGAGAGAGAGAGAGCGAGAGTGAGAGCGAGAGCGAAAGCGAGAGCTAGAGAGAGAGAGAAAAGAGAGACTAAAGCCCAATAAACTTTGTGGAAAGAACTCTCTCTCCATCCATTGCAAGGCTCATATTGCCTTACAGCATGCACAACATTAATGTTCAACAATAAAAATCAAACTCAAACACATTTTACACAATGTATTGGCATCAGTTTTGAATGAATGTTGTTGATATTATAATGCACGTTACAGTAGTGCTTTACTTAGTGCAATCCCATTCAAACTAATATAATAGTAAAATATGTATTGATTATAACAATATATATATACTGTATATAAAAGCTATTTCCCAATTGAGTAAGGACCACAAAAGCACAAAACGGCAAGAATAACAATCGAAAGAAACAATAAACAAAAAACGGGATAGCCACACAACCTGCCCTTATTTGACTAGCCTATTTAGCTGGGAATACGTATACTACTGTACAGTATACATCAATCAATACGTATACTACTGTACAGTATACATCAATCAATACGTATACTGTACAGTATACATCAATCAATACGTATACTACTGTACAGTATACATCAATCAATACGTATACTACTGTACAGTATACATCAATCAATACGTATACTACTGTACAGTATACATCAATCGTTCATAGTCAATCATATATCTGTATTTATTATTAGTATTAGTATTGTTAGTATTAGTATTATACAGTAATCAGCATAACTGCAGTAATTAACATCAACAGCAATACCATCCCGAAACAAAAGTGTCTCTCAATAACCACTTAATAAAATATCTATATACTCTTTCCGTGACGTCATATGTACCACCCCTATAAAGAGCAGGTACTGCAAAGTGTCCAAGGTAACAAATTAAGTGAGAGGTGAGCATGTTTTTTTTTTTTTTTTTTAAGAGACAATGAACGGAGGAAGGAAAAACACAGATAAAACAAAAAGGTCCATGTGCCTAAAGGCATCCTCCATTCATAAAATGTTTGTAACAACTGGATTTAAACATTTGTTGATTGTAAGTTTGTGGAAAGCAATTCGAGGGAAGTGAATTCCAAAGAGTAGTAGCTCTGGGGATAAATGAATTCTGATAAGCAGAAGTTCTGCATTGTGGAGGAGAAAGTGTAAATTCATGGGCGCTCTCAGCTGCCCTAGTTCTACGGGGAAAGATGTGGAGAGGCGGCACAATTGAAGCAAGTTCCTCGGAACAATTGCTGTGAAAATATCTGTAGAATAATGCAAGGGATGCAACGTTTCTTCGTATGGCTAATGTAGGAAGGTCCTGTGATTGCAGGGTTATTGATTAATCTAATAGCTTTATTTTGAATTTTGTCCAACTGCCTCAATGCAACCACTCCACTTCCACCCCACAGAGGTGAACAGTAATCCATCTGAGAGCGCACATGACTTTTATATATTACGGCCAACTGCTCGTCAGTGAAGAATTCTCGAACTCTGTACAGGAGTCCCAGTTTTTTAGAGGCATTCTTAGCAATGCTTCTAACATAATGTGTCCAGCTCAAGTTAGTAGTTAATGTTACACCGAGAATGTCAATACTAGGGGAAGTGGGAATATTTACATCATTAAAAAATATATGGGAGTCAGTGAGATTCTGTCGGTTAGAAAATTGAATGTACTTGGTTTTCTGTGCATTAAAGGAAACTAGATTATCTTGTCCCCATTCATTAATTCTAGAAAGGTCCTGGTTCAGAGAAATTGCAGTGTTTATTTTTGAATTTATAAGATCGGGTTGGGTGAAAGAATTGGTAAATGTGAAGGAACTGTGGAGTGTTGAGTCATCTGCGTAGGAATGTATTGGATTATGAGTGGTAGATATGAGATCATTGATATGAATGAGGAACAGAGTTGGGGCCAAAACTGATCCCTGGGGAACACCAGCATTTATTGAGTGAAATTGAGAATAAAGGCCATCTACCATTACACGTATTTTTCTGTTATGAAGATAAGAAGAAATTAGTGGAACTAATGATGCAAGGCCGTAGTGTGACATCTTCGACAATAAGGATTGATGCCAGACTCTATCAAATGCCTTTGATATATCCAGTGCTATTGTATGTGTTTCACCATGTTGGTCTGTAGCTTGGTTGATTTGATGCGTAAGAAGGCAAAGAATGTCTGCAGTTGATCGACATCGTCTAAAACCATATTGCCTATCACTGATTAATTTATTATTCTCCAGATGCTTAATTATGTGATTATTTAATATAATTTCAAAAACTTTGCCAAGAGTGGAAGTTATAGCTATTGGTCTGTAGTTTGATGGATCTGAAGAGGCACCTTTTTTAGGAACTGGATGGATGTTTGCTTCTTTCCAGGGTACTGGGAAGCATGAGGTATGAGTACACAGACGGAAAAATTTTGCCAATACAGGAGCGAGCACCAAGGAGCAATTCTTAAGTACTATTGGAGGAATTTCATCTGGACCAGGAGCCTTATCTACTGAGAGATTCTGCAAAATAGTTTTGACATGTCTGGTGTGGATCTTAAGTGAGGGAATTTCAGGTGAATTAAAATTAAGTACAGGGACATCTTGATTTATTTCATCTAAGGTTGAGTGTGGCGAAGTATGGACGTTATGTAAGGGTAAATTGACTGTGGTGGTAATGGTGATGAATACTGTGGAATTTCTACAGTAGTTACCCCCTGGGGTTAGGAGGGCCTTCACATTTAGAGGATGAAAAATATTTGATTATCGTATTCTACTGTCTGTCGCATGGGATTGTCTAAACCAACAAGGACTCTATTCAGTGTATAGTCTTGTTATGGCACCGATTTGCTGTATCTCTGTTGAGGCTGGTGTGGTTGCAGATAATACAGGTGCTGGTGCTGCAGGGAAATTTTGTTGAATCTTGCTGAAGCACTGTTAGTACCGTGTCAACACCAGCCACAGTAATGACATAATGGGACAGTGTTATGGCAGGATTTTATTGTATTACACATTTACACTTCAGCTACTGAAAGGCAACCCTGTCTGGGCCATTACAATGTAATGGAAAAGGACACTAAACCATAGAAGTTAATATCGGTAGTAGTAGTAAAAAACCGCAATATTGAATAAGGTTTTCGAACATCATTATTAGTGTAGCGGCTTGGTGGCAGAATTTGTGGGAATTGTCCATTTCGTGATAAAAGTATCAAATTGGAACACGCAATCAAATAGTCAATATAAGCAAAATTAGATATTGGGCCATCATAGGTTTACTCTACATTGGTTGGTAGGGGAAGTAAGAGGGGTTGGTAGGGGAAGTAAGAGGGGTTGGTAGGGGGAGTAAGAGGGGTTGGTAGGGGAAGTAAGAGGGATGGGTAGGGGAAGTAAGAGGGATGGGTAGGGGAAGTAAGAGGGGTTGGTAGGGGAAGTAAGAGGGATGGGTAGGGGAAGTAAGAGGGGTTGGTAGGGGAAGTAAGAGGGGTTGGTAGGGGGAGTAAGAGGGATGGGTAGGGGAAGGAAGAGGGATGGGTAGGGGAAGTAAGAGGGATGGGTAGGGGAAGTAAGAGGGGTGGGTAGGGGAACTAAGAGGGATGGGTAGGGAAGTAAGAGGGATGGTTAGGGGAAGTAAGAGGGATGGGTAGGGGAAGTAAGAGGGATGGGTAGGGGAAGTAAGAGGGATGGGTAGGGGAAGTAAGAGGGGTTGGTAGGGGAAGTAAGAGGGATGGGTAGGGGAAGTAAGAGGGATGGGTAGGGGAAGTAAGAGGGATGGGTAGGGGAAGTAAGAGGGGTTGGTAGGGGAAGTAAGAGGGGTTGGTAGGGGAAGTAAGAGGGGTTGGTAGGGGGAGTAAGAGGGATGGATAAGGGAAGTAAGAGGGATGGGTAGGGGAAGTAAGAGGGGTTGGTAGGGGAAGTAAGAGGGATGGGTAGGGGAAGTAAGAGGGATGGTGTAGGGGAAGTAAGAGGGATGGGTAGGGGAAGTAAGAAGGGTTGGTAGGGGGAGTAAGAGAGGTTGGTAGGGGGAGTAAGAGGGGTTGGTAGGGGGAGTAAGAGGGATGGGTAGGGGGAGTAAGAGGGAGGGGTAGGGGAAGTAAGAGGGATGGGTAGGGGAAGTAAGAGGGGTTGGTAGGGGGAGTAAGAGGGATGGGTAGGGGAAGTATGAGGGATGGGTGGGGGAGGTAAGAGGGGTGGGTAGGGGAAGTAAGAGGGGTTGGTAGGGGGAGTAACAGGGATGGATAAGGGAAGTAAGAGGGATGGGTAGGGCAAATAAAAGGGATGGGTAGGGTAAGTAAGAGGGATGGGTAGAGGAAGTAAGAGGGATGGGTAGGGGAACTAAGAGGGATGGGTAGGGGAACTAAAAGGGATGCGTAGGGCAAATAAGAGGGGTTGGTAGGGGAAGTAAGAGGGATGGGTAGGGGAAATAAGAGGGATGGGTAGAGGAAGTAAGGGGTTGGTAGGGGAAGTAAGAGGGGTTGGTAGGGGGAGTAAGAGGGGTTGGTAGGGGAAGTAAGAGGGATGGGTAGGGGAAGTAAGAGGGATGGGTAGGGGAAGTAAGAGGGGTTGGTAGGGGAAGTAAGAGGGGTTGGTAGGGGAAGTAAGAGGGGTTAGTAGGGGGAGTAAGAGGGATGGATAAGGGAAGTAAGAGGGATGGGTAGGGGAAGGGAAGTAAGGGGGGTGGGTGGGGGAAGTAAGAGGGATGGGTAGGGGAAGTAAGAGGGATGGGTAGGGGAAGTAAGAGGGATGGGTAGGGGAAGTAAGAAGGGTTGGTAGGGGGAGTAAGAGAGGTTGGTAGGGGGAGTAAGAGGGGTTGGTAGGGGGAGTAAGAGGGATGGGTAGGGGGAGTAAGAGGGATGGGTAGGGGAAGTAAGAGGGGGGGGAAGGGGAAGTAAGAGGGGTTGGTAGGGGGAGTAAGAGGGATGGGTAGGGGAAGTAAGAGGGATGGGTAGGGGAAGTAAGAGGGGTTGGTAGGGGAAGTAAGAGGGGTTGGTAGGGGGAGTAAGAGGGATGGATAAGGGAAGTAAGAGGGATGGGTAGGGCAAATAAAAGGGATGGGTAGGGTAAGTAAGAGGGATGGGTAGGGGAAGTAAGAGAGATGGGTAGGGGAACTAAGAGGGATGGGTAGGGGAACTAATAGGGATGGGTAGGGGAACTAAAAGGGATGGGTAGGGCAAATAAGAGGGGTTGGTAGGGGAAGTAAGAGGGATGGGTAGGGGAAATAAGAGGGATGGGTAGGGGAAGTAAGGGGTTGGTAGGGGAAGTAAGAGGGGTTGGTAGGGGAAGTAAGATGGGTTGGTAGGGGGAGTAAGAGGGGTTGGTAGGGGAAGTAAGAGGGATGGGTAGGGGAAGTAAGAGGGATGGGTAGGGGAAGTAAGAGGGGTTGGTAGGGGAAGTAAGAGGGATGGGTAGGGGAAGTAAGAAGGATGGGTAGGGGAAGTAAGAGGGGTTGGTAGGGGAAGTAAGAGGGGTTGGTAGGGGGAGTAAGAGGGATTGGTAGGGGAAGGAAGAGGGATGGGTAGGGGAAGTAAGAGGGATGGGTAGGGGAAGTAAGAGGGGTGGGTAGGGGAACTAAGAGGGATGGGTAGGGGAAGTAAGAGGGATGGGTAGGGGAAGGAAGAGGGATGGGTAGGGGAAGTAAGAGGGATCGGTAGGGGAAGTAAGAGGGATGGGTAGGGGAAGTAAGAGGGGTTGGTAGGGGAAGTAAGAGGGATGGGTAGGGGAAGTAAGAGGGATGGGTAGGGGAAGTAAGAGGGATGGGTAGGGGAAGTAAGAGGGGTTGGTATGGGAAGTAAGAGGGGTTGGTAGGGGGAGTAAGAGGGATGGATAAGGGAAGTAAGAGGGATGGGTAGGGCAAATAAGAGGGATGGGTAGGGTAAGTAAGAGGGATTGGTAGGGGAAGTAAGAGGGATGGGTAGGGGAACTAAGAGGGATGGGTAGGGGAACTAATAGGGATGGGTAGGGGAACTAAGAAGGATGGATAGGGCAAATAAGAGGGATGGGTAGGGGAAGTAAGAGAGATGGGTAGGGGAACTAAGAGGGATGGGTAGGGGAAGTAAGAGGGATGGGTAGGGGAACTAAGAGGGATGGGTAGGGGAAGTAAGAGGGATGGGTAGGGGAAGTAAGAAGGATGGGTAGGGGAACTAAGAGGGATGGGTAGGGGAAGTAAGAGGGATGGGTAGGGGAAGTAAGAGGGATGGGTAGGGGAACTAATAGGGATGGGTAGGGGAAGTAAGAGGGATGGGTAGGGGAAGTAAGAGGGATGGGTAGGGGAACTAAGAGGGATGGGTAGGGGAACTAAGAGGGATGGGTAGGGGAAGTAAGAGGGATGGGTAGGGGAACTAAGAGGGATGGGTAGGGTAAGTAAGAGGGATGGGTAGGGGAACTAAGAGGGATGGGTAGGGGAACTAATAGGGATGGGTAGAGGAAGTAAGAGGGATGGGTAGGGGAACTAATAGGGATGGGTAGAGGAAGTAAGAGGGATGGGTAGGGGAACTAATAGGGATGGGTAGAGGAAGTAAGAGGGATGGGTAGGGGAACTAAGAGGGAAGGGTAGGGGAACTAATAGGGATGGGTAGAGGAAGTAAGAGGGATGGGGGAAAATATTACCGAAACTACCACTAATTTTCCCATGGTTTTTCTTTTTGGTTTTAGGTAGTTTTCATAATTATACAGTACTGTAGTTGAAATTAGTTACAATCCCCGGAATATATTTGTTCTTCCATTATCCAACGATCTTGTAACACTCAGATGTAAGTCATTTTCAGAGTAGATATAATTTTTGTTTTGCCTTGGGATACAGGATGGGTTAAGGGGAGCTTTGCCCCCCTTCAACCCATTCCCCCCCCCCCCCCCCCCCCATGAGTTATTGAAATCAGCATCTATGTTGCCAGTAAAGCCCCGTCCACACGATCGAGCACTGCCCGTCGGGCATGAGGGAAATGTCTGCCATGGGGAAAATTCAGCGGGCAAAACAGGGGAATGGCCGCGGCCGTAGTTGAGCGAAATCACCAGACACTGCCCGGTAGTTTGCCGGTGGATATGTGGATAAAGGGGGCCTGTTGAAGGAAGGGAGTAGTGTGTAGTTTGATCTTTAATTATCAAATATATTTTATCCCCTTATTTTACGGATGTTTATCAGGTAAATCTGGTGGAAGAAATCCAGGATATAATATTATGTGCAAGCACTTTATTAACGGTCACTGATGGTATGAATTAAGTTTTAGCTTTAGAATATTGTGTGGGTAGCATCCCTATTTATATAGACGTTATTATTTTTATAGATATTATTTTATTAATGTTCTTATGAGTATTATTATAAATAGTATTACTAATCTTATAATTGTGAGAAAGCCACCCCGCCATGATCTTCTGCACTAACTACTATTGTAATGTTCGTTTAATGTACGTATGCTGACCATATCAGCAAATCGCGTGATGATTGAAGCACTATCATAAATTATATGATAGGATAAATTCATATTTTTTCTCCAACCAACTTTACTTCTAAACTATGAAATCAACAAATACATGTGGCACTCCAAGGACTCGCACCAAGGATACTCACACCCATAGGTTAAGCTTATCAGTGTATTACGTAAATATAAGACAGCATCAGAAAGAGTGTGTGCGTAATTGCAATTCTAACTTAAGGTATTTTGCGAGTTCACTCTTTTATTGGTACCGGTATATGATTGTTTCAAATGTGTTGTGTTTTTTATCATGTTGACGTTCATTTCATATTAAAGTATAACCCATTCCCACGTAATAAGGATTTTTGGATAGTTACTGTATATTATAAGAAATAGGAAGCTGATGAAATAAACAATTTATCTTCAAACAACTTTCTTTTCTTTTCTCTTTTGCAACATAGCAATTATTATGCTACACAACACTTTACATCTCTCTTTAACTGCCCTGCCGAGCATCTTGTCTGACCACAGACAGACTTTGACTGGCCAGTCACGGCCGTGTGGACAACAACGCAAGCTTGTTCGACAGACTTTGCCCGGTGAGGGGGCACAGCCTGCCAGACACTGCTCGATCATGTGGACGGGGCTTGAGGGACTTAATAAGAGTTTCACTGCCGTCAATAGGGAGAGTGTTTTGTTTTTACAATGCTATATAATTAGTGTACATAAAATTATTTTCCGGAGGTTGAAACAAATTTGAATATGATCTTTGCAACATCCTTATTCTATAAAAGCCTTCAAATATTGGGAAATAATTATTGGTAGTTTCGGTAATAAGTACCGGGATGGGTAGGGGAAGTAAGAGGGATGGGTAGAGGAATTATGGGGTGGGCAGTGAAAGGAAGAGGGATAGGTAGGGGAATCACGGGGTGTGTAGGCTGAAGTAGCAGGACTTATTAGGGGAAGTAGAGAGGGAGGAGGAGGTAGGGGAGGGGAGTGGATTGTAGTGGGGTGATGGAGGTATGTAGGGCACCTGTACATAATTGAGTGTGGCTGGTCCATACACGCAAACATATTACACTAATTATCTGTACAGACAGTAAGTTTATGGCTTAGGGCTACGCACACACACTTATTTCACATACACATGATAGTATGTTTATTGTTGCATAGGTACACGCACATATTGAAGATGTGCGTGAAGCTATGTGAATATGTCATCTTCACATAAAATAAAGATAATTATAGGGAATAGACTCGCAGTGTTATTATACATAATTTATTAGGGAAAGTGTAGCTCTATGGAATCCTTATAATATACTCACATACATTCCGTTGTGGGAGAATAGTTTTGATAAGTTTTGTAACACTTGATTTTGTCGATAAAAATAGTCCCGCGCGTAAACAAACTCTTCTTCTTCAGTCCCGCAATCTTGAGAGCTCTGCTACGGACGTGTTCAATGTTTACAAAAAGTGTTCGGAATGGAGTACACTCGCTACAAAGATGTTAATGTATATCTAATATATGAACCCACAGTAGCTGGCATGCAACGGCTAGTTTTGTATCCCACGTACTGGGTCTAGGTTAGGTTAGGTTAGGTTGTTTGGTTAGGTTAATATACTATGTCTCGGAAACAAGATTCGTAGTTGCGGTAGTATTTACATCAAAACTAAAGTTAACTATCAAAACTATTCTCCCACAGTGGAATTATAACTAATAGCATCAAAACTACCATTTCCAAAAAAAAAATGAAAAAAAAACTCGCAAATAAGGCTGCGTCTTTTCACTAAAATTACCAAAATAAACATACCTATAATGTATATATCTTAAAAATAAACATACCTATAATGTATATATCTTGAAAATAAACATACCTATAATGTATATATCTTGAAAATAAACATACCTATAATGTATATATCTTGAAAATAAACATACCTATAATGTATATATCTTAAAAATAAACATACCTATAATGTATATATCTTGAAAATAAACATACCTATAATGTATATATCTTGAAAATAAACATACCTATAATGTATATATCTTGAAAATAAACATACCTATAATGTATATATCTTGAAAATACACACTTACATAAATTAACTACACTCACACACACCAGTATGATCATGGCTGCATGTACAGTCATAATTGGGTGATATCTACTGTAGAGTTATGGACATTAACTTCATATTTCAACGCCAAACAAAGAGACACGGGTTATTAGAAACATTAAAAGTGTCAAGAAAAAGTTATAGTAACTTAAAAATATTATACAATACTTAAGGTTATCGGTGTGCTATCAATTTTGACTATACAAAGGCCAACAGTAATAACGGAGAGGGAGCGGTTTAGCTATTTATGAGTGTAGAAATGAATATCAAAATACATAGACATACCGGTACCCTATACATTTCTTAGTTAAATTCTGTTATTTTGTTGTCACTGAATTACTCATATAAATCTTATAGATCATATTTAACCCCTTCTGGCATTATATATTTATTTTGGCTACGATTTTATTCAGCTTAAAAAAGGGTTTCCATCAATTAACAGGCTTCGAACTACCTCACTTAACCATTTGTTGGGCGGGTGCCCAACCCCGAAAGGAGTTGAAATAGGGGAGCTATCCCCCCGCCAAAGGCGGCTTTCTAGGGCCTTTCCTAGCTGATGCTGAGAGGATTGGGTTCTAGTCATGTGGTGATGGGCTGGTCTATCCGAGTGAGAACTGAGCGATCTCTGCCATACCCATAGCTTACTCTGACTGTTCCTTTTACTTATATATCTTCTAGATCTCAAGTGGCGGCGTCTTTTCCGTGGATTGACCTCCCTACTGCCAACCTAGAAGTTGGCAGATTGGGAGCCAAAGCGTCACATTTTTCCCTTGCCCCTCAACTTTCCCTTCATAATTGCTGAGGGGCACAGGGCCTTGGGTGGGGCTTTGGTTTCCCGGGCGTTTCCGCACCTTCCTCAGCTCCCTGCCTTGGAATGGCTTCGGTCACCCAGGCTTTGTTAGTGGTAAGCAGGGAGGATTTTGTGGGGGCGCTCGTTTATGGCCTTGCTCGAGACCTTGGGGCTGTTCGGCCAGACAGCCTGGGGAACAACAACAACAACAACAACCATTTGTACTACCGCAGACCCTTCTTAAACGGCACAAAATCGTATATATATATATATAGTTATAATAATGTTTACCCCTTCTGTACCGGCGACGAATTATTTTGTTCTAGCTATATTTAGACGATGTTGTGCAGTTTAAGGGTTTATGGTAGTAATAATGGTTAAGTGAGAAAGTTTGAAGACTGTTAATTGCTGGTGGCCCTTTTGAAACTGAATACAATCGTCCAATAGTAGCAAGAATAACATTAAAGGGGGTCACCTGTTGAAACTGAATACAATCGTCCAATAGTAGCAAGAATAACATTAAGGGGGGTCACCTGTTGAAACTGAATACAATCGTCCAATAGTAGCAAGAATAACATTAAGGGGGGTCACCTGTTTTTGTTCTCTCCTTTTCTATCTTTCTCTGCCTTGTATCCATTTGGCCCCATTCAGCCTACTGTTTTAAGACGTTTATCCCCATCCAGGTGTCAATTTTTTACTGGTGAGCGGTAGCGAGGCAGCATATTTTTTATTTTTGTTTGACAGCAGGCTGAATTTGTACATTTTTCGATAGAAAAATTTCTCCGGCGAAGCCGGATTTCTTCATATAATGCTGGCTCGCTATCGCTCGCCAGGAAGAAATCGACACCTAGATGGGGATAAACGTCTTAAAATAGTTGGCTGAATGGGGCCGAATGGATACGAGCCAGAGAAAGAGAGCAAAGGACAGAAATACAAAAAATCAGGTCACCCCCCTTAAAAAGGACGTCACCGGTACAGAATGGGTTAAAAAGACGTCGCCGGTACATAAGGGGACAACTGTAATACATTAGCTCTGTAAGCGTTATGTATGTTGACGACTGTATTGCACACACGGGGTACACAAACATACAGCACACATTACCTGGAGCTATTTACACTTCACAATAACAGCCGTATTCTTAGACGTGTGGGGTAGGTGTCATCCAGCCCATAATGAACGAAGATATTGGAACTCAGTGTTAATGAAAAAAACTTGAAATCTCCCAAGTTTTATAAGTTAACCATTTGTCTCGCCTTATTTCGTTCATTAAGGAGTAGGGTTTCACGGTGGGAAGTTGGTCGGTTTTTCTGGCCCCTCTTCTCCCTCATGCTTAGACCCATTCATGTTCAGATTTTAAGACGTTCGGCCCAATAGTTTGGATATTTTAAGACCTTTCGCCCCTTTTCTGTGTCAATATTAAGACTTTTCGTGTCATTTAGGGGTCTATTTTTTCCTCGCGAGCGATAGCGAGCCTGTAATTTAGGCGGAACCGGCCTTTAGGCCGGGACATTTTCTACCGAAAAATGTACAATTATATCTTGAAGGGGGATCCTGGGGTTGTTATTTTAAGTTTGATGGAGGTCTGGGGAGGAAACTAAAAAACAAAATACACAAATGATAAAATCGACCAAAAAATTAACCATCCACCTTAAGATTATGGCTGTTTTTTGTTCAACTGTTCTTTCTTTTTCAGTGTGAAAAGTGTCCAAGAAGAGTCGAAACTGTTGTGTCTGTACATTACAAACTGCTTTCTTATGCACACCAAGCTACATCAAATGCACTCTCTGTACATACATACATCAAATGCACTCTCTTATGCACACCAAGCTACATCAAATGCACTCTCTGTACATACATACACATGCATAACTATAACTTTCTTATGCACACCAAGCTACATCAAATGCACTCTCTGTACATACATACATCAAATGCACTCTCTTATGCACACCAAGCTACATCAAATGCACTCTCTGTACATACATACACATGCATAACTATAACTTTCTTATGCACACCAAGCTACATCAAATGCACTCTCTGTACATACATACACATGCATAACTATAACTTCAGAGTGTTCAACTGGGACAATTTGGTTTAAAGATTGGAATTAATATGAAAAAATAATTCAATACAGGAAATATTTAATAAAGTTGTATTGGTTTGAAATGTTGCTGTTTCACTCCCCAAAACAAAATGAGAACTGGTAAGCATAACTGTAGCTGTGTATGCTTAATAATAATGACTAAAAAGAAGGGCTGGTTTTTAATCGTGACTCATTTTCCAGGCTGTATACTGTACAGTACTGTGTTTGTCTTAAACGAGGTTCATCCTTAAGCAACCGGTACCTGTCACATAATTGCACAATAAGAAACTAGTGCAGCTGTACTTGATATTGATAGTTAATTTTAAATATTTGATGATATATTCCACTAATAATATTAAGTCTCCGCTCAGTAGTCAAGATAGGGGCATGAAAAATATTCGCCAGGTTAACCCCTTCAGACTCATATGACGCAGAGGTTGCCAGATTAGCAATAAGAAATAGAGTTCTCTCACTTATAATTACTTCTCCAAAATTAGTTTTCTGCCCACAGCTAACTCAAAGACAACTGCAGAGGTTGAAGTAACTAAACTAAAGGTTTGTAAATACCCCTGATGGTAATAAAGGCTTTAAAGGTGGGGGCTCATGGGTTGAGATAAACATGGAATGATAATCGCCAAGCTGTACATAATTATCTTGCAAAATGCAATGGCACTGAAATAATTATTAACAATGGTATAAAGGATTTTGTGGATCGTCTATACCGGGCCTGTGACGTCACAAGAGTGTAAGTCCACCATCCAGTCTAGGATAAGGATACTGGTGTGACGTCACTATGACGTCACAGGCCTGGTATAGACGATCCACAAAATCCTTTATACCATTGTTAATAATTATTTCAGTGCCATTGCATTTTGCAAGATAATTATGTACAGCTTGGCGATTATTGTTCCATGTTTATCTCAACCCATGAGCCCCACCTTTAAAGTATCCCTAATAGGCTCAAAATTGCGTCATATGTCGGAGAGGGTTAAGATGAACAGATAATACCGGCTACTAAAAGTAGGCGGCTTACGCTACGCTGTGCTTGCCCGCGGCGCTCATCTCCGTATTAACCCTCTCCGACATATGACGCGATTTTGAGCCTATTGGGGATACTTTAAAGCCTTTGTTACCATCAGGGGTATTTAGAAACCTTTAGTTTAGTTACTTCAACTTCTGCAGTTGTCTTTGAGTTACTGTAGCTGTGGGCAGAAAACTAATTTTGGAGAGGCAATTATAAGAGTGAGAGAACTCTATTTCTTATAGCTAATCTGGCAACCTCTGCGTCATAAATGCGTGAAAGGGTTAAAGCAACTTGAAGCCTGTGTTGGGTAACTTGGGTGAGTTATCCAGCCTGGTACACTGGGGCTACTTCATATTATTCAGGTTATTACAGTTTATCCCCCTAGGTGAGACATCCCAAGTGCCCACTGACTAAAGGATCCTACTTACAGCTTAGTGAACAGAGGCATCGGGTGTTAGGAAACCCGCCCCAATAGTCTAGTTGTGCCCGTAAAATAAACCCTGGTCAACTCGGCTGTGAACCAAATCCATTAACCAATAACGCCACAGGACACACGCACTATACACAGTTTCTTTTCAAATGACGGTAAATTGCAAAGTTCCCATCAAGATTTCTCAGTTATTTTGAAGATTGTGTAGTATTTTATGGTGCTAATTATACAAATTTAGTCTTATTATGATGCAGAGAACCTAGTGGTTTAATATTTGTCCATTAAGTATCGAGAAATTATCTGCTAAGGAATTCAATTTACCGTCAGATGAAATGAAAACAGAGTATAGATACCTTCATAGACTATATGGAAATTTACATACACATAAGATAAATACAAACTCACAAATTATATATACAGTACATACTTAGGAACAAAAAATACAATAAGGTCTACACATATATATCTACACACATAGCAACGTTCATGTGCATGTACTCTTAACATTTATACCGATAAATATAGTCGGCACACGTTCACAAGCACGTGATGTATTCTGCTTCAGCGAACGCACACAGACGCACATGAAGGTTATGGTAGCAAGAAGCGGTTATACATACACAATTACACATACACATAGTTACAGGCACACACACATACACATAGAGCGATAGATTACATAACTATGGTCTATACACATAGTGTATATAATTATATAAACATGAAACACACTTCACAAAATCACATAGAAGCACAGTACAAAATATAATAATTATAATTACATACACAATTCTATGCACAAAACACCTACAAACATACAAGTGCATAACCAACACACATACACACAATAAAATAAAGCAGCACTGGTATTAAAAATAGGGGATGCTATTATCCAGAATCAACCTCCACCATGCGACCTGCGTGCTCAGATACTTCCAGATTCTCCAGACAATAAAAACCTGAAGCAGATCCCCCTGCTCCATTCCAGCACCCATTAAGCACCCCGCTATGCCGCCACCAAACCTAAGACAATCTCGGTTTCAACATCAACCAGCTCAGTGAAAAACTGCTCTTAAATCTCGTCTAGCGGGGGGTTTTGGGCTATTTTGGGCATATTCAGGCCCTCCTGAATGATCAATCAAGTATCTGCATGAAAAGAAATTTATTCAGCAAAAAACTAGGCGCTACAAGCTTCAAAATGAGACCAGAACGAGCTACGTAGCACTCGTCGTTTTCATGCAGTGCTACCACTAACATGGGAGTTTAGCGTATAGCGGCATATTTTTTCCAGCTACGCTCACTATTGGCTACACTATCGGCCTCTCGAGAACAGAGGGAGCGTGAGTCAGTGGGCGGCGGTAAGCCCTGGGTGTCGGCCGTGTGGCCTGCTGCGCTCCCGGCCATTTGCACTCTATAAAAGCCTTAATAATGCTCCTAACTTGCTGCTTTTTAGATACGGACTTAAGTCGGGCCCCACTCTTTTAACCTAACAAGTGCGCATGAGGGTAATTAGACACCTCTCCCTGTGCGCATGTATTTGAGGTGTTTCCGTCACTAAAATATTAATTGTACCATTAATAGCATTAATACTTATCCATACACGCCTATTATGGGTTGATTATAAAGGTATTAACCTGAAACAACAATAATACGAGTGAAAACAGCGTTTGGATGGTCAAAATCGGAGATATAGCCCGCGAGTTGTATAATGTATGGGTGAGGCAAGCTGCTTTCCCGCCAATTTCCCCCAAGGCCACTGAGACACAGTCGATCGATACTCTCTCTCTCTCTCTTGCACTCGCTTGCCATCAGTGATGACAACGCCCTGCTTGCAACTCGCTAATGTTAGCACGAAAATATACCTCAGAATAAGGGAATAACAGGGAAAATAGGTGATAACTGAAGGAGAGGAGGAAAGTGGGGAAGGAGGGGAGGTAGAGGACTGAGATTTTGCATGGCCCAGGGGCCAAAAAAATAAAAAAATAAAAAAAAATAATGTTTTTTCGATGTCAAAAGTTGATTTTTTTTTTCTCTGACTCTTAACCCGGGAACTGCAGGGAGACTCTTAAGAGTTCCCCCGGCGGACTGCGGGAAGACTGTTAAGAGTCAGAGAAAAAAAAAATCAACTTTTGACATTGAAAAAAAAATATATATATATATTTGTTTATTTTGTTTTGGCCCCTGGGCCATGCAAAATCTCAGTCCTCTACCTCCCCTCCTTCCCCACTTTCCTCCTCTCCTTCAGTTATCACCTATTTTCCCTGTTATTCCCTTATTCTGAGGTATATTTTCGTGCTAACATTAGAAAGCCAGTTGCAGGGTGTGGTCATCACTGATAGCAAGCGAATGCAAGAGAGAGAGAAAGAGTATCGATCGACTGTGTCTCAGTGGCCTTGGGGGAAATTGGCGGGAAAGCAGCTTGCCTCACCCATACATTATACAACTCGCGGGCTATATCTCAGATTTTGACCATCCAAACGCTGTTTTCACTCGTTTTATTGTTGTTTCAGGTTAATACCTTTATAATCAACCCATAATAGGCGCATATGGATAAGTATTAATGCTATTAATGGTACAATGAATATTTTAGTGACGGAAACACCTCAAATACATGCGCACAGGGAGAGGTGTCTAATTACCCCCATGCGCACTTGTTAGGTTAAGAGTCTTCTCGCAGTCCGCCGGGGGAACTCTTAAGAGTCTCCCGGCAGTTCCCGGGTTAATGTTAAAGAGCATAGCTGTCACATATTTTGACTCCGGTATCCCCAGAATCGTCATTGTCAATGTACAACATACTCCTATGTAAAATATTAGGTGGCTGGATTCTATATATATATAGATATATGCAATTTTGTGTTTTTTTTTGGGGGGGTGAATTTAGTGACGTCACAGGAGTTATAGTGACGTCAGCGTGATGCCGTGAGTACCTATATTTTCACAATTCCACCCTCAGTCAAACTAATTTCTTTGTCTAGTTGTGGAGGTGCCAGTTTCTCTAATATGTTTCCCAATTATAGCCCCATGGAAAACGAAGGGATGTCTTACCTACCACATAAAGATTCATATATTAGTAAATGTAAGTAGAGAACATTGGAAATAACCTAAATAATCCATATAGCCGGAAAAAATACAATTGTATTTTGGAATCGACTCCCGTCTTCTTCTTTTTCTTATGGGGGTCGGCCCAGCCACGGCCCAGCCACGCCTTTGTATCGGCTTCCTTTCTTTTAGGGAAAGCCACAAAAAAGCAGGAAGAAATATATCCTTACATTTATTTAGAAGATCCTTACATTTGGAAACCCATTACGCCATCAGACAGTATACTAGGACCAATAGAAAAGAAAGGAAGATGGCTGTGATGAAGATGTGGGGTGAGGACGATCGAGTTTCGTCAGTGAAGGGGAGGGGAGGGGAGGCTGGGGGAGGCCCAGTTGGGAAACAGCTGATCGATCGATAATAGCCGAGTACAATTTGAATTTAATAAATGAATGAACTATACAACTATTTTTACATACCTGAATATTCTTACTATATATTGTAAGTACATACACGATAAATTAGGTAAAACAGAGAGATCAGGAGTTTATTTAAAAGTTATCTTACCGTACGAAAATATAAGAGACGAAGCGAAAAATGGTGAAACAAACTGACGGTCTTAGGTATGGTAACACACACAGATCGAGTTGCCAACTAACACCAGACTTTTGCCTTGCTCGAATATATATATACGTTAATTCTCTGTCATTTCGTGACATATTCCATTAAAGCCGCAATTTCCTTTACCATCACTATCTCCGATAGACTGGAAATGGTGTCATATTTCACACCCAAATGCCATAAAAGGGTGTCCAATATCAAGCCAACTCAACACTGCTCCTACACAAGGTTAAGAGATACAACAGGTTGGCGCACGCGCAGCCTGTTGACGTCAGAAGGTGGGGCGAGAGAAAGAAAGCTAGAAAAACGCTCGCCTGCCAGCCAAAGTGCTGCCACTAGACCAGGGGTGTCAAACATGTTAATTAATATTAGTACCGGTATTTTTTTATACCCGGTATCTTCATTTTGCTTGGTTATTGTTCTATTTTCTTATTCTTATAATATAATTAGCTTGCACAAAGAGGGATAAGGATTACATAAACACGAGGATTTCACACTGATTTTATTAGTTTAGACATTTTAGATTTAGTTTTTCTAGGATCATTAGCATTCATATTTCTGTTTAAAATCCGTATTCTAAAAAACATTCGGCATCTTACAAAAAACTAATTACTTCCCATGGTAAAGTCACCATACCAACAATTTCTTTACACAATAATTTTACTGAGTTTTGCCAGCTTTGAACTCTGTTTTCTCATGAAAACACACACAGATTTTTTCCATTAATTTAAGCTGTTCAAAGAATTCCTTTTTGGGTGTCATAAGCATCCCTTCTTTTCTGCATATTTTCCCAATCCAGGTTGTGTCATCCTCTGACACTTTCTGACCTAGAAATTCATGCTGGGGAAACTTGCTGGCAATATATCCACCAATATACCTCAAACCTTCATTTTCATTTTCTTGGGATAAATTTGTACTTGACATACCAACTGGAATTTCAGTATCATAGTCACTGGAGTCGCATGCATTTCCTTCATAACTAGAAAATAATACTGCTGACAACAGGAGTTCATGTTCAAGGCGAACATTCATGCGCTTCACCCCTCTCACATATATATGATTGAAACACAAATGATAGGTTGCTTTTAGGTCCAGTTTACTCATATTTATCAGTTCTCGGACACATTCACTGTTGACATTCTTTTCTTTGTCGTCATCTAACTGAAAACCTGAGTCAAGGAAATTGTTCCTAATTAGTTTGATTAAATGGGGGGCATCTGCAAAAACATATATATTCCTGTTAGAAGCAGCTGGATTTGTAAAGAATGGTTTGTCTACATTGATACCTAATGTTTTCCATAGCCTCAGGTTTGTTGGTCCTAAGTGACTGACCATAGCAACTACCAAAAATCCAACTGCTTCTACCTTAGAAATAATTTCAAACAGAATGTCCATGGTCATGCTTGTGTCAAAATCATAATATACGAGTTGTTTCCAAGGGCTCGTCAATCCTCTTATCATCGCACATTGTACTCTGTTTTTGGGTGCATAAAGTGTGTCAGTTGCTTTATCATAAGTCCATTCGTGAGCTATAGTTGTCTCATCAAATGACAATACAATTTGCAGACTCCCATTTTCTTAGGTTCTTATGTTCATTCATTAGAGAGACGGAGAGTTAGAGGGGATTTGATAGAGGTGTTCAAGTGGGTTAGTGGGATTAATAGAAGGGACATGAAAAATGTACTAAAGCCCAGTGATAGCGAAAGAACTATAACAATTGTTTTCAAGATAGATACATTTCGTTTCAGAAAAGATATAGGCCAATAGTGGTTTGGTAACAGAGTTGTAGATAGGTGGAATAGGCTACCAAGTGCTATAGTGGGATCAAGAATGATAGAGAGCTTTAAGATAAAATTAGATAGGCATTTGGATGAGATGGGTCTCTGTAACGAGTGCAAGACTAATTTATTCAACCTTTCTATATATGGAAGATATATAATATTATGGATAATTTTGGTCATTCTTCGTTGTACTGACTCCAAATAAACTATATATGTCCATTCTGTAATGAGGACATCAAATTTGAACAGCATAATCTGAACCTGGTATATACCGGTATACACACATACATACAAATAATTACATTCCGTAAAACCAGGTCGCTTCGGACTTGGGTCGTAACTTCGGACATTGGCGATAATAAGTAATTAGCCACTTTTCAAGATGACTTCGGACACCATTTAGGTCCTTTAGGATAAGGATAGCTCTCTTATTATGGGGGATAATTTTAGGAGGCTTCCTGGATTACCGCGCACTATCACCACGCATCACTTTACCTAGTTATATCTCTATAATGTGTTTAAAGTCAGGAGATATCGTTAAAAAACCTCGAAAAATTTCCGAAGTTACACGGTTTTACGGTTCATAGCCTACATACTACACACACACATATACTGTATATATATATATATATATATATATATATAAATAATGCATCCAAAATGCATCCAACAACTTGACAATATAAAGGCATTTTGTTCAGTTAAAATAGAAGAGCTGCACTTTCACAGGGCATTATACAGTAGTTATAGCATCACGGTATGAAGTAAAAGAAAACGGAGGATAGTGCTGGCTCGGCTGCTCCTTTGAGAATGAATGGTAAACAGTCGAGTGACCTCCGACCCTTCCTTCCTCGTGACGTCATGCGCGAGCGGGTACGAGTTTGAGTGACCCCATGCTCCAACCTGTTGTATCTCTTAACCTTGCTCCTACACAGGGTCGAAACTCAACCCGATTCAGACTATCGGAGCTTGATAACAGTTTTAAGACTTTGTGTATATATCCATATACAAATAATCGATTTGGATGTGATAATTATAAATGTACCTAGCTATAGCCTCAGAATATCCGAAAGAAGCGTCATAATCGTATGAAAGGGTGATAACCTATATTAGACTTTGTATACATATACTCAAAATAAAGCAATTATATTATATGCATACCCATCACAATGTTGTACAAATTCAAGTAGATCAAAATAATCCCGAAATAAGTACTCAAATAATAATCTTGACATGTAAAAAAAAAAAAAAATCGAAATGTCGGAGCATAGCCGCAGCCGTGGTGCCGCTACATTCGTGTTTACAATCAGTAATCATGATTATATTTTAATGTATTGTACTTGATTTTATTGGATTAGGTTAGTTATTGTTGGTCAGTTTAGTCAATACAATAAAGCCAAGTTAAATACATTGACATAAAATCGTGATTAGGCAAGAATGTAGATCGGGCATAGCGGCTGCTTTACCATAGGGGTAAATATATGCCAAGCACGCCGGTATTCGTCTGCTATAGCTGGGAGGTGGACTGAGTTTCAGGATAGCCCTTGTACCGGCTGCATGGTAGTGTTCGTCACCTACAATATTCCGCCACTCATACTCAGAATTATTGAAATGTTAACCTAAGCAATTATTTATTACTCTAATGTTACAAAGAGAAATGTTTTGTATAATTCCACCTCATATATGATGTCACAAACAATCTTCAATTATATATATTCTAAGTTATTGCCGATATGTCTAGTCGTCGATCATTGTAGTTCCTGAAATACCTCATAATATTTAATATATTACCATATGAGCTGCATTTTGTGTTACCACCACTGATAAGCCATTGGGCTTTTGGCAGAAAATGCCAAAAATTATCAGTGATATCCGAGACATGTTTACATACAGTGTTCTCATCGTCCAGCATATTACTGCTTCATATTCATCAGCCAACTTATAATAGCCCTATATAATATTTAATTATCACTAGAACAATACACTATACGAGGAGTGCAGAGGAGCAAGGGCCTAAGTGCCACTTTAAAAACGCTTAGTAAAATTACTTTAAAGTTGAATAAGTGTCACTCAATGAAGAATAAGAGCAGCAAAGTGGGGAGGAGTTTAAGCTATAAAATGGTACAGACCCCATTTGCTGCTCTTATTCTTCATTGAGTGACACTTATTCAACTTTAAAGTCATTTTACTAAGCGTTTTTAAAGTGGCACTTAGGCCCTTGCTCCTATTACCATGTAGGAAGTCTTCTGGAGAAATAGGGCAAATTTAGACAAAAATGCAAGTTAAACTAAATTACAAATGTATGCTAGAATAGCATTGACAAATCGCTAGATAGTCACCAGACACTAAAACCTTGTATGTCACTAGAAAACATATGTTGAAGTATGTAGAGTAATCTTTAACAATCGAAACATCTCTCCAATTCCTTAAAATAGGGAAACTAACTTGAATATCGATAGAATTCATCACATCTTGATGTCGCTAGATGGAAGTGATGGAAGTGATTCGCTGGATCTAGCGGTAGCCGCTACATTGGCAACATCGTACCAAGAACCTTCATTCCGTTATAATGATCAAGGTCAGATTTCGAAACTATTACAATTATTTCAAAGTTCAGAGATCATCAGATCGGTTTGGAAGTCGATGTACACAATTTCAGTTCCATTAGTTTAAGAAACATTCACATAATATGCTACTTAGAGGGTTTAATAAAGAAGCAATCCTCTCCTGGGATCGTATAAGCGAACGCAAGCTGTTGTTCTTTTTCTTTTTTTTAAGAATGTCAACAAACGCTGCTTCGTATATTTGGGTTTGGTGAAACTTTTGGGGTTCCTAGTTATACATTAGACCATATTTATATTTTGCACACTCTTATTTGCTCACTCTTATATTCTTATTTGCACACTCTTATAAACAGTTACTTGTTAAAGAGGAAATACACAAAAGCCCAATTTCGAATGATCGTGAATATCTTTACTTTGGCGTATGTTTGGGTTAATTTAAGACTACATTTAGATAGATAGAATTTGTTAACACTCGCCAATGAAATATATGAGGACTTGCTTACAGATATATACTTAAAGCCCGAATCGGCTTGACTTTAACCCAGTTGTTTACTTCCTCAAGCCTGTGGAGGAGCAGGGTTGAGTTGGCTTGATATTGGACACCCTTTTATGGCATTTGGGTGTGAAATACGACACCATTTCCAGTCTATCGGAGATAATGATGGTAAAGGAAAATGCGGCAGATGTTTCGTCTTTATTATATTCTTTGTTTTACTTTGTAGTGGTCATTTTGTAATATATATTTACATTCATGTTCAACAATAGTAAGCAAATGTTGTATATATTATATAGGCATATACATTTTGAAGGCAGGCTCGTAAAAATTGTACATTTTGTGCCACCCCACTGATAAGTGGGTGGGTTATCAGACTTTGGGGTGACACAAAATGCAGCTTATGACTTCGTTCACAGATGCATTCTGATATTGTGTAAGCGCCAATTACTATTATGTGTAAATAAAGCGGTAAATTAGGAAGAATACTTCGTATTGAAGGTATTGAGGGATACGCCTTTACTCAATATTTGTTTACACGAGTTTCCGATAACTAATAAAGAAAACGGTTGTTGGCGCTATTATGGAATACGTTTTCTTCTTTTAACCCTCTCCGAAATATGACGCGATTTTGAGCCTATTGGGGATACTTTAAAGCCTTTGTTACCATCAGGGGTATTTAGAAACCTTTAGTTTAGTTACTTCAACCTCTGCAGTTGTCTTTTAGTTAGCTGTGGGCAGAAGGTAATTATAAGAGTGAGAGAACTCTCTTTCTTATTGCTAATCTGGCAACTCTGCGTCATAAATGCGTGAAAGGGTTAAATGTCCTAGTAAAAATAATAGATGCAATTAGACAGATAGAAGGTGGTATAAAAAGGTAATCTGATTGTATTAGTGGTATAACCTTATTAAAGGAACTGTACAAGCAAAAACGTATTGTGATATAAATACGAATGTCGTTCTACTGTGGAGTCAAAATGGCGTCTTTGTGGTAACCTGTGTCTAGGACTCTACAATATACACTTACATTTGTATAGCTCACAAAGGGCTATTCGTGTGACCATACAGTAGTGCCAATTTAGCATACTTATTGCTAGATCTAAATGTATTTATTTCCATATAGTAGCATTTTCTTGCATCTAGTGATATGAATTGTAGTTATATCTTAGGAATATTAGTGATAATAATCGACATTAGAGAGATCGTGGTATTATACTAGCGATTGTTGCCATTGTATTATCTAGCGACATTCTAGCAGCTTTTGAGAACGAATCTAGCGCTATTTTGTTTTTCGTTTTGGTAACGAACCAGTTATTTTCTTCTCTTGGATATTTATTATCAACTGTCAAAGGCTGTAGGTGGGTACAATTGACAAGGGTGGAGGTAAATCTGAAGCCATACATAGAATATAAGCTAATTTAGCAAGGATTGGAGCTGGAATGTGTGTAGCATTAGTAACTCTGTTAAACAAATCCAGGCTAACTTGTGGACTACTGTGAACTGGTCTTAATTTCGGCTGTGTTTTCAAAGGTGGCCCTTCACCCCCCCCCCCCCCCCTCAAAATAGAAATATCTAATGTGAATTTGTTTTCTATGTTAGGGTAAAAATTATAAAAAAGCAAAGCACATGTGCATTATATGTCAAATTAACATGCTTTGAAGAGTAACAAAAACAGGATGAGATTTTTGGCGAGCTATGCCCTTTCACCCTTGTCTAGCGGGGTGTTTTGGGCTATTTTGGGCATATTCAGGCCCTCCTGAATGATCAATCAAGTATCTGCATGAAAAGAAATGTATTCAGCAAAAAACTAGACGCTAAAAGCTTCAAAATGAGACCAGAACGAGCTACGTAGCACTCGTGGTTCTCATGCAGTGATGCCACGAACATGGGAGTTTAGCGTATAGTGGTATATTTTTCCCAGCTATGCTCACTACTGGCTACGCTGCCGTCCTCTCGAGAACACAGGGAGCGTGAGTCAGTAGGTGGCGGTAAGCCCTGGGTGTCGGACGTGTGGCCTGCTGCGCTCCCGGCCATTTGCACTCTATTTTAACCCTTTAAAAGCCTTAATAATGCTCCTAACTTGCTGCAAATTGGTGCACGACTTAAGTCGAGCTCCGCCAATAAGGGGTTACAGGCTCACACGAATCAGATCTGATGTTATAAAATCATCAAAATGTAAGCATAAAATTGTAGGGCTTCTACAGGTGACACATGAAACAGCGAGATGACACATGATATACACCAGACAAGCGGCGTACCGTAACGCAAGAAGTGCCCCAGACAGGCAGGGTGACATATGAAATACACTATACAAGCAGGACAACATATGAAGTGTTATCAGACAACCGGGGTGACACATGAAGTACACCAGACTAGTTGTCAGACACATGAAGAGCCTCAACATCTGCCGTCTTCACCACCATCTACGCTCCGCTGTGACAAGAAAGCAGAAGACCCCCGCCCCCCCCCCCCCCCCCTGACGATCTTCACAGTACCCAACTCTCTACACCATCTTCAACTACCACCAATTAAACTCTCCACGAAGGGACAACATCACCATCTCCAATCAAAGTGTTGTTGGAGCCATCTTTGGGGACCCCAGTTGTGGTGGAAATAATGATATGCACCGCTAACATTATATGACCATTATTTAATTACTGTATACAATAAACGAGTTTATACTACCCCAGTGTCTTTAAGAACCCGTGCACGACACCTAATTCTCTCTCTCTCTCTCACACACACACACACAGACACACACAAGCACACGCTCATGTGCGCGTAACCACAGAAGCAGACACAAACACTAAATATTTAACAGCATAGTCACACGCATGCGTATTATACAAACACACGCACAAAAACACACGTGCTCGCGACATAAAGTACAAATACAGCACGCACACAATCCACTTGTGTTAATAAAATAAGGATAAGTTAAACACGCATACGTTATATACCGGTATATATACTGTATATATATATATATATATATATATATATATATATGTATATATATATATATATATATATATATACACAGACAGACACACACAGTTGAAATCAATACTTCACCAAAAAGCTAGATTATGATGTGTGAAATTTAGAGAGAGACATTAAAACTTGACACTTCAAAAACGTGAACCAAATAATACTATAGTCACGGGCTATTATAAACAATAATACTATAGTCACGGGCTATTATAAACAATAATACTATAGTCACGGGCTATTATAAACAATAATACTATAGTCACGGGCTATTATAAACAATAATACTATAGTCACGGGCTATTATAAACAATAATACTATAGTCACGGGCTATTATAAACAATAATACTATAGTCACGGGCTATTATAAACAATAATACTATAGTCACGGGCTATTATAAACAATAATACTATAGTCACGGGCTATTATAAACAATAATACTATAGTCACGGGCTATTATAAACAATAATACTATAGTCACGGGCTATTATAAACAATAATACTATAGTCACGGGCTATTATAAACAATAATACTATAGTCACGGGCTATTATAAACAATAAACAAGGGAATTTTTAGCAACACTTTATGAAATTTGGTTTTCGGCGAACAATACAATTAGACTGTTCATATATTTACATGAAAACATAATTCACACATACTGTATATGCAAATATACACAAACCTCTAGTTAGTGAAATCTCTAAGAAGCGAACATTGACATATATCACAAATAGGCCTACACATACATGCACCAAAAAAAAAAAAACACACATTTGAACATACACACATGCAGGCAAGTACGTTTAAAAACCTCTAGTAAATATTATCCTTCAGGAACGCACACTAAAACACACACAACATAGCCTAGAGCACACACATACACACAGACACATACACACATAGGCACACACACATACACACAAACAGGCACATACACACACACACATACATACAGTCGCCCATACACACAGAGCATAGCCTAATACAAAAATCTATACTAGCCAGCCACTCAGTACATCTATCACCTCAGACTAGCTCGATACTGAGAGTGAGAGTGTGTAGGTAGAAAGAAATATAGAGGGAATGAGAGGGATAGAGAGGACAAAATGGATAGAGAGGAAGAAAGGGGTAGAGAAGAAGGAAAAAAGAAGAAGAAGAAAGCAAAGGAAAGAGGGAAGAAGGAAATTGGATAAGGGTAGAAGGGAGGAACATGAAGAGAAGAATGGCTATAAGAGAAAGACGGGAAGGAAGAGGAGAGAAAACAAATAAAGGGAGAGGAGAGGGAGAAAGGAAGGAACATATAGAGGAAGAAAATGAGAACAGGAAGAGGAGGAGGAGGGAAGGAAGAAAGGAATATGAGAAAACGGGAAGGCAGAGGACAGAGAGGAAGGAAAGAAAGGGAAGGAAGGAAAATGAGAGAAGGACAGGAAGGAAGAGGAGAGGGAGGGAGAGAAGGAAGAAAGGGAGGAAAGAAGAGAAAGGAAGGAATACGAGAGAAGGACAGAAAGGAAGAGGAGAGGGAGGGAGGGAAGGAAGGAATATGAGCGAAGGACAGGAAGGAAGAGGAGAGGGAGGGAGGGAAGGGAGGAAGAGGAAACTGTGACTCATACTAAGCACTAAACACCCACCCTCTCCCTCCCTGCCCCCACTGTTCCCTACTACAAATTGTCTACATACATGTTTTGCTTTTGACAATTGACACACAGCCCGATACTTATCTAGGGTATACGATATACGGTAGCTTCGTACAAGCACACACAGACACAATATGTGCGTGTGTATGTGTACATTAAAATAGCTCTCGGCAAATATTGCATCAATTACACACGTACACATTTTACTATATAGACAAACTATTATGCAGATAGGCATATAGATGGACAAATATAAGAGCTTGTACTGGGTTATTACTTTTTCAAACGGCAAGAAAGTTATTATTTAAGCAAATTAGAGTTAAAGCTATGTGAATGTTCATTTCTTTCCTTTTTTTTCCCTATTCTTCTTGCCATGATGTGTTTTTGTGGGCCACCTTCCTCATGTGGGACACGCGGTTAATGCATACAATATATACTATTCATTTGTATACTATATCTGTGCTTATATAGCTCTGTCTGACACCTACAGAGGTGGGCGTGGTGCCCACCTTGATACAAAACACTAATTACTCTTCTCACCTGGTCGATAGTCAGGGAGGGGGAGGCGAGGGGAAGGTAGAACAACTGAACAAGAGAGGAATGTGTCAGCAAAAAGGAAAAAGTTAAAACACTTTTGGAAGCATATAAGAAGACTGAAATAAACATTGGCAAACCTGGTAGTTCCAAATAATATATTATGAGCGACAAGTTAAACTTTATTCAACTTATAAAATTAAAGTAATATAAACTATTATACAGATACTGCATATGCATACATTAACATATATAAAAGCTCGATAAGAACAGATTGATAATTCTGATTACATATTAAAATAACTATTTATTTTACTTGTACAGTTTGGATTCTAGCATAATATATAATGGTAAATAATCATTCTTAGTTGCTAGTTCCAATACACTAGAAAATAGGTGTTTGTGCTTGAGGGCTTACAACAGGTAGACCATACTGTAATCATAAGGGGAATAAAAAACTGTCATACTCTCCCTTTCCATATGATCTCTCCACCCTCTCTTCCCCTTTCAATCATGCCGCGTAAATATATATATATATATATATATATATATATATATATATATATACCGGTATATATATATATATATATATATATATATATATATATATATATATATATATATTGCAAAGACGAAAACTATTAAGGAGCTAACTTGTTTCATATAAACAAACAACATTCATTATAAATACTACAACAGGTGTCACTAGAACAAATACCAAATGTACCATACATTATAGATATTTACTTTACACCAATTGGCCAATTACCTCCAATATTCCCTTTTATTTTCTCGATGTTTGTTTAAATGGTAACAATAATTTGAATTATGCTAGATATATATTTACTGTTCACTTCTGTTCAATAAAGACTACATGTAGTGTCCATGAAATACTGAAGGTTTATGTAACTATAAATAGCTACATGAATTTATCTTCCTACGAATCGCGTATTCCAAAAAGTAGGGATTTGTAAACATTGCTGGCTGTGTCTGCTCGCAAACTTACCAAATACTTAGTAGTGAATGTATATCAACTATTGTACATAATCTAGTTCCCTGCCCCTTCCTTGGAATACTTAGTAGTGAATGTATATCAACTATTGTACAGAATCTAGTTCCCTGCCCCTTCCTTGGAATACTTAGTAGTGAATGTATATCAACTATTGTACAGAATCTAGTTCCCTGCCCCTTCCTTGGAATACTTAGTAGTGAATGTATATCAACTATTGTACAGAATCTAGTTCCCTGCCCCTTCCTTGGAATACTTAGTAGTGAATGTATATCAACTATTGTACAGAATCTAGTTCCCTGCCCCTTCCTTGGAATCAACTGTTAGCTAAGATGTGATACCCCCCCCCCCCTGATAGTACAGTGGTGGACATTAATGTTGTTACATACATTCTCGAAGCTGTATCGAGCTTAATTGAATATTTTCATAAATTCTTGGCCTACTACTTAAAATTTGGGGGTTCCTTTAATCAGTTCGAAGTTTCAATATGTATCAGAATTAAAGTCCACGACTGTACCTACTGCATAGTGTGCAAGGTATGTGTATCCCTCTACGATGACATTTCATTATTGAGTGTGTCCAAGTATTTCCAGTCCAGCTTACTATTTAAGGGGGGTCACCTGCATTTTTTATCTTTCTCTCATTTTCTCTCTTTCTCTGGCTTGTATCCATTCGGCCCCATTCAGCCAACTGTTTTAAGACGTTTATCCCCATCCAGGTTTAGATTTCTTCCTGGCGAGCGATAGCGAGCCAGCATTGTATGGAGAAATCCGGCTTCGCCGGAGACATTTTTCTATCGAAAAATTTACAAATTTAGCTTGCTGTCAAAAAAAAAAAAATATATATATATATATATATATATATATATATATATATATATATATATATGAAAATATTGACACCTGGCTTAAACGTCTTAAAACAGTAGGCTGAATGGGGCCGAATGGATACAAGCCAAAGAGAGAGGAAGAGAAAGATAAAAAAACGAGGTGGGCTCCCTTAAACAGAGCTGAACAGAAAGAAAAAAAAATAGTATATATATTTTTAAATAGAAGGGGGATATGCCTAGCACATACAGTACCTTTAAGACGTAGAACAATTACCAACGCTCATAAACTATTGATACTAACATTATATTAAAAAAAAAAAAACACAAAAAAAAAAAATGCTATCCTGGAGTGTAAATATTCATAATTTTTCTTAGACTTACTTCCCCATAATGTTTTACATTCTATGCTGGCTAAAGATTTCTAACCAATTATAAATAATAAATGGGGTAAATATGGTGACTACTATTTAAATTGAGCTTTTAGCTCAAAGAAGCAAACATCCATCCAGTTCCTAAAAAAGGTGCCTCTTCAGATCCATCAAACTACAGACCAATAGCTATAACTTCCACTCTTGGTAAAGTCTTTGAAATTATATTAAATAATCACATAATTAAGCATCTTGAGAATAATAAATTAATCAGTGATAGGCAATATGGTTTTAGACGATGTCGATCAACTGCAGACATTCTTTGCCTTCTTACGCATCAAATCAATCAAGCTACAGACCAACATGGTGAAACACATACAATAGCACTGGATATATCAAAGGCATTTGATAGAGTCTGGCATCAATCCTTATTGTCGAAGATGTCACACTACGGCCTTGCATCATTAGTTCCACTAATTTCTTCTTATCTTCATAACAGAAAAATACGTGTAATGGTAGATGGCCTTTATTCTCAATTTCACTCAATAAATGCTGGTGTTCCCCAGGGATCAGTTTTGGCCCCAACTCTGTTCCTCATTCATATCAATGATCTCATATCTACCACTCATAATCCAATACATTCCTACGCAGATGACTCAACACTCCACAGTTCCTTCACATTTACCAATTCTTTCACCCAACCCGATCTTATAAATTCAAAAATAAACACTGCAATATCTCTGAACCAGGACCTTTCTAGAATTGAAGAATGGGGACAAAAGAATCTAGTTTCCTTTAATGCACAGAAAACCAAGTACATTAAATTTTCTAACCGACAGAATCTCACTGACTCCCATATATTTTTTAATGATGTAAATATTCCCACTTCCCCTAGTATTGACATTCTCGGTGTAACATTAACTACTAACTTGAGCTGGACACATTATGTTAGAAGCATTGCTAAGAATGCCTCTAAAAAACTGGGACTCCTGTACAGAGTTCGAGAATTCTTCACTGACGAGCAGTTGGCCGTAATATATAAAAGTCATGTGCGTTCTCAGATGGATTACTGTTCACCTCTGTGGAGTGGAAGTGGAGTGGTTGCATTGAGGCAGTTGGACAAAATTCAAAATAAAGCTATTAGATTAATCAATAACCCTGCAATCACACAGGACCTTCCTACATTATCCATACGAAGAAACGTTGCATCCCTTGCATTATTCTACAGATATTTTCACAGCAATTGTTCCGAGGAACTTGCTTCAATTGTGCCGCCTCTCCACATCTTTCCCCGTAGAACTAGGGCAGCTGAGAGCGCCCATGAATTTACACTTTCTCCTCCACAATGCAGAACTTCTGCTTATCAAAATTCATTTATCCCTAGAACTACTACTCTTTGGAATTCACTTCCCTCGAATTGCTTTCCACAAACTTACAATCTACAAATGTTTAAATCCAGTTGTTACAAACATTTTATGAATGGAGGATGCCTTTAGGCACATGGACCTTTTTGTTTTATCTGTGT
This sequence comes from Paralithodes platypus, assembly GCA_032716605.1. NCBI lineage: Eukaryota > Metazoa > Arthropoda > Malacostraca > Decapoda > Lithodidae > Paralithodes > Paralithodes platypus. The sequence goes on from CM064499.1 coordinate 25,245,860, forward strand.
TTTTCCTTCCTCCGTTCATTGTCTCTAAAAAAAAAAAAAAAAAAAAAAAACACTTAGATTCTTCCTAAACTAAATAAAATTGTCTACTTATAGCCAAAATTAATGAAAGAAAGCGTTATGATATAATGAAAGTGTTAAATATATCAAAACCTTTCTAGATGTGAATCACAGTTAAGTTTTCGAAAAATAATATATATTAAAAACAAAAATAGTGTTTCACGGTTTTTGGCTCGTCGCTTAATCACAATCAAGTTCTCTGAACTTGTCTGGGAATAAGAAACGTCCAAACTTACACGCAAAACGTCAGCTGCTACATTAACAACTGAGTACACTTTATTGTTCGTAGAAGTGATTGTGTACGTCAGAAAGAGTGTGTGTGTGTGTGTGTGTGTGTCGATGGAGAAGAATGCGGACAACATTAAATGTATAATGCATATAAAACACTGATCGGTATTTAACTATATATATAAAACAAAAATAGCAGGCAATTTAGAGGTAAGTAAACAGTTATTTGTTAACTATTAGCTAATTTTGCATGAGGAAAAAGGGGTTGAGAAGATAAGCAAACATAGAAGGTGAAGGTAAGGGAAAAGGAAGGGAATAGAAAGAACGGGAATGTAGAAACGAATCTGAGATGGAATGTTGCGATAAGGAATGCAACAAAGGTTGCTAAGAAAATTGATTACGATAGAAGAATATTATATTGTAATTAAAACATAAATTAAAGTAACATAAATATATGATAAGTGAACACATCGTGATCACTTAACGAAGATATTATATTAAAATATAAAACAAAACATTGACAAAAGACTGGCAAAATCAGCTACGAGAAATTAAATACAAACATTTAAAACTTATAAAAAACAAATAAAAAAAGTACATAGAAGCAAGGTAATAAAAAAGCAATATCCTAATGCTTACCCTAGTGACAAAAAGAACTCCACTCGATATAACCTTGAACGTCCAAAACAAGTATATAAAACAGGAAATACTGCCACGAACCGAGTACAGACAGTGTGAAGAAGTGAAGGAAGGAAGAAAGGAAGGAAGGAAAGATATTAACAGGTAATGAAAGAGGGAAGGAAGGAGGTATGGAAGAGAGGAGGGAAGGAAAGATAGTAACAGGGAAGGAAGGAGGTATGGAAGAGAGGAGGGAAGGAAGGGTGAAAGCAGGGAATGAAGGAGGGCAGAAAGAGTGGGGGGAAGGAAGAGTGGAAGCAGGGAATGAAGGAGGGAAGGAAGGGTGGAATCAGGGAATGAAGGAGGGCAGGAAGGAAGGGACGGACGGAGAATGAGAAAAGATTAGAGAAGATGGATAAAAACAAGCATAACAGAGAAGAGACTGTCAGGTGAGTACAGAACAAGTCTATAGAAGAGGAAAGGCTGACAGGTGAGTACAGAATAAGGATATAGAAGAGGAAAGACTGACAGGTGAGTACAGAACAAGTATACAGTATAGAAGAGGAATGACTGACAGGTGACTATAAAAAAAGTTTATAACAGAGGAAAGACTGTCAGGTGAGAGAACAAGTATATAACAGAGGAAAGACTGCCAGGTGAGTACAGAACAAGTATATAACAGAGGAAAGACTGTCAGGTGAGTACAGAACAAGTTTATAACGGAGGAAAGACTGTCAGGTGAGTACAGAACAAGTATATAACAGAGGAAAGACTGTAAGGTGAGTACAGAACAAGTATATATCAGAGGAAAGACTGCCAGGTGAGTACAGAACAAGTATATAACTGGAAAGACTGACAGGTGAGTAGCCTACAGAACAAGTATATAACAGAGGAAAGACTGTCAGGTGAGTACAGAACAAGTATATAACAGAGGAAAGACTGCCAGGTGAGTACAGAACAAGTATATAACAGAGGAAAGACTGCCAGGTGAGTACAGAACAAGTATATAACAGAGGAAAGACTGACAGGTGAGTACAGAACAAGTATATAACAGAGGAAAGACTCTCAGGTGAGTACAGAACAAGTATATAACAGAGGAAAGACTGCCAGGTGAGTACAGAACAAGTATATAACAGAGGAAAGACTGCCAGGTGAGTACAGAACAAGTATATAACAGAGGAAAGACTGTAAGGTGAGTACAGAACAAGTATATAACAGAGGAAAGACTGGCAGGTGAGTACAGAACAAGTATATAGAAGAGGAAAGACTGTCAGGTGAGTACAGAACAAGTATATAACAGAGGAAAGACTGTCAGGTGAGTACAGAACAAGTATATAACAGAGGAAAGACTGACAGGTGAGTAACCTACAGAACAAGTATATAGAAGAGGAAAGACTGTCAGGTGAGTACAGAACAAGTATATAACAGAGGAAAGACTGCCAGGTGAGTACAGAACAAGTATATAATAGAGGAAAGACTGTCAGGTGAGTACAGAACAAGTATATAACAGAGGAAAGACTGCCAGGTGAGTACAGAACAAGTATATAACAGAGGAAAGACTGCCAGGTGAGTACAGAACAAGTATATAACAGAGGAAAGACTGACAGGTGAGTACAGAACAAGTATATAACAGAGGAAAGACTGCCAGGTGAGTACAGAACAAGTAACAATAAATATGGCAGTAAAATTGTTAAGAGCAAACCTGGTGGTCCCTCGGATATCCACCCCCGGCAGGGTTGGGTCATTGACACAGGGCCCTCCCGGTCGTCATCATGCGACTGTGTCAAGAGCATTGCAACGTCCCAAAGCTGCTCGTCGGTGCAGCTTTTTCTTTACCAATATAAGGGGACTTCACTCTAACATCAATTCTGTACACCAATTTCTTCAAGCAGAATCCCCTACTCTCCTTTTTTTGACAGAGACTCAAGTAACATCCACATCTGACACGTCTAGATTTAATTTTCCAGGTTATCAACTGCTCCAAAATGTCAGACCTAAAGGAGGTGTATGTTGCTTCGCAAAATCTGAAATTGCCCTGGAGGAGGTTACTAGTTTCAATTGTCCCTATTTTGATTATTCTATATACAAATTAATTTCTGCTGGTAAATTTAAATACATATGTTGCATCTACCGTTCCCCAAATACTCCTCCAGAGCAAAGTCTTTTTGATTCTCTGTCCTCACAACTCAGTGTCCTCAACTTAAATGCTTCTTCTGAAATCACTGTGTTGGGTGATTTTAATGTCCATAATGTTGAATGGCTCACTCATTCAGCCAGGACTGATGATGCTGGTCTTGAATGTGAGCTATTTGCAGACTCATTTAATCTCACTCAACTAGTCAACCAACCCACCCGTGTACCAGATAATCCTAATCATAATTCCCACCTACTGGACTTATTTTTAACAACCAATTCAGAAAATTATGATGTTACAGTGAGGTCCCCGCTTGGATCTTCTGATCACTGTCTGATACAGGCCACCTGTCTATCAGCTACCACACCTTCCCACTCTGAACCTGTTTTGGTGACTAAATGGCATTACAATAGGGCAGACTGGGAGGGTCTTCAAGGTTTCTTTATTGATATTCCCTGGACCTCTTTCTTTTCTAATGATGCACACTCCACCTTGAGCCACATACAAGATTTTGTAAAAATTGGAATGGAAACTTTTATTCCTCATCAAAAGTACAGTAAAAGATCTAATTCACCTAAATGGTTTGACCATAATTGTGCTAGAGTAACTGAACAAAAAGCAATAGCCTACAATGCATACACAAGATCAAAAACATGAAGCCTTTAATTACTTTAGAAACATCAGAAATCATGCCAAAACTGTATTAAACCTAACTAAATCAAACTTTCTCCACAAGCAGGCAAATAAACTTCTAAATAATCCAAATGATAACAAAATATTTTGGTCTACTCTTAACTCATTCAAATCCAACTTCACAACTGTTTCATCCATTCCACCATTAAAATCTCCGACTGGCAATCTTGTAAGTGACCCACGAGGTAAAGCTAACCTTCTTGCGGATATTTTCTCCACCAACTCAACCTTAGATGAAATAAATCAAGATGTCCCTGTACTTAATTTTAATTCGCCTGAAATTCCCTCACTTAAGATCCACACCAGACATGTCAAAACTATTTTGCAGAATCTCTCAGTAGATAAGGCTCCTGGTCCAGATGAAATTCCTCCAATAGTACTTAAGAATTGCTCCTTGGTGCTCGCTCCTGTATTGGCAAAATTTGTCCGTCTATGTACTCATACCTCATTCTTCCCAGTACCCTGGAAAGAAGCAAACATCCATCCAGTTCCTAAAAAAGGTGCCTCTTCAGATCCATCAAACTACAGACCAATAGCTATAACTTCCACTCTTGGTAAAGTCTTTGAAATTATATTAAATAATCACATAATTAAGCATCTTGAGAATAATAAATTAATCAGTGATAGGCAATATGGTTTTAGACGATGTCGATCAACTGCAGACATTCTTTGCCTTCTTACGCATCAAATCAACCAAGCTACAGACCAACATGGTGAAACACATACAATAGCACTGGATATATCAAAGGCATTTGATAGAGTCTGGCATCAATCCTTATTGTCGAAGATGTCACACTACGGCCTTGCATCATTAGTTCCACTAATGTCTTCTTATCTTCATAACAGAAAAATATGTGTAATGGTAGATGGCCTTTATTTTCAATTTCACTCAATAAGTGCTGGTGTTCCCCAGGGATCAGTTTTGGCCCCAACTCTGTTCCTCATTCATATCAATGATCTCATATCTACCACTCATAATCCAATACATTCCTACGCAGATGACTCAACACTCCACAGTTCCTTCACATTTACCAATTCTTTCACCCAACCCGATCTTATAAATTCAAAAATAAACACTGCAATATCTCTGAACCAGGACCTTTCTAGAATTGAAGAATGGGGACAAAAGAATCTAGTTTCCTTTAATGCACAGAAAACCAAGTACATTAAATTTTCTAACCGACAGAATCTCACTGACTCCCATATATTTTTTAATGATGTAAATATTCCCACTTCCCCTAGTATTGACATTCTCGGTGTAACATTAACTACTAACTTGAGCTGGACACATTATGTTAGAAGCATTGCTAAGAATGCCTCTAAAAAACTGGGACTCCTGTACAGAGTTCGAGAATTCTTCACTGACGAGCAGTTGGCCGTAATATATAAAAGTCATGTGCGTTCTCAGATGGATTACTGTTCACCTCTGTGGAGTGGAAGTGGAGTGGTTGCATTGAGGCAGTTGGACAAAATTCAAAATAAAGCTATTAGATTAATCAATAACCCTGCAATCACACAGGACCTTCCTACATTATCCATACGAAGAAACGTTGCATCCCTTGCATTATTCTACAGATATTTTCACAGCAATTGTTCCGAGGAACTTGCTTCAATTGTGCCGCCTCTCCACATCTTTCCCCGTAGAACTAGGGCAGCTGAGAGCGCCCATGAATTTACACTTTCTCCTCCACAATGCAGAACTTCTGCTTATCAAAATTCATTTATCCCTAGAACTACTACTCTTTGGAATTCACTTCCCTCGAATTGCTTTCCACAAACTTACAATCTACAAATGTTTAAATCCAGTTGTTACAAACATTTTATGAATGGAGGATGCCTTTAGGCACATGGACCTTTTTGTTTTATCTGTGTTTTTCCTTCCTCCGTTCATTGTCTCTTAAAAAAAAAAAAAAAAAAAATATATAACAGAGGAAAGACTGCCAGGTGAGTACAGAACAAGTATATAACAGAGGAAAGACTGCCAGGTGAGTACAGAACAAGTATATAACAGAGGAAAGACTGCCAGGTGAGTACAGAACAAGTATATAACAGAGGAAAGACTGACAGGTGAGTACAGAACAAGTATATAACAGAGGAAAGACTGTCAGGTGAGTACAGAAAAAGTATATAACAGAGGAAAGACTACCAGGTGAGTACAGAACAAGTATATAACAGAAAAGACTGACAGGTGAGTACAGAAAAAGTATATAACAGAGGAAAGACTGCCAGGTGAGTACAGAACAAGTATATAACAGAAAAGACTGACAGGTGAGTACAGAAAAAGTATATAACAGAGGAAAGACTGCCAGGTGAGTACAGAACAAGTATATAACAGGAAAGACTGCCAGGTGAGTACAGAACAAGTATATAACAGAGGAAAGACTGCCAGGTGAGTACAGAACAAGTATATAACAGAGGAAAGACTGACAGGTGACTATAAAACAAGTTTATAACAGAGGAAATACTGTCAGGTGAGTACAGAACAAGTATATAACACAGAAAAAATGTCAGGTGAGTACAGAACAAGTCTATAACAGAGGAAAGACTGACAGGTGACTATAAAACAAGTTTATAACAGAGGAAATACTGTCAGGTGAGTACAGAACAAGTATATAGCACAGAAAAGAATGTCAGGTGAGTATAGAACAAGTCTATAACAGAGGAAAGGCTGCCAGGTGAGTACAGAACAAGCATATATCAGAGGAATGACCGACAGGTGTATAACAGGAAAGACTGACAGGTGAGTACAAATACCCAGGGGAGGCCTCATAGGCATTAGATAAGGAGTTGCTGGAACTCCTGTTTCGTTTGTCTGGTTTCCCTCACTGTTTCTGTGTGTCTCACCTACACAGAGAGTAATCCAGCTAGCTTTCACAAACACCTCCTCCTCCTATTCATATAATTACACTAAACAAGCACACCACACCTCTTTCCAATACAAAAACAAATAATAATAATAACAAAAGCAACTTTTAAAATAGCGATTGTCGCTCTTTCAAATTTGGGGGAGACACTTGTTGTAGGCAGCTTTGCCTTTTGTCTCCATACACGTAAAAAAAAAAAAAAAAAAAAAACATAGGCCTACTCTTCCAAGGGCCCATCAATTACCAATGTCATTTGAAACCCTTGTTGTTTGATTCTACAAGGCTTAATAAGCACTTGTGTTTCATATCCAACCATTTATCACACGATTTGATCAAAATGTCCACTTCTGTCTATTCCTTAAACCATTGTGAATATTTAAAATGCTTACTAGATGATTGATGGATTAATGGGAAGGAAAACAAGTAGAAGAGGGAATACTATATAGTCGGCACCAGTGAACTTGACAGTAACCAATGCTTACTAGATGATTGATGGATTAATGGGAAGGAAAACAAGTAGAAGAGGGAATACTATATAGTCGGCACCAGTGAACTTGACAGTAACCTTGATCTATAGTATAACCTTTTGATCTATAGTATAACCTTTAATGGGAAGGAAAACAAGTAGAAGAGGGAATACTATATAGTCGGCACCAGTGAACTTGACAGTAACCAATGCTTACTAGATGATTGATGGATTAATGGGAAGGAAAACAAGTAGAAGAGGGAATACTATATAGTCGGCACCAGTGAACTTGACAGTAACCTTGATCTATAGTATAACCTTTTGATCTATAGTATAACCTTTAATGGGAAGGAAAACAAGTAGAAGAGGGAATACTATATAGTCGGCACCAGTGAACTTGACAGTAACCTTGATCTATAGTATAACCTTTTTGTAACTCAAATGAGATTACGACAAATGGGCTGTAAAATTCCACACCTATTTCCTGGTCGACCTTCCCAAATAATAGAATGGTCATTTTGATTGTTCCCATTCGGTTTTAGTTAACACAAAGTTAGAGTGCCGTTGTAAAGGCTTATCCTGACCTGACCTGACCTGACCTAGAGGCTTACAACTTAGACGCGTTCGCTGGCGCCGAGTATAACTACTAAGAGGGGGAATAAAGAGGAAACTAGGAGAGATGGGAAGGGGAGAGAAAGGAAGAAGTGGGAGAATATCAATATAGAGAGGAGAGGAGGGGAGGGAGTGGAAGTGAGGAATTATGACAGGGAAAGTGAGGGAGGAGAGACCAAAGAGAATGGAAACGAGAATGACAGTTCTCTACCTCCGGACACAAGCTTACAACCTGTAGTAGTATAGTGGGATTTCCTAAAAAAGGCCCTCTATAAGAATCAAGGAGCATTTTTGGGTAAAAGTTGGGAACCAGACTTTTTAGCATAATTCAGGCATGCCGAATTCGATAAACTCGGTTCCCAAGCGAAATTTTGAGTTTTGACCGTCTAATTTGCATAAACAAAATGGCCGCCAAATTGGAAATTTTTGACACTTCTTGAACCATTTTCTCCAATATCTCTCTAACTAGGCAAGCAAATATCACAAGTGAAGCATCTATACCTATGTTTTGAGGGTCAGGGAATGTCACTGAGGCATTTTTAAAGGAATCAGTAATAAGCCTAGACTTTAATATACATATTAGCGGCTGTCATTAGAGAAAAATCAATGGTTCCCAACTTTACCCCAAGATACTCTTTGATGCTTATGCAGGCAAAACAGGGCAATATCTGTCACTCACCTGAACTATTTATTGGAGTAGACCATATTCATGCAATATAAGGAGTTTGATCATCACTCTGTTGCTGACATGCACACATTGCTGTGCATCGTAACCCGGATTTGCGGCATTTGCACCGACGCGTCCTGCATTGTTTCTGGCAGGCACATGAAATAATTTCCAGGCAACTTTGTGGGATCGGACTCAATGACATCAGAATGGGTTGTAGTCCTGAATCGCCATGTTTCCATCCCATGTCTGTGGGTGCAGGAAGCTCAGGTACAGCACAGTGAGCATTTCTCCAAATCATTGCTTGATAGTGTACTCGCATCAAATGGAAGCGGAGAGCATCACGTGTTGGTGGCATTGCTTCTGGTTTGGCAGTCTTTGAGAACAGTATATGCCTTGCTGCATCAACAGAGTCTGTTTTGTGCACATCATATATTCTGCAGACAAACGTTTCTGAAGATCGAATGGTCTCCTCTGTGAGTTCACCGATTCCCAAGTTTATGAGCAATTAATGGTGCTGTTTGAAGACTTTCCATGATGACCTTTTGGTGTGATTTGCGATGTAGGAGGTGGTGTCGCACCCGGTTAATGCATGAAATGGTAAAAGAGTTGTTGTTGAATCTCTTGGTAGGTTGTTGAAAACTGCATCAATGGGTATATATTGCCTTTTCTTGGTGGTACCAGACATCATCCAGAGGTGTTCACATTGTACACGTGGGAAGTGGGAAACCAAAAGCACGAGAACATCAGTGTCCCTTGATGACACAACAACTGTATTGAACTGGCTGTGTACAGCATGTAACACCAACCTAGTGTCAGCTTCTTCATGTGTGGCTCTCAGTTGAGTCAAATCAGTGATTGTCTTTGATGACCTAACCTCAATTTATTCTCTGAATCCCCCGGCAACTACAATCTCCTTATCATCAGGTGCCTGAGAACACAGTTCCTCAGACAGGAAATTTGCAAGATCAGCTTTATTAGCAGGGAGCGACACAAAGTTAGTCCATTTTTTTGGAAGAGACACATCACGTCCCTCAACAATTCGTCTGATTGGTCGATCTGCTTTCGTGCGTCGTGTCCTTGTACCACCCTTGATTGTCTCTTCTCTATATCTGTCGAACACAATGTCTACCCGTTGATAGTTAGAACCTGCCTTTAATACTGCTCTTACGTATGTGTCGGCCAAATCCCCAAAGGTCATTGCATTGTCAGGCTTTCCCAGAGCAACCACCAGTGCTTGTCCATCAATGATTAGGCAGGATGATGAGTCGTGAAGTTCAATAGCTTCAGGGCAGATTATGTCTTCCGTTAACTTATCTGCCAGTATGGACTTATTTCCAGTGCGGAGTGTACCATTCATTTCAGCGAGTGATACAGGAACTGGCAGAAGCTCGTGCTTTAGGACAGCTGGCAAGTCAACTGGACGACCTGCCTCATAGGCAGTAAGAAGGCGTTGAAGCACGTTTCTATCTGCCTTCAGGATAGTTCTCTTGTCTTTCTCTTTATTGTCTTTGACCACTTCATACAGAGATGCAAACGTTTTGGCATTACTCCTGTGTAGGGGTGCATGGATTCTGACATCTGGCTTATCACCTTGCTCAGGTACAATCATCCTCTCCTCAACGAATGTATTCACTTTTTCTTGTCCGAGTTCTTTGGCACAAAGTAATGAGTTTTGGATTGCCTCTGTTGCTAGGTCTTTTGTGGCCAGATTCTGCAATGATGCTGGTGAAACCGATGCAAAAACCTTGAATCCCTGGAAGGCCGAGAGCAATGCCATCTCGTCATCGTTGTCCCGCTTTTGCCGTGATTTGGTAGCTTCATTGTGAACACGTGCACTACCAGGACAGTTGTTGTACATTGCATGCGTTTCAGCTGCAATGTGAGACCTCATATTATACGAAAGGGTCCATCTACAAAGCGCTGATGTTGTCTTTGTGATGCCAATGATTCCACCTGCTTTCTTTCCTGTACCATTTATCCACTCCATGGCTTGGTCTGGATCTACTTGGTTGAACTTTTGAACAGAACGTTTTACATTTGCCCCTTTGAAACTCTGATAACACGGATTCTGGTAGTTGGTTCATCTCGGCTATATACACTGTACCCCATCTTGCATAGTTCAGGTGGTCATACCGCATGAAGTATGGCAACATCAGACTGAAGGAGTGGAGATGAAGGTCCCAGATTCCATCACGCTGAGCTCGAGTGAACTGCAACAGTATTGAGACCATGTCCATATAGTTCCACCAGAAGACAAAGTTCACATCATCAGATTTACTTGCTATGAAACCTTTCAGAAGATTGTGAAACCGTTCCTGCTTCAGACATCTTATCAGCTCTGGAATTCTTTCGGGATTGTCATCAGCAGCTATCGCAGAAACTTCATCATGGTATTCCTTGTCTGACTCTGCAGCAAACAGGAGAAATGTTGGCAACAAAAGCCGCCAAAGAGCTTGCAAAGTAAGTTTGTGAGCTCTCATAGCCTTATTGTACGCTTTTCCTGACAGGACAAGCTGCACAGCACCCTCCCCAAGCAGTCCACTCTCTAGCCACACTTTAGCTAAACCAGATCCAGCCATGTGATCTCCTATAGCCTTCAGGAAGTTCATCGCGGTATGAAGTCCACCAAGGCGAGGGATTAATTTATCCCGATATTCTTCCACAGACCACTTCAGTTCCATGAGTTTGCAGTATAAGGCTTGGTCCACTGTAAGGACTGTATGCTCCTGTCCGAAATGTGAAGATATCGCCATGCACCTCTTCACAACTGTATTTAGCGTATCTAACTCGTGAGCAGGAGCAAGAATTATGGGCAAATACCCTACTGCTGTCTGCTCTGGTTCTAATCACTTTAATCACTTTAAAGATGCCTTAATCACATTCTTTGACCCTCAAAACATAAGTATAGACACTTTATTTGTCATTTTTGCTTGCCTAGTTAGAGAGATATTGGAGAAAATGGTTCATGAAGTGTCAAAAATTTCCAATTTGGCGGCCATTTTGTTTATGCAAATTAGATGGTCAAAAACTCAAAATTTCGCTTGGGAACCGGGTTTATCGAATTCAGCATACCTGAAATATGCTAAAAAGTCTGGTTCCCAACTTTTACCTAAAAATGCTCCTAACATTCAAATTTTTCAGAAACCCCACTACTCTATAGGTTCGATCGCTCAACACGATAAAGTCAGGTCTTATTCCAGATGCCGAGTAATACAATGCAACATTCGAGTGATGCAGTTAACCCCTTCATAGTCTTATTTTCATGGACCTACGGCGACTGGTTGTCTCCTCAAGGTACATTGCAGCTTCAACAGCTCGAAGCCGTTTCACCGTATCATCTTGCAATCTCAGACAACTCTCACTACCGCCACCTATCTTCTAACTTACTATGCACTGCCCTAATATCATATTTAAAATATGGGAATAATCATACAATGCTAATGTATTGGAAACAGAGAGGGTATATTATTTTAAGGCGTGTCAGTAGGCGTTCTGGTAATTTACTGAAACTAAGTACAGCTCAGATTCTATCTCAATGATACCTTCCCATTGCCATATTGGGATTTGATACCGGAACTTACAAGATTACCAGTCCTGTAGCAACACCACTCCACTAAAGCTGGAAGAGAAAGAAAAGGGCAGGAGAAGAAGAGAGGTGGTGAAGTAGAGGGAGAGGGGAACAGAGGAATAGAAAGACAAATAAAGGGTAGAGGAACAGGGGAGGGACAGAGGAAGGGCATAATATAAACAGGGGAAGAGAAGAGATGATAATGGGGAGCGAGGCGATGGGGAAGGGATGGAAAGAAATGGAAGGAGGGGAGAAAGGAAATAACGAAGAAAAGAGGAAGGAGGGAGGGGTAGGAGAGGAAGGGGACAGGTTAAGAGGGAAGAGAGAAATAGGGGTAATCAAGAGCTATTAGGCATTCCTGGAGAACATTAAGTATTGATGGAGAGAGAGAGAGAGAGAACTATATAATTATATAAGAACAGAACTACCGGTAGATAATTATAATACATCAAAAGGGAGCCACAGGAAGATATACAAATACCAAACTTACTTTCTCTTTCACACACACACAGCAACACCCACACACAGCAACACCCACACACAGCAACACCCACATACACACAGCAACACCCACACACAGCAACACCCACACACAGCAACACACACACACAACTCCCAAACATCAACACCCACATAAACACAGCAACACCCACACACAGCAACACACACACACAGCAACACACACACAGCAACACCCAAATATCAACACCCACATACACACAGCAACACCCACACACAGCAACACCCACACACAGCAACACCCACACATCAACACCCACATACACACAGCAACACCCACACACAGCAACACACACGCACAGCAACACACACACACAGCAAAACCCACACTGCAACACCTACATACATACAGCAACACGAACACACACACACACACACACACACAAACGCCCACAGTCAATATTCCAATCTTTCCTCCACCCTCCCTCCACACCACCCTACCCCCCCCCCCCCTTCCCCCATCACCTTCCACCTCTGCCAGCCAACCAATCAACAAGCGAGGTCAGGTCAATGGGAAGGTCATATTAAAAAAGCTCAACAAGTGTGTCATGGCCAGGTCTCGAGTAGGGCCACATAGAAGAACAACCACATACCAGGACAACCACATACCGGGACAACCACATACCGGGACAAACACAAACCGGGACAAACACAAACCGGGACAACCACATACCGGGACAACCACATACCGGGACAACCACAAACCGGGACAACCCCATATCGGGACAACCCCATACCGGGACAACCCCATACCGGGACAACCCCATACCGGGACAACCCCATACCGGGACAACCACATACCGGGACACCCACATACCGGGACAACCACATACCGGGACAACCACATACCGAGACAACTAAATACCAGGACAACCACATAACAGGACAACCACATACCAGGACAACCACATACCAGGACAACCACATACCGGGACAACCACATACCGGGACACCCACATACCGGGACAACCACATACCGGGGCAACCACATACCGGGACAACCACATACCGAGACAACCACATACCGAGACAACCACATACCAGGACAACCAAATACCAGGACAACCACATAACAGGACAACCACATACCAGGACAACCACATACCGGGACAACCACATACCGGGACAACCACATACCGGGACAACCACATACCGGGACAACCACATACCAGGACAACCACATACCAATACAACCACATATATACCAGGATAACCAACCACATACCAGGACAACCAACCACATACCAGGACAACCAGCCACATACCAGGACAACCAACCACATACCAGGACAACCAACCACATACCAGGATAACCAACCACATACAAGGACAACCAACCACATACCAGGATAACCAACCACATACAAGGACAACCAACCACATACCCGGATAACCAACCACATACCGGGACAACTACATACAAGAACAACCACATACCAGGATAACCAACCACATACCAGGACAACCAACCACATACCAGGACAACCAGCCACATACCAGGACAACCAGCCACATACCAGGACAACCAACCACATACCAGGACAACTAAACAAAAACCATGACCTACAAATATCAGGACAACCATATACTAGAACAATCACATACTAGGACAGCCACATAATACCAGGACAACCATATACTAGAAAAATCACATACTAGGACAGCCACATAATACCAGGACAACCATATACTAGAACAATCACATACTAGGACAGCCACATAATACCAGGACAACCATATACTATAGTCCAATCGTCATAAGTAGGCCAGAAATCGTGTTCATTAATATTTATAACTCATAAATGAGTGGAGTAATCGAACTTATATTTCTACCATTTAACCAGGGAATGGATGGTGTGGAAATTTACAGCCCATTTGCTCGAGCCCTTTTTGAATTACAGATGTTAGGGGTCACGATTACTTGCCTACCTATAATGAATGGACGATAGGACAACAGCGTAAGTCATATACTACCACAGGACAACCAAGCACATTAGGAGTACTGGTTACCTGTGATTACCTTTGTGGATCAACGAGAAAATTGATGACATTAGGCTAGGGTAGCTTATCTAATCCCTAGATGGCCTAAATAGTGTGTGTGTGTGTGTGTGTGTGTGTGTGTGTGTGTGTGTGCGTGCGCGCGTGTGTGGTGGGGTGTGTGTGTGTGTGTGTGTGTGTGTGCGCGCGCTTCGAGTCATTCACACAGTATTTATGGACAGTAATACTGGATTGCTGTTGAAGTATAGAGCTTATTTATTAGAACAAAAATCATTGTTCCGTTGCTCTAAGCAGATTCGGGAAAATACCCATTCACAAACCCTTTGTTATTTAATCTTAGTATTTAAGTATTCCGCATTATTAATTTCCCATTATATGTATATAGTCATTATTATGTACAGTTGGTCACATAAGTTATGTTCCTCTCCATGATCTTCGACATGGAAATATAATGCGCGTGATTGAATTACGAGTGTAGTTTCTTATGTAGTGGTTAACTCATCTGATTAGTGTAGTTTCTTATGTAGTGGTTAACTCATCTGATTAGTCAACTGATAATTAAAATAACCGCACTCGCAATTAATTCATAGTATTATACCTACATACATAAGATCACAAGGAGGAACAGAACTATTGTGGCTAACTGTACATTGATAAAATAATATGTTGCATTTAGTATTATCGCTAGTAGTAAGTCATTCACAGCCTCAACATGTATTTTGTCCCACACAGTACACTTACAGGGAGTGGGTGTAGTGGAGGCGGGGGTTTGAGTACAGACGGACTGTGTACAGATGGATTGTGTACAGATGGATTGTGTACAGAGGGATTGTGTACAGAGGGATTGTGTACAGAGGGATAGTGTACAGACGGATAGTGTACAGACGGACTGTGTACAGATAGATTGTGTACAGATGGATTGTGTACAGAGGGATAGTGTACAGACGGATAGTGTACAGACGGACTGTGTACAGATGGATTGTCTACAGATGGATTGTGTACAGAGGGATTGTGTACAGAGGGATTGTGTACAGAGGGATTGTGTACAGAGATAGTGTGTACAGAAGGATTGTGTACAGACGGATAGTGTACAGAGATAGTGTGTACAGAAGGATTGTGTACAGACGGATATTGTACAGAGGGATTGTGTACAGAAGGATTGTGTACAGACGAATTGTGTACAGAGGGATTGTGTACAGAGGGATTGTGTACAGAGGGATTGTGTACAGATATATTGTGTACAGAAGGATTGTGTACAGACGGATTGTGTACAGACGGATTGTGTACATAGGGATTGTGTACATAGGGATTGTGTACAGATGGATTGTGTACAGAGGGATTGTGTACAGACGGATTGTGTACAGAGGGATTGTGTACAGAGGGATTGTGTACAGACGGACTGTGTAGGCTACAGAGGGATTATGTACAGACGGACTGTGTACAGATGGATTGTGTACATATTTGTGTACAGAAGGATTGTGTACAGAGGGATTGTGTACAGACGGATTGTGTACAGAGGGATTGTGTACAGAGGGATTGTGTACAGACGGACTGTGTACAGACGGACTGTGTACAGAGGGGTTGTGTACAGAGGGATTGTGTACAGAGGGATTGTGTACAGAATGGATTGTGTACAGAGGGATTGTGTACAGAGGGATTTTGTACAGAGGGATTGTGTTCAGAATGGATTGTGTACAGACGGATTGTGTACAGACGGATTGTGTACAGATGGATTGTATACAGAAGGATTGTGTACAGAGGGGTTGTGTACAGAGGGATTGTGTACATAGGGATTGTGTACAGACGGATTGTGTACAGATGGATTGTGTACAGAGGGATTGTGTGCAGAGGAATTGTGTACAGACGGACTGTGTACAGACGGACTGTGTACAGATGAAATGTGTACAGATGAATTGTGTACAGAGGGATTGTGTACAGAGGGATTGTGTACAGAAGGATTGTGTACAGAAGGATTGTGTACAGAGGGATTGTGTACAGAGGGATTGTGTACAGATGAATTGTGTACAGAGGAATTGTGTACAGAGGGATTGTGTACAGAGGGATTGTGTACAGAGGGATTGTGTACAGAAGGATTGTGTAGAGGGATTGTGTGCAGGATTGTGTGCAGGATTGTGTACAGAGGGATTGTGTACATAGGGATTGTGTACAGAGGGATTGTGTACAGAGGGATTGTGTTCGACCCCTGAATGAAGCACTATAGTCTATTAAGGGGAGATGGGCTATTTATTTACTAATATATTTATATTTTGTATTATTCTTTAGTTTTCTCCCCAGACCTCCATCAAGGTTAAACAAACATCCCCTAGACCCCCCTCCGAGATAAATTTGTATAATTTTCGGTAAAAAAATGTCCCAGCCAAAGGCAGGTTCCTCCTACAATTACAGGCTCGCTTTAGATCACCAGGAAAAAATCGACACCTAAATGACACGAAAGGTCCTGAAATGGACGAAGAAATGTGGTGAAAGGTCTTAAAATCGCCAAACTAATCCATCGAACTTCTAAGAATCTGAAAACTAATGGGAATAAACACGAGGGAGAAGGGGGATAAGAAAACCGGGCCATCTCCCCTTAACCCTCAAATATTAGGACACATTACTGTATATATTATTCTGGCGGGTTTCTTCAGTTTTGAAAAGTGTTCTAGAAGGTATAAAGTCTATCACAATTAACTCGGACTCCAAATATTTCTTCCTAAATTGAATAACATCGTCTATAGAAAGGCTAAACAAAGTAAGATCCTCGTATTAAAAGAATATGAAGATACAATATTTGAATACTAACTTAAAATGATAAAAGCGGGCAAAGATATTCGAGATACCTATACTCTGTAAAGTTCCATCAAGATTTCTCAGATATTTTGAAGATTTTGTAGTAAAATATGGTGCTGATTATATAAACTTGGTCCTAATATGATGCAGAGACATAGTAGTTTAATATTCTTCCGTAAAGTATCGATAAATTAGCTGTTAAGGGATTCAATTTATCGTCAGCTGAAAAGAAACAGAGTATAGTGTATTGGTAATAAGTTTGTGAAATCAGCTGCTAAGAGATTAAATTTTCCGACAGGTGAAAAAAATTTACCATTACTTGACGAATTCACAAAATATAACAAGTGATCTTCCTGTGAGTCATATTATCTAAACACTTGCCTAATTCACTCTAGAACAATCTCAATAAATACGTCGATTTGATAATTCTGAACAAAATATAAAACAATAAATAAATAAATGTGTATATAAATAAAACAAATAGATAAACAACTCAAGGATGTAATAAATGTGTATATAAATAAAACAAATAGATAAACAACTCAAGGATGTAATAAATGTGTATATAAATAAAACAAATAGATAAACAACTCAAGGATGTAATAAATGTAATTTTTTTCAAGCTAGGTATATTGACAATAATTTTTTTCAAGCTAGGTATATTGACAATAATTGTTTTCAAGCTAGGTATATTGACAATAATTGTTTTCAAGCTAGGTATATTGACAATAATTGTTTTCAAGCTAGGTATATTGACAATAATTTTTTTCAAGCTAGGTATATTGACAATAATTGTTTTCAAGCTAGGTATATTGACAATAATTTCCCTTTGAGCATTTGAAATACTTTCCTATTCATATATTAAATGGATAATCTCAACCATTATTCATTTAAAGGGTAAATTATTAGCAACACTTTCGTTACCCATTTCATACTTTTTCAGACCCACATTGTCTACGGTGTACTCTTCGTTGACATCGAGATAGAACTGGCAATTTAAAAAATACAAAAACAAATTTATGGGGACATCACACGACAGTTTTTATCGTCAGTCTTCGATGGTCAACATTTTCCGGCAAAATTTCTGGAAACATCGGCACCTGTATAGTAAAGAATAATTTAATAAGTTAACCTCATAAGCAGGCAGTCCAGTGTTGACGATAATAGTTGAGAGAAAAGGCGCTTGTGTGATCCCGGTCGGAAGCCAGAACGAAAGGAATGTAAAAAAGGTGAGTGGAGGTAAAGAGAGGGTCAATGACAGGTGACTCAGGTGGACATACTGGGCAGGACAGTGACCCGCGGACATTGACCCCCCTCACTCACCAGCAGGCATAGTAATCAATGACCACAACTACCTCTAACACGCAAAATGGAACACCTGCCCCCCTCGCCCCCCTCCCACCCCCCACACTCTCCCTTCATTCCTTTCCATATACACCCCTCTTTACTTCTTTGTTAGACCACTTCAACTGACAAACATGGAACGCGTCCCCGTCCTCTGTCTCCTTCCCACCCAGCCCATAATATTATACACCCTTCTTTACTTATTTTGTTAGACCACTCCAACTGATTTATATGGAACGCGTCCCCCCTCTTTTCTCTCCTTCCCACCAATTCCACTTACACCCACCACCTTACTTTTTCTCGCCCATTCTAACTGACATATGGAACACTCGTCCCCTCCTCTCTCTCCTGTCCCACCCTTTCACATACAACTCCCCCGCTTCCACAACCGCTTTACCCGTTTTGCTTTTTGTCTTTCACAATTCAATTACCAGATATAGGCAATAGGATTATCAATTCTATAATATACTAACGGTTTAAATGTTTCACCTTATATAATGCATTTCCCCATTATCGATCATGCTGTGTAATATAATTTCTACTCTCGCCAAACAGGATCAATTACTCGATCTAGCATGCACAATAAATCGTTCGCCTCCTCCCTCTCGACCCTCTCTCCCCCAACAATATACACCCCTTCCCCTCCTTACGGTGACCGGTCAACTCAACCAGTAGACCATTTCAACCAGTAGCTCTCAACCAGTACCAAATCAACCAATACGGTTAGGTTAGGTTAGGTTTTGGCACTGGTTTGGTTGGTCTGGTTTAATTTGGCACTGGTTGAGAGCTACTTGTTGAAATGGTCTACTGGTTGAGATGACATAGAACCCCTCCGTACCATTCGTGTATATCTGTCGATTGTCCATTCCAAGTGACATATCTAGGTTATATGGTTTTCTACCACACACCTGTCTCTTTCTTTCCGTCAGCCAACTTCATTTGTTTACCCACTTAATACCTAATGTCAGCGACGCGAACGTGCACCCCTCCCATGTACCTATACACCTTAAGTGAGATAGTTCGAAGTCTGTTCATTGCTGGAGGCCCTTTTTAGACTGAATAAAATCGTCTAATATTAACCAGAGGTATGGAGGGAAGGAGAGAAGAGGAAGGAACAGTCCACGTGTTTTTCAAGTCAGACTTTGTCAGTGGTTTAAACATAAGTATGTAGATGAAATATGGCGATAAGTTTTATTAGAAATAAAATTATGGGGAATTGAACAAAATCTTGTATATCCTATATTTGCCAATTAACCCATCTTACTACATCCGATCCTTCTTAATCTGCACAAAATCGTCTAAATACAGCTAGAATAAAATAAATATTACGTGGCCGGTACAGAAGGGGTTAACCATGGTTCGTCCCCCCACATACCGTCTTCACATACCTCTACTATTTAACCCATTCACTACCGGTGACATCCTTTTCATTATATTCTGGCAACTATTAAAGGGGTTTATTCAGCTTAGGAAGGGTGTCTACCTGCTAAACGATTACAGACTATCTCAAATAAACCTTTCAACTACCATATACCTTTCCTAAGCTCCATAAAATAAACCTTTCAACTACCATATACCTTTCCTAAGCTCCATAAAATAAACCTTTCAACTACCATATACCTTTCCTAAGCTCCATAATAAACCTTTCAACTACCATATACCTTTCCTAAGCTCCATAAAATAAACCTTTCAACTACCATATACCTTTCCTAAGCTCCATAATAAACCTTTCAACTACCATATACCTTTCCTAAGCTCCATAAAATCATCAAAATACAGCTGAACTAAAAACCAAAAGACGTGGCCGGTACTGTAAGGGTTAAGGTATTTAGGGTGAGGAATGTACTGTATATGGAATGTTGCGTTATTGTGCCGGTGTATGCGTAAAGGCCGGGGCACACGCTCGGTTCGGTATATAAGTCTAACGCCTTCTGGGTTTGAGGACGATTATATAATAGTATTCTGGCTAACATTAAACGATTTTATTCGGCTTAAGAAGGATCTCTACATATACGTTTCAGGTTTTCCTACTATTTTATTTTATTGCAAGGTGTTATTGTAAGAACTATTATCTCTATACCTTCGCTTTTCCCCTATACTCCAGATTTTAACCTGGCGGAAACTTTGCTCCATTAGCAGGTGATTTTTCGATAATTAATGCAAATATAAGAAAGTGCTATGTCTCTGTATCATATCTATGCACAGTTTTCACAATTTGCAACATATTTGGCTACAAAAACGTCGTAATACCTGAGTGATTAAGATGAAAACAAGTACACTTTTCTACAGGTTAAACACAAATTATACTATAACTTCTTTTTTCCTTAATTACACAATTATCTAGCGTTCTGATGGTCTTTTCTCTCCACACCTAACTACTTTTTTCCTTGATTACACTATTACCTAGCCTTCTCATAGTCTCGTCGCTTCACACCTAACTACTGTTTTCTTTGATTACACTATTACCTAGCCTTCTCATAGTCTCGTCGCTTCACACCTAACTACTTTTTTCCTTGATTACACTATTACCTAGCCTTCTCATAGTCTCGTCGCTTCACACCTAACTACTGTTTTCTTTGATTACACTATTACCTAGCCTTCTCATAGTCTCGTCGCTTCACACCTAACTACTTTTTTCCTTGATTACACTATTACCTAGCCTTCTCATAGTCTCGTCGCTTCACACCTAACTACTGTTTTCTTTGATTACACTATTACCTAGCCTT
Organism: Paralithodes platypus; assembly: GCA_032716605.1. Taxonomy (NCBI): domain Eukaryota; kingdom Metazoa; phylum Arthropoda; class Malacostraca; order Decapoda; family Lithodidae; genus Paralithodes; species Paralithodes platypus. Next base: position 25,267,147 of record CM064499.1, read on the forward strand.
CTCATAGTCTCGTCGCTTCACACCTAACTACTTTTTTCCTTGATTACACTATTACCTAGCCTTCTCATAGTCTCGTCGCTTCACACCTAACTACTTTTTTCCTTGATTACACTATTACCTAGCCTTCTCATAGTCTCGTCGCTTCACACCTAACTACTTTTTTCCTTGATTACACTATTACCTAGCCTTCTCATAGTCTCGTCGCTTCACACCTAACTACTTTTTTCCTTGATTACAATATTACCTAGCCTTCTCATAGTTTCGTCGCTTCACACCTAACTACTTTTTTCCTTGATTACACTATTACCTAGCCTTCTCTTAGTCTCGTCGCTTCACACCTAACTACTTTTTTCCTTGATTACACTATTACCTAGCCTTCTCATAGTCTCGTCGCTTCACACCTAACTACTTTTTTCCTTGATTACACTATTACCTAGCCTTCTCATAGTCTCGTCGCTTCACACCTAACTACTTTTTTCTTTGATTACACTATTACCTAGCCTTCTCATAGTCTCGTCGCTTCACACCTAACTACTTTTTTCTTTGATTACACTATTACCTAGCCTTCTCATAGTCTCGTCGCTTCACACCTAACTACTGTTTTCTTTGATTACACTATTACCTAGCCTTCTCATAGTCTCGTCGCTTCACACCTAACTACTGTTTTCTTTGATTACACTATTACCTAGCCTTCTCATAGTCTCGTCGCTTCACACCTAACTACTGTTTTCTTTGATTACACTATTACCTAGCCTTCTCAGTCTCGTCGCTTCACACCTAACTACTGTTTTCCTTGATTACACTATTACCTAGCCTTCTCATAGTCTCGTCGCTTCACACCTAACTACTGTTTTCTTTGATTACACTATTACCTAGCCTTCTCATAGTCTCGTCGCTTCACACCTAACTACTGTTTTCTTTGATTACACTATTACCTAGCCTTCTCATAGTCTCGTCGCTTCACACCTAACTACTGTTTTCTTTGATTACACTATTACCTAGCCTTCTCATAGTCTCGTCGCTTCACACCTAACTACTGTTTTCTTTGATTACACTATTACCTAGCCTTCTCATAGTCTCGTCGCTTCACACCTAACTACTGTTTTCTTTTATTACACTATTACCTAGCCTTCTCATAGTCTCGTCGCTTCACACCTAACTACTGTTTTCCTTGATTACACTATTACCTAGCTTTCCATTGTCCCTTCTCCACATCATCGTTTCTGTCAGCTGTTACCCTTGATTACACTATTACATAACGGTAGTCTTTCCACTATCTATTTAACAAGGTGTCAAACCGATACAATTATTTTCTAAGACTGGAATGTATGTGAGAAAGAATAGACGAAAACTTGCATGGCATTGCACTGTTATAGCCATTGTATCACTTCCAAAGACATAAGAACGACAAAGCATAATTTAAGCTTTGTAGCTGTATTATAGGTAGCGCCAACGAACTTGACAATAATCTCGATCCCCGACCTCTTCGTAACCCAAAAGGGACTAGAGTAAACTGATTGTAAATATCCACACCTATTACCTGTTGGACTCTTCTCAAATGAGAGGAATTTCAGTCTGATTGCTTTCATTCATATTGAGTTATAATAAGTTAAAAGGGCCAAGATTATTGTCAAGTTCGTTGGCGCTACCTATAGAAATGACTAAACATAAGGGAATTAGTGTTATTACTAGTTTTCATTAGTCTCTTGTTCGCCAGCATTTTCTATTCCATATTTTCACTTCTACCCCCCCCCCCCCCTCACCCATGCTGCCCTAATCACTTCTACCCCCCACCCCTCACCCATGCTGCCCTAATCACTTCTACCCCCCCCCCCCCCTCACCCATGCTGCCCTAATCATACAATTCACTTCTACCCCCCACCCCTCACCCATGCTGCCCTAATCATACAATTTTCCCGTTATCAAGCACCTCCACCAACAATCTCAGACATGTTAATAATCATCATCAACAAGCACTATGTAATTAACTCGGGCTACACAATCTTGTAATTATTGACTTGGCTGGCTGGCCTCACTCATTAAGGGAGCCCACCTTGCGGTTTTTTCTCTCTTTATCTCCCTCTCTCTTTGGCTTGTATCCATTCCGGCCCATTCAGCCTACTGTTTTAAGACGTTTACCCCCATCCAGGTGTCAATATTTTCCTGGCGAGCGGCAGCGAGCCAGCATATATATATATATATATTTGTGTTTTGACAGCAAGCTAAAATTGTACATTTTTCGATAGAAAAATTTCTCCGGCAAAGCCGGATTTCTCCGTACAATGCTGGTTCGCTATCGCTCGCCAGGAAGAAATCGACACCTGGATGGGGATAAACGTCTTAAAACAGTTGGCTGAATGGAACCGAATGGATACAAGCCAGGGAAAGAGAGAAACGGAGAGAAAAATAAAAAAAATTACGGTGACCCCCCTTAACTACACTATAGGGATTATTACGGTGACCCCCCTTAACTACACTATAGGGATTATTACGGTGACCCCCCTTAACTACACTATAGGGATTATTACGGTGACCCCCCTTAACTACACTATAGGGATTATTACGGTGACCCCCCTTAACTACACTATAGGGATTATTACGGTGACCCCCCTTAACTACACTATAGGGATTATTACGGTGTATCCCCTTAACTACACTATAGGGATTATTACGGTGACCCCCCTTAACTACACTATAGGGATTATTACGGTGACCCCCCTTAACTACACTATAGGGATTATTACGGTGACCCCCCTTAACTACACTATAGGGATTATTACGGTGACCCCCCTTAACTACACTATAGGGATTATTACGGTGACCCCCCTTAACTACACTATAGGGATTATTACGGTGACCCCCCTTAACTACACTAGGGATTATTACGGTGACCCCCCTTAACTACACTATAGGGATTATTACGGTGACCCCCCTTAACTACACTATAGGGATTATTACGGTGACCCCCCTTAACTACACTATAGGGATTATTACGGTGACCCCCCTTAACTACACTATAGGGATTATTGAAAGAAGCAGTTATTACTTGCTCCTGAAGAATAGGGCAACTAAAGGCATTCTTAAAGAATAGGGCAACCAAAGGCATTCTTAAAGATTTAGAGAAAATATATTCGGTTTATTCGGTTTCCAGCAATTCACAACCATTTCACTTAACCCTTTTTACGACCACAGATTCTTCTTAAACTGCACAAAATGGTCTAAATATGGCTAGAACAATACTAAAAAGACGTCGCCGGTACATAAAGGGATAAACAAATCCAAAATACAATTAGTCGATAGGCCAGATCCCGAAATCCCACGAATCGGTACAAGTCAAGATAATCAACCTTTCAGCATCACCTCCAATAAACGTTAATAACCCTTTCACTACCATTACGTAATAATCATCATGTTCTGGTTACCATTAGACGATTTTCTTTATCTTTTAATCTGCTTGTACGATTCAATTGGGTTGTTGTTGTTGTTGTTGTTGTTCCCTAAGCTGCCTGGCCGAACAGCCCCGAGTCCCTGAGGAAGGCCATGGCCACGATCGGGCTTTCCCACAGAGCTCTCATTGAGTGTAGATTGTGTTGTTGGCGTAAGTGGTTGTGTGAAATGCAGTCTTCTATGATGTGTTTAATGGTATGGGGTGCTGTGTTACATCCCGGGCAGGCGTCGACAACGGAGTCATCCAGTCTCTTCTGATAGTTCAGGAGAGCTGGATGGTGTCCGCATCTCAGGCTGGCCAGGTGGACTCTGTCCTCGCGAGGAAGGGAGGATTCGGAAGGATGGATTTCGGGAGGTCGTGCATGCAGCTGCGTGTTGTCTGTGAGTGAGTGGATGGATCGGTGAGAGATATGAGTATGGATGTGCTTCTGGAAGTTGGTTCGGGGTGGGCAGGGAGGGAGAGAGGACAATAATTGTGTGTGATACCGTGTGCTGGGTGTTGTTTTGATATTTCTTGGTGTCTGTGGGTGTGTTGCCATGTAGTTTAGTGGGTGGTCTTGGTTCGTGGAGGCTGCTGCCAGGAATTGAGTGCCTCTCATGTCCAGATGGTCTTTGACTTTGAGGATTTTGGTTTCTTGATGTAGGTGATCTGTGGGTGCAGTAGCTGTGCAGCCTGTAATGATCTTCAGGGCTTTGTTTTGAATAGTCTGTAAGGTCTTATGATGTGTTTCAGCTAGGTTAGAAGCCCAGGCTGGGCTTGCGTATTCCATCACTGATCTTATGTATTGTTTATATACTGTGGTGGTAGTTTCTTTGTTGTGTCCAAATTTTGTGTGAGCAAGTGACCTGAGGGCGTTAAGTCTGGGTGTCAGTTTCTTTTTAATGTTTGTGGTGTGCTGTTTGAATGTCATATGAGTATCATATGTTACTCCTAGGATTTTGGGTGTGTGTGTATGTGTTAGGGGTGTGTTGTTTATGGTGAGTTGAGGGATGTATTCGTGTTCTCCTGTCCAACTTGTGAGCAGGGTTGCGGTGGATTTGGCTGGGGCTAGATTAAGTCTGTTTGTAGTGCACCAACCATGTAGTGTGTTGAGATAGGGTTGAAGCAGATCTGTTGCTCTTTTTGGGTCATGGTGTGTGCATGTGAGTGTTATGTCATCTGCATAGGAGGCTAAGTTTATTTGGGGCGTATTGGGTGTAGTTATATCGTGCATGTACAGATTGAAGAGTGCGGGCGATAGGACGGATCCTTGTGGGACTCCGTTTGGAAAGTTTCTGATTTTAGATGACTGACCGGCAAACAATACGTGTGCACATCTGCCTGCTAGGAAGTTGGCCAGCCACCTTTTGTGTTGTTGTGCATGTTTGTGTTGTAGATTTTGTTTGTTAGGTTGTGGCGGGGGATGGCATCGAAGGCTTTACTAATGTCGAGTGTGGCTAATAGTGATCTGTGTGGTGGTCTAGCTGAGTTGATGCCGTCGAAAGCTCTTTGTGTAAGGTCTGAGAGAAGAGTGTTTGTGGAGTGAAGTGGCCTAAAGCCATGTTGTGTTGGAGCTAGGGGTAGGTCAGGTGTAATTAGTTGTAATACTAGGCGTTCCATGACTTTGGAGGGGGAGCAAAGGGGTGTGATGGGGCGGTGCGAGGAGGGTAGCGTGGGGTCTTTGTTGGGTTTGGGGAATGTGATGGTGATACCATGCTTCCAAATGTCTGGTATTGTGTTGTGTGAATAGCTGTAGTTTGATATGTTAGTGAGTGCTTGTATGCCTTGTGGTCCCAGGTGTCTGAGGTGTATGTTGCTTATGTTGTCTAGGCCACAAGCGGGTGAGTGCTTGAGATTGATGATGATATGCTTTGTCTGGTGATTGGTGAAGGGTGTATAGTCAGGGTCTGTGGGGAATTGTCTCTTACGTCGAATGACACGTCGGTCGTCTTTGTGAGGTTTTAGGTGGCTGACATGTGAGAAGTGATTGATGAGAGTGTTTGCTTGTTGTTTACATGAAGGAGTAGAGTCTGTTGTTGTGATTGCAGCATGTGATTGTGTTGTGTTGCTGTTGGAAAGTGTGATGCTGTTTAGTGTTTTGTAGAGTTTTTTGGGGTTTGTTTTGTGATCAAGTGTTTGTAGGAAGTTATTCCAATTTAGTTTTTGTTGTTCTTGTATTTTGTTGTTAGTTTGGGTGTTGAGTGCTTGAATTTGTTGTGTGATATCTTGTGTGTGGGGTGCTGTGGAGTGTTTCAGTATGTCGCATTGTCTGATGAGGTTTTGAATTTCTGGTGTGAAGTTGGGGTTGTGTCTTTTTCTGTTACCTCTTGGAATGTGTTTCTTGTCAGCGTTTTGGATAGTTGTATTGAGTATGTGTACAGCATTGTTGATGTTAGTGATGGGTGTACTGTTTAGAGTTGTGAAGTGTTGTTCTGTCTCATTTGTGAATGCTTCCCAGTTAGCTCTTTTATAATTGGTGTATGTGTGTTTGTGGCTAGCTGGGGTGAGTCTGGTTTTGGTGGTGATAATGATCGGGAGGTGGTCAGAGCCTAAGGTTCTGACCACCCTCCAGGATGTTGTGGGGGCGAGTTCTGGGGAGCAAAAGGTGATGTCTGGAGATGATGGGTTATAGAGGGCTTGGTGAGGAATATGGGTATGTTGATGGATGTCGTAAAGGATGATGAGGTTATCGGTTTGGTTTTGTAGTACCAGCCCTCTGTCTGTGTCGGGGTAAATACGATCTCAATAAACCCTCTTAGTAACATAGGTCCTTCTTAGACTGCATAAAATCATCTATTTTTTAGCCAGAATCAAAGATAAAAACGGGCCATGGTCCTGAAAGGGTTAAGTAATATGGGAATTCATTGACCACAGTTATCATATCATATCATATCATATCATATCAAGAGAAAGAGAGAGAGAGAGAGAGAGAGAGAGAGAGATCCTCAAGAATAAAAAATATATCTTGTAGTTAATACTTGTAGCTGAAAACCCTCTCTGAAAGTACTGATGTTCACCCTGATCCATGGACTAATTCAAAGTGGCCTGTGTGGTACTAACAACAGTATTCTTAAACGTGTGGGATGGGTGTCATCCTGCCCATAAGGAACGAATATATTGGAATTGAGTGTTAATTAATGAAAGATAGCCTAAAATCTCCTAAGTTTTAAAAACTAACCATTTATCTTGTCTTATTTCGTTCGTCAAGGAGAACATGCCATGCGTAAATCAATCCTGATGGCTATTATATGCACACTAATACACAAACTAGGTCCATATTTTTATGAGTAAATGTACAGTTAATATTATTAGTTAGCTTTAAAAAATCTTGCTCATATACTGTGTAATTTAAAGTTACTATAATTTTCCTTGATAGTCTTCACGTGCTTCTAATAGTGAACTAGTATTTGTTTTAGTTCATCACATAAATGTCGAATTAATGTTTCTATTTAGAGTTCATACAAAGTATCACCAAGGTTTTCGACGAACTATTGTGTTTGTTTTGTTACGATAGGTCTTTCCGAAGCTACAACAATCTGCATCACACCACGGGATTCCTAACCCACAATCCCCTTGCAGGATTTGCACGGTTTGGGATTTCGGGTATGCTATTTTCGTGCAACATATTACCTGCTACCTTTTTCCAATAAGTTTTGTAAGCATGAGCTCAACTTTATATAAATAGTGAAATACTTTATCAGTCTTCCCGTGGTTTTATGTAAGTTCAATTATATATATATATATATATACAGTATATATATATATATATATATCGCTATTCTATCGCTACTATAATAATCAGTGTTCCTCAGAGCTTTCCCAGTGTATACCACCTCCCTTACGTAGGGCACGTGGTACCCGTCTTGCAACACAATCCCACCCCTACTCTGTGCAACTCTCCAACCCAAGAGTGAAACATTACTCTCAGACTTTCTTCTATTCAACAGCTGAGATCTGGAAATCTCTCCCAGAATCAGTCTTTCCCTCTGTCTATGACTTAAATTGCTTCAAACTCCGTGTGTCCAGGCATTTTGGCTCGAACGTCCCTTGATTTTGGCCCCGTCACTCTTTCAACTGTGGGGGAGGCCCTCGATATAGGCAGTTCTGCCTTCTTCCTCCCTCACTCACATAGAAGATAAACAAATATATATATATATATACAGCATATATTTAAAAATAACTTGGTAGTGATAAATGTGTGCTCAAGGAACGTAATATTGATCTAGTAGTAGGTAGAATATAATATTGATCTAGTAGTAGGTAGAATATAATATTGATCTAGTAGTAGGTAGAATATAATATTGATCTAGTAGTAGGTAGAATAACTAAACAACGACCAATGATGGAAAGGAACGTAATATTGATCTAGTAGTAGGTAGAATATAATATTGATCTAGTAGTAGGTAGAATAACTAAACAACGACCAATGATGGAAAGGAACGTAATATTGATCTAGTAGTAGGTAGAATAACTAAACAACGACCAATGATGGAAAGGAACGTAATATTGATCTAGTAGTAGGTAGAATAACTAAACAACGACCAATGATGGAAAGGAACGTAATATTGATCTAGTAGTAGGTAGAATAACTAAACAACGACCAATGATGGAAAGGAACGTAATATTGATCTAGTAGTAGGTAGAATAACTAAACAACGACCAATGATGGAAAGGAACGTAATATTGATCTAGTAGTAGGTAGAATAACTAAACAACGACCAATGATGGAAAGGAACGTAATATTGATCTAGTAGTAGGTAGAATAACTAAACAACGACCAATGATGGAAAGGAACGTAATATTGATCTAGTAGTAGGTAGAATATAATATTGATCTAGTAGTAGGTAGAATATAATATTGATCTAGTAGTAGGTAGAATATAATATTGATCTAGTAGTAGGTAGAATAACTAAACAACGACCAATGATGGAAAGGAACGTAATATTGATCTAGTAGTAGGTAGAATATAATATTGATCTAGTAGTAGGTAGAATATAATATTGATCTAGTAGTAGGTAGAATATAATATTGATCTAGTAGTAGGTAGAATATAATATTGATCTAGTAGTAGGTAGAATAACTAAACAACGACCAATGATGGAAAGGAACGTAATATTGATCTAGTAGTAGGTAGAATATAATATTGATCTAGTAGTAGGTAGAATAACTAAACAACGACCAATGATGGAAAGGAACGTAATATTGATCTAGTAGTAGGTAGAATAACTAAACAACGACCAATGATGGAAAGGAACGTAATATTGATCTAGTAGTAGGTAGAATATAATATTGATCTAGTAGTAGGTAGAATAACTAAACAACGACCAATGATGGAAAGGAACGTAATATTGATCTAGTAGTAGGTAGAATAACTAAACAACGACCAATGATGGAAAGGAACGTAATATTGATCTAGTAGTAGGTAGAATAACTAAACAACGACCAATGATGGAAAGGAACGTAATATTGATCTAGTAGTAGGTAGAATAACTAAACAACGACCAATGATGGAAAGGAACGTAATATTGATCTAGTAGTAGGTAGAATAACTAAACAACGACCAATGATGGAAAGGAACGTAATATTGATCTAGTAGTAGGTAGAATAACTAAACAACGACCAATGATGGAAAGGAACGTAATATTGATCTAGTAGTAGGTAGAATATAATATTGATCTAGTAGTAGGTAGAATAACTAAACAACGACCAATGATGGAAAGGAACGTAATATTGATCTAGTAGTAGGTAGAATAACTAAACAACGACCAATGATGGAAAGGAACGTAATATTGATCTAGTAGTAGGTAGAATAACTAAACAACGACCAATGATGGAAAGGAACGTAATATTGATCTAGTAGTAGGTAGAATATAATATTGATCTAGTAGTAGGTAGAATAACTAAACAACGACCAATGATGGAAAGGAACGTAATATTGATCTAGTAGTAGGTAGAATAACTAAACAACGACCAATGATGGAAAGGAACGTAATATTGATCTAGTAGTAGGTAGAATAACTAAACAACGACCAATGATGGAAAGGAACGTAATATTGATCTAGTAGTAGGTAGAATAACTAAACAACGACCAATGATGGAAAGGAACGTAATATTGATCTAGTAGTAGGTAGAATATAATATTGATCTAGTAGTAGGTAGAATAACTAAACAACGACCAATGATGGAAAGGAACGTAATATTGATCTAGTAGTAGGTAGAATAACTAAACAACGACCAATGATGGAAAGGAACGTAATATTGATCTAGTAGTAGGTAGAATAACTAAACAACGACCAATGATGGAAAGGAACGTAATATTGATCTAGTAGTAGGTAGAATAACTAAACAACGACCAATGATGGAAAGGAACGTAATATTGATCTAGTAGTAGGTAGAATATAATATTGATCTAGTAGTAGGTAGAATATAATATTGATCTAGTAGTAGGTAGAATATAATATTGATCTAGTAGTAGGTAGAATAACTAAACAACGACCAATGATGGAAAGGTTCAACTGGTGACTATGGCCACGCCGCTACAACACCTCCACATTAACGCAACCATTTGATTTACAGTTTTTGTTGAGGGGTTTGACTTTTTTGTGAATTTCCGGTAGTGCCTGTGACTCTAGTAATGCCAATGGTTATTACCCACTCACGGTCACTCACACTACACACACACACACATACTATGACACCGACATGCATACACACACACACTGAAACTGACACACTACTACACAGCAGTCATATATACTGTAGTACTGTACAAGTGCTCATATGTACAGTTACAAAAACTAGCATACTTCACACACACACACACACACACACACACACACACACACACACACACACACACACACACACACACACACACACACACACACACACACACACACACACACACACACACACACACACACACACACACACACACACTAACCAATCCCAGACATAAACGTAATCCTCATATGGTCAAATTTCAAGGAAAGAAGCCACCTCCAAAGTTCACCATGCAAGGAACGCATAACTGCAGGGGAACACCCTCAAAAGCCTTAAGAAAAATCAAATAATTCCTTTTAAAAAACCTAAAGACAGTATATGATTGCATAACAAACAAGAAACAAACAAGCCCTTGTAAACCTTGGCTACCCAAAGGTGGCAACCGTGGCATTCTTGATAGAGGAAACAAAGAGGCTTATTCCCAACTGCAACACAGCGTATGTGGTACCCCAGGATACATGACTACCTGACCACCTCTTGGAACCATGCCATAATGCTGGAGGCAATAACTGTTCCCAAGTACAGTACAAGGCCATGCAGCCTCAATGGTAGATATAATTAATGATATACTGTACATACACTAGAAAGTATCACGAAAATATTGATTTGCTACTTAGCTATTACTAAGTTGTGTACTGATTCTTCTGTGCTGGATCCTAGGGTGTATAGGGGTATTGGAGGGGGTCTGTCTGACCATTATGTAGTAGTAGCTAAAATTAGGATCCAAAAAAATGGGTGAGGAGAGCTGGAGGGAGGCGAGAGGAAGGTGGAATGGCGAGGAGGGTGGAGAGCCTACAGGAGGAGGAAATTAGGGAAGAGTACAGGAGAGCAGTAGAAAGACGACTAGGTGGGTTCGACCTGGAAGGTATAGAGGAAGTGGAGGAGATGAGCAAAGTGTTTAAGGAAGAGATCTGTGCAGCATATGAGGAGGTGTGTGGAGTAAGGAGAAGAGGGAGGGGAGTCAAGGGTACGGACGGTACGGTACATCATGGTGGACAGAAGAGGTAAGAATAGCTGTGGAAGACAAGAAGAAAGCGTATAGAGAGTGGTTAGGTAGTAGAGGGAATGAAGATTTGGAGAGACAGAAACGAGCGAGGTACGTGGAGAAAAAGAGAGTGAAGAGAGTAGTGAAGGAAAGTAAGAGAAGAGTAGATGAGGAATTTGGAAGGAATCTGGGTGTAAAATGGAGGGATTGTAAGAAACTGTTCTGGAAAGAAGTCAAGAAAGTTAGGGAAGGTAGCAAGGGAAACAGTAAGGGTGTGAAAGATAAGAATGGTCGAGTGCTAGCTGAGAAGCAAGAGAGTCGAAAGATGGAGGGAGTACTTCAACGAATTGCTAATTGTAAGGAATTAAGCGCCAACAATAATAATAATAATAATAATAATAATAATAATAATAATAATAATAATAATAAAACAACATAGTACGTACCTTAATAATAATATACTCTGTTCTCACCGCTTCGTCACCCTCCCTCCCACTGTTATCAAATGTTGGCAACCACCAGGTTTTTACAAGCTCAACACTCCCACAGGCCATAGATACTCATTCACTCACTTTCAATCTCTCTCTCTCTAGAGTATTCTATATCTATAATATAATTTTTTATCATATTTATTTACAATACATCAATCACTTAGTGTCATTCGTATCCACCTCTCTTGATATCTGCCTATCCATCTCAATATTAATAGATTACCGGTATGCGTTTTCGTATTTCAACCTCTCTCTCTCTCTCTCTCTCTCTCTCTCTCTCTCTCTCTCTCTCTCTCTCTCTCTCTCCTACACCTATATACATGATTCACTTCCTACCAGTCCTACATTAAACTGATTTATACATTCCCTCTCACGTGCCGGCCATTCATCTTCTATACATCCGCTCACTAACACACTATGCCTCTGTCACTCTCTTTTTAGTATTATTCAGTATATTCAACATTATCTCTTATTCACTTCCTAAAGGCACACTAACATTAGAGTTCCCTCAGTATCTCCCTTTCACATATCGATTAGATGCGTTATGGTAAATAGGTATATGTAAGAAAAGAAAAAATACTAAAATATAATTTTTCCACTTATTTAAACGTTCGGCATTAGCAAACCGATGGCAAGGATCCACTATTTACGTCACAAACCAGGATTCCCAAAATGTACTCTAACCAAAAACAATTAACCAAGTTTTCCATATTTACTAGGAGAGTTTTAATATATTTTAAGTGCTCAGTGGGGTCGTTTTTCTGGATCCCCTTTTTCCTCATGTTTAGCCCAATCAGTTTTCAGATTATAAGATGTTTGCCCCATTAGTTTGTCGATTTTAAAACCTTTCACCTAATTTATTTGTCAATATTAAGACCTTACGTGCTATTTAGGTGTCGATGTTTTTCCTGGCGAGCGATAGTGAGCCTTGTAATTTTGAAAGAACTGGCCTTTGGCCGGGACATTTTTCTACCGAAAAAATTTACAAAATAATCTAGGAGGGGGATCTAATGGATGTTTTTTTAAATTTTGATGGAGGTCTAGGGATGAAACGAAAAAAATATAGAAGATACAAAATGAGCAAACAAATTAGCCCATCCCCCTTAAACTATTGGTCGAGTTCAGTCAGGTCAGGTCAGGTGAAGGTATTGCGGGATAAGCCTTTACAACGGCACCTCATATCTACTTATCGAAGTGTTGAGAGGGGAGAAGGGACGTTGGAGAGAGAGGGAGCTGTTGGAGTGGTTTTCTGCCAAGACCATACTTTAGCAGGGGTGTCCCAGGGAAATATTGAACTGTCAAAAAGGCTGGGTTTAACCCCTTCTGTACCGACGACGTCTTTTGTATTTGATTTCAGCTATATCTAGATGATTTTATGTAGCTTAGGAAGGATATATGGAAGCTAAAAGGATGCATTGAGATCATCTATAGCATTTGCATTGGTAGACATAATTCCTAAGCTGAATAAACTCTTACAATAGTAGCCAAAATAAAGTGAAAAGGGCGTCACCGGTATAGAAGGGGTTAAATGTGTAAAGGGCAATCAGTGTCCATAAGAATATACCCCTATAAAGGTATATTGGTACAAATAACCTCTATCTAATATAAGGATAGAAAGGTAAATCACTATCGCTATACCGTACACAAGGACTTAAGGGGGGTCACCTGTTTTATATCGCTATACCGTACACAAGGACTTAAGGGGGGTCACCCGTTTTATATCGCTATACCGTACACAAGGACTTAAGGGGGGTCACCTGTTTTATATCGCTATACCGTACACAAGGACTTAAGGGGGGTCACCCGTTTTATATCGCTATACCGTACACAAGGACTTAAGGGGGGTCACCCGTTTTATATCGCTATACCGTACACAAGGACTTAAGGGGGGTCACCCGTTTTATATCGCTATACCGTACACAAGGACTTAAGGGGGGTCACCTGTTTTATATCGCTATACCGTACACAAGGACTTAAGGGGGGTCACCTGTTTTATATCTTTCTCTGGCTTGTATCCATTTGGCCCCATTCAGCCTACTGTTTTAAGACGTTTATCCCCATCCAGGTGTACATTTTTTACTGGTGAGCGGTAGCGAGCCAGCATATTTTTTATTTTTGTTTGACAGCAAGCTAAATTTGTACATTTTTCGATAGGAAAATGTCTCCGGCGAAGCCGGATTTCTTCATATAATGCTGGCTCGCTATCGCTCGCAAGGAAGAAATCGACACCTAGATGGGGATAAACGTCTTAAAATAGTTGGCTGAATGGGGCCGAATGGATATAAGCCAGAGAGAGAGAGAGAAAAGGACAGAACAAAAAGCAGGTGACCCCCCTTAAGTGTGGGTACGAGGTATAACAGTCTACGTAACATCCTCCTGCAGAAACAGAACTGTATATAGTACGTGCTTTCAGAATGCAATAACAATCCAAATCTATCATAAAATACAAGTAACACGCAATACAAAAAGTAAGAAAAAACCCTCTATTGTACAAACCCAAGTAAATTACGGACATCCTGATACTAGTACCGTGTTGTGTAATCTATAACAAACTATGGTGTAGGCTAACAGGGAAAACATTTGTTTGCTGCCATAACTTTGGTCACAGTATCCACTGCCTATCCAACAAAAAAAGCTCTCCCAATTCCAATCTGCACTTATGTCATCTATTTAGCTGATTGAAATCGTATCACCTTCCTTCTATTCACCAAGTGAATCATAACCATTTCCTACCATCCATCATGATTATCAAATTTCCTAATATCAAGATATATATCCCTGCTCCGGGTGGATGGGACTTGTTAGCCTTGGTCGGCAACTCATCTAGGGGAGACAACCTTATACAAATCCGGGTGGATGAGACTCGTTAGCCTTGGTTGGCAACCTGTCTAGGGGAGTAAACCTGATACAAATCCGTACTGCTTACTTAAGGGTAAGGCAGGTTAGTGGATGGATTAGCCAATCACCACTGTAGAAAAATAGTGCTAACAAGATACACAGAGGGCCTCGGAGTCGGACGGATCCTAAATTGAGTGGTCAATCCGGTAAGTCCTTCACTAAACTGGCTCGGGTTGTCCCTCTCACAGGGAATAGGTCCGCTTGGGGGCATTCTGTGTATGCCACCCTCGTAAGGGGAGTAAGGCGTCCGGCAATAGATAGATAGATAGATAGATAGATATCCCTGCTCTTCCAATTTGGCTTACATAGGCCTATTGACACATACAATAATTCCATGACGCTCCTCACAGCCATAATTTAATACCGACAACATTAGGGGTGTGTCATAAAATCCTAAACTTAACACATATACAAGATCATATTCAAACCACCAAATCAATGACAGGTCCACCAGCCCATCCATGACCCCCTCACCATTACCCGGACAACCACCCACACCCCCGCCCACACACCCACACCATTACCCGGACAGCCACCCACTCCCCGCCCACACCCCCTTACCATTACCCGGACAACCACCCACACCCCCGCCCACACACCCACGCCCCCTTACCATTACCCGGACAACCACCCACACCCCCGCCCACTCCACGCCCGTCATAACCCCTAGTCCACCATCCACCTGGCTGGCTGGACCTTTGTTGACAGGGCGGTGACTGTCAATAATGCTACTCTATATCCTGTCCTTACACACATACATACAATGTCTGTCTCTTTGTCTCAACTCTGTCCTAACTTCCTAATCCAGTGAGTCATTCTCTAAGGCATTTCTATTTCCAACTCATGTGTTTATAAATATTCGTGTATGTGTGTACACAGTGAACAATTTTCACTATTAATAAGGAGGAGTGAAGTGAGACAATTATTGAGATGAGCTACTGTAGTGAATTTGGTAAGAGTCCCGATGAAGTATGTTTTTTTAAGTTACATTGTATTTGGTCCTACACTGTTGTATTCGAGAATGGATACTGTATCTTGAGCTTATGCATAAACCATTAACTGTCTTGGTAGCGTAATGGTTAGTGCGCTGAATTTCGGTGTGAGTATCCTAGGTTCGAATCCTTGGAGTATCACATATATTTATTAGTTTTATTGATTTCATTAATTAGGTTTATTTGTAAAGGTTATTGGTGGGTTGGTGATAATATGAATTTATTCAGGTTAATGAGTAATTCCTAGTGAGGCCTTCCCTTGGGGTTAAAGCCCCATCAATTACCCCTTCCATTCGTGTAATCATTAGGCTATCATAGTGCAGTTGGGTATATGAACATGCTTAGATAAATATCCAGTATTTGAGAATGGATAATATATCGTGAGCTTATGCATAAACCTTTAACTGTCTTGGTAGCGTAATGGTTAATGCGCTGAATTTGGGTGTGAGTATCCTAGGTTCGAATCCTTGGAGTACCACTTGTATTCATTAGTTTCATTGATTTCATTAATTAGGTTTATTTGCAAGTTAATTGGTGGGTTGGTGATGATATCAATATAGAAATTCAGTACTAAGCTGGTGTTAGTGTCTTCGGCTTAGCCTAGTCACACTACAAGATAATTATTATTGCTTATTATATATATATTATTATTGGTTATTATATTATTATTGGTTATTATATTATTATTGGTTATTATATTATTATTGGTTAATATATTATTATTGGTTATTATATTATTATTGGTTATTATATTATTATTGGTTAATATATTATTATTGCTTATTATATATATATTATTATTGCTTATTATATATATATTATTATTGCTTATTATATATATATTATTATTGCTTATTATATATATATTATTATTGCTTATTATATATATTTTTTTGTTTTTCATTTTATTTTCACATAGGCCTACATCACACTATGTTGTCCTGTCTGACACACTAGTCTTGAGGTTTACTGTTCTATCCTTGCTTCAAAGGTCTCTATGATATGTTATCTTAGTTGTTACATAAATACCGTTATTACGGTATGTTGATTTGAGGACAATGAAGCAACTTGGTTGAACCCGAGAACTTTCAGTCTTCTACTGTACTTCTCACTTCTACGCTTGTTCTTCCTCTGTCCAATTACTCTTCTTTCCTATTTTACTCCAGCCATCTGGTCTGGTCTGGTTGATTTGAGTGGCACTTAACCGGGATCACGAATTACTTCAACATATATAAATCAGTCGGCCAATTTGATATCCGTATAATTTTGTAATTGTACTGTCTAACGTGTTTCTCAATGTTATGTGTTATAGCCTGTTAAATGTTACAATGCGCCGTAATGCAGTTATAATTGCACCCCGTGTCTCGAAGATAATTAATTGTCTAGTCAGCCGCATGTCTGAAAGTAATGCCGTTTTGTCAAGCGTCATCAATTCATACTGTTAAGATTTCCTATGTCACACTTACCTATGAGATGCTATACTTTATGTATAGCATATCTATGCTGTACTTTATGTATAGCATATCTATGCTGTACTTTATGTATAGCATATCTATGCTATACTTTATGTATAGCATATCTATGCTGTACTTTATGTATAGCATATCTATGCTGTACTTTATGTATAGTATATCTATGCTGTACTTTATGTATAGCATATCTATGCTGTACTTTATGTATAGCATATCTATGCTATACTTTATGTATAGCATATCTATGCTGTACTTTATGTATAGCATATCTATGCTGTACTTTATGTATAGCATATCTATGCTGTACTTTATGTATAGCATATCTATGCTGTACTTTATGTATAGCATATCTATGCTGTACTTTATGTATAGCATATCTATGCTGTACTTGTAGAGCTACGACGCAAAGCCAAAAAGTTAATTAAGCAAAGTAAAAAGACCTTAGAGTTACATATTGCGAATCAAAGTAAAACAAACCCGAAAGAATTCTATAGTTATATCAGAAAGAAAAAAGTAGTTACTTCAACTGTTGGACCGTTAGTCGATGAAAATGGAGAATACACCAAAGACGAAGAACAAATGAGTAATGCCCTCAATACCTTCTTTGCATCAGTTTTTACAACAGAAGACCTCAATGATATCCCTACACCATCGCCGATTCAGATTGATAATTCAGATGTTCTAAGCAATATCACCGTTACAGAGAGAGAAGTATTGAATTGTTTAGATAAACTCAAGGTAAATAAAACGCCTGGACCTGATACAATCTCGCCTAGAGTTCTAAAGGAAGCTAAGGATGAGCTCTCCAAACCACTGACATTACTATTCAATAAATCCTTGCAGTCTGGAACTATGCCTGATCAGTGGAAGATAGCCAACATAACACCGATATTAAAAAAAGGCAGCAAATCCCTACCCAGTAACTATCGTCCAATTAGCTTAACCTCAGTTGTATGTAAAAATGCTAGAAACGGTCATAAGAGACAGACTCGTAAATCACTTAGAGGAAAATAACATACTTAAAGATACTCAACACGGCTTTCGTAAAAAACGTTCCTGTTTAACAAACCTCTTAGACTTCTTCCACGATATCCTCAACCTCTACGATGAGAGTAAAGCTGTAGATATTATATACCTTGATTTTCAAAAGGCCTTTGACAAAGTTCCCCACAATCGTTTACTGCTAAAACTAAAAGCGCATGGAATACAAGACGGTGTGTTGAAATGGATAGAAAATTGGCTCAGCGACAGAAAGCAAAGAGTAGTCATAAACGGTAAGGCATCTAAATGGACCAATGTAAGTAGCGGGGTACCCCAGGGATCGGTACTAGGACCAATTATCTTTCTAATTTACATCAACGACATAGATGAGGGTCTCACCTGTACAATCTCAAAATTTGCCGACGATACAAAAATTGCAAATAGCGTACTCTCAAAAGATCAAGTTGACGATATGCAACACAATCTAGATTAATTGTCACATTGGGCCCAAATTTGGCAAATGAGTTTCAATGTGGATAAATGTAAAGTACTACATATCGGATACCTAAATGAGAAAGCAAACTATTCGATGAATGGCACTCAGCTTAAGAATGTAAACAGAGAAACCGATCTGGGAGTAACAATATCGAGTAACCTAAAACCGAGTCAACAATGTTCAGAAGTTGTTAAGAAGGCAAACAAAATAATTGGCTTTATAGGCAGATCATTTGAGCATAAATCCAAAGACGTAATCCTAACCCTTTACAATTCCTTAGTCCGCCCTCTTCTGGAATACTGCGTTCAATGCTGGTGTCCTTATTACCAAAAAGACATAAACAAGCTAGAAGGAGTTCAACGTAGAGTTACCAAAATGATACCTAGCCTAAAGAACAAACCATACGAAGAGCGTCTTAGAGAATTAAATCTATTTCCTTTAACCCAGCGCAGATTAAGAGGTGACTTAATTCAAGTGTTCAAAATCATCAAAGGCATCGACAATATGAACTGTAGTAAGTACTTCACTATCGACCAATCTAATTACACGCGGGGAAACGGTTGCAAAATTATTGGTAAATCTTTTAACTCACACGAATCTAAGAATTTCTTCTTCAATCGAGTTGTCAACTTGTGGAATGGGCTTCCCCGAGACGTTATAGACTGCAGCACCGTTGATTCATTTAAATTCCGCCTAGACAAATATCTCGCATCAAACCCGCGACTGACTGCGTTTGTAAATGAATAACTTTATTTTATCCTCCCCTCAGTTACTAACCCATATGTCCCCTACTAACTTCGTAGTCCTGCCACGTTAGTGGCTGGGCAGTAGTTCCTTTTCCAATGTTCCCTTACCCACTCTAAACCACTATTTGGACACTTGATCCTCAGTGTTTTGGAGGACAAGCAGCCTAGAAGGGTCACTAGATCTGTTGTTGCTTGATTTCCTTTGTACTCCTTTGTACTCCTTTGTACTTTATGTATAGCATATCTATGCTATACTTTATGTATAGCACATCTATGCTGTACTTTATGTATAGCATATCTATGCTATACTTTATGTATAGCATATCTATGCTGTACTTTATGTATAGCATATCTATGCTATACTTTATGTATAGCATATCTATGCTGTACTTTATGTATAGCATATCTATGCTATACTTTATGTATAGCATATCTATGCTGTACTTTATGTATAGCATATCTATGCTGTACTTTATGTATAGCATATCTATGCTGTACTTTATGTATAGCATATCTATGCTGTACTTTATGTATAGCATATCTATGCTATACTTTATGTATAGCATATCTATGCTGTACTTTAT
The DNA here is from genome assembly GCA_032716605.1 of Paralithodes platypus. Classification (NCBI taxonomy): domain Eukaryota; kingdom Metazoa; phylum Arthropoda; class Malacostraca; order Decapoda; family Lithodidae; genus Paralithodes; species Paralithodes platypus. The sequence goes on from CM064499.1 coordinate 25,287,002, forward strand.
GTATAGCATATCTATGCTGTACTTTATGTATAGCATATCTATGCTATACTTTATGTATAGCATATCTATGCTGTACTTTATGTATAGCATATCTATGCTGTACTTTATGTATAGCATATCTATGCTGTACTTTATGTATAGCATATCTATGCTGTACTTTATGTATAGCATATCTTTCCGTTTCAATGTCTTACTCAAATTAGCCATCATAAACTATTACATTGACACACGTCTTAACCCTCTCGCTATCCTGTGGACTCGGGGGTTGCCGTTTAGCATTTAGAAATATAGTTCTCTCAACCTCAAAATTAGTTTTCTGCCCACAGCTCACTCAAAGACAACTGCAGAGGTGAAGTAACTAAACTAAAGGTTTATAAACACCCATGATGGTTACAAAGGCTTTTAAGTATCCAAAAAGGGCGCAAATCGCGTCCTGTGCGTGAAAGGGTTAATGTTATATTAGGGCTGTCACTAATGCATTAAGTTTACAGTTTTGTCTATCTCAGGTTTCACACCCACGTCATTCTTCCCACCTATCAACCCTTCCATCCATCAACCACATACCTCTCTCCACATCACCACCATCCCGCCTATATCCACTTCCCACCTATTAACCCTTCCATCCATCAACCACATACCTCTCTCCACATCACCACCATCCCGCCTATATCCCCTTCCCACCTATTAACCCTTCCATCCATCACCACCATCCCGCCTATATCCACTTCCTACATATTAACCCTTCCATCCATCAACCACATACCTCTCTCCACATCAGCACCATCCCGGGATGCCTATATCCACTTCCTACATATTAACCCTTCCATCCATCAACCACATACCTCTCTCCACATCACCGTCATCCCGCCTATATCCACTTCCTACATATTAACCCTTCCATCCATCAACCACATACCTCTCTCCACATCACCGTCATCCCGCCTATATCCACTTCCTACATATTAACCCTTCCATCCATCAACCACATACCTCTCTCCACATCACCACCATCCCGCCTATATCCACTTCCCACCTATTAACCCTTCCATCCATCAACCACATACCTCTCTCCACATCACCACCATCCCGCCTATATCCACTTCCTACATATTAACCCTTCCATCCATCAACCACATACCTCTCTCCACATCACCACCATCCCGCCTATATCCACTTCCTACATATTAACCCTTCCATCCATCAACCACATACCTCTCTCCACATCACCACCATCCCGCCTATATCCACTTCCTACATATTAACCCTTCCATCCATCAACCACATACCTCTCTCCACATCACCACCATCCCGCCTATATCCACTTCCTACATATTAACCCTTCCATCCATCAACCACATACCTCTCTCCACATCACCGTCATCCCGCCTATATCCACTTCCTACACATGGCTACATCCGTTCCTCTCGCTGCATCCATAAATCTCTTCCACACCCTGACATACATACATACACCCTTCCTTCCTTTCCGTGGCCACTTCCGCCATATATATTATATATATTATAAGGGGAGGTGTGGTGGAGTGGTCTTGCCACTGGCCTGGTAATCCAATGGTCCCGGGTTTGAATCCCGATATATCAATGGGAAGATATTATTGGGATGGAATTTGTGCTGTACCTAATATGGGTTTCAAAGGTCATGTGGCATGTTTTTTCGGGAATAACTTATTAACAAACAGTTGGATCAGTATGATATTTTGACACAGCTTTTTTCACACCGTCCCCAAATTTTCGTCAATATAGTGCATTACCAAAAGTGTAGAAATAAGCCACTTGTCCCTGTGGCATGAGGTTAAAGTCACACATTAATGAATAAGAAACGGACAAGGCTACCGTGGCTTACCTGTGAGAACCACCAAACCATTATTGCTCCTCCATCAAACACGGTAGTTATCAGCCACCACCCAACCCTATTAACGCCTTTAAATTAAAGTTATCTGTCAATATCAAGTATGAATATACAAAAAGTATGTATTTTTAAGGCGTTAATAGGGTTGGGTGGTGGCTGATAACTAGTGTTTGATGGAGAAGCAATAATGGTTTGGTGGTTCTCACAGGTAAGCCACGGTAGCTTTGCCCGTTTTTTTTTTTTTTTTTTTTTTCTTCTATATTCCAACTTACTTCCTCTTGGGCATAGGCTGAGAGCCTTAACATTCACCGCTTTACAATGAACAGTGAAGCCCGTGAGGTCTTGTTCCAGTCTAGGGAGTGAGGCATGTGAAGCACGTAGAGTACAACGAGCACCTGCCATCTTGCCTTCACATGAGGCACGGTGCTCACTCATGGCCCGAAACGACCCCATCTCTGAAGCAACCTCGTTCCCGTGCTTCACTGTCTCATCCCCTACACTCGGACTCTCACACTTACACACACACAACGCCACCTGTTGAGCAGATAACTCACCACTTAAATCGCCAAAAACATCTTAGTCATTAATGTGTGACTTTAACCTCATGACACAGGGACAAGTGGCTTATTTCTACACTTTTGGTAATGCACTATATTGACGAAAATTAGGGGACGGTGTAAAAAAAGCTGTGTCAAAATATCATACTGATCCAACTGTTTGTTAATAAGTTATTCACGAAAAATTATGCCACACGGTCTCTGAAACCCATAGTAGTATCAGTGCATTACCACAAAGCCCACCGAAACGCCAACAAAATACCCTCATTGTTCCCTAATTAAATAGCACTGTATGAATATTCCCATATTCAAAATATGCTACAAGGGGGCAATGCCTAGCGAGTTAATTGCTCAATAGGTGGCGTTCTGAGAGTGAGGGTCTGAGTCTATGTGTTGAGACAGTGAAGCACAAAGGCGAGACAGCTTCAGAGATGGGGCTGCTTCGAGCCGTGAGTTGAACTCTAATGCTTGAAATGTCTCACTCCCTAGACTGGGACAAGACCTCACGGGCTTCACCGTGTTGAGCAGTTGGATGTGCAGGCTCTCAGCCTATGCCCAAGAGGGAGTAGTTGGAATATAAAAGAAAACAAATACATATATATATATATATATACATATATTATAGTAATAGCTCCAGTATATGCTCATTGTTTATATTTGGTCATTCCTCTCGTTTGGCTATTTCTTTAATGCTTTACTTCCTCTCGTTTCAAAATGTCAATGTATCTCTCTAGATCCATTCAATCAATTCATTCTCTTCATACTCCATACTGTATATTCATTATTCTAAGATACAATATGTTCTATATTCGTCTCATCTTCCTTGGTGTTGTGGTGAAATTAATAAAAAATAGATTATCAGTAGGTTCAGGGATATTTCGTAGCGAGGCCGTTCTATATGAGCTGTGCCCCATGAATATTCTTTCCTCTCACTTAAACATTAGGCTACCATAGTGCGGTGGGAATATGAACATGATTAGATTAATATCCAGTATTCGAGACTGGATAATAGGTCGTAGGCGTGTGCATAAACCTTTAACCGTCTTGGTGGTGTAATGGTTAAGGTGTCTAAAAATATGTGTGTGATAGCCCGGGTTCGAATCCCGGCGGATTACATATATGCTTTCATTAATTTCATTGGAGGTGTTTGGTGTTGTGGTGAAATTAATACCAAAAAAATATATATATTATTGCCATTATTCCTTGTTCTCTATCACTCTCTTCCACGCTCGACATACGCCCTTCCTACCGTCCTTTCCTCTGCAACTTCCGCAATACATTTATCGGTTCATTATGCTTATTGTCTTTCCTATTGTTATGCCCCTCAATTGGGGGACTTCCATAATGATTTGCTTCCTTTTGTTTCAATTTCCTCCTCTCAGTTTCCACAACTCCCTTTGGGTGACCAGGACTCGTACGTTTCTGCCTGTATGCTGTATCTAAGTATTCTAAAATAAATTATTGATAGTTCTTGTTGATTTTTGAACAGATCCTCTACTAACGTGCGTTGCTCGCCTATTTTACTCCGAAGGCTTTCTCTTACCTTGGACAATGACCATGCGTAGATCACATTTATGGCTGAGAAAGCATTATTATTGACAAATTGCATGTATTATTATTCTACCGATTCACCCTAATCCCCTCCCATACGATTATCTAATTCAATCTCTAATATTCGTCCTATCTTCACTTTTAGTAACTGAAATCCTTGTTCCTTGATACAATATCCTCAAGCCTTGCTTTTGTTTTGTCTTCATATAAATTATATACTAATGTCGAGTATTTATATTCATACATAGGCCTATGCACGGACTTCCTTTAGTCCCCACTGTGCTCTATCTCTCTCTCTCTCTCTCTCTCTCTCTCTCTCTGTAGATTTGACTTGATATACAGCAGAATAATTATCGGAAAATTAGCCTAGATATAGAAAAGACAGATGGGCAGGATATATATTCGATATATATATATATATATATATAAGGGGAGGTGTGGCAGAGTGGTCTTGCCACTGGACTGGTAATCCAATGGACCCAGGTTCGAATCCCAATATGTCAATGGGAAGATATTATTGGGATGGAAATTGTGCTGTACCTAGTTTCAGTGCATTACCACAGCACACCGAAATGCCAAAAAAAAATACCCTCATTGTTCCCTGATTAAATAGCATTGTATGAGTATTCCCATGTTCAAAATATGCTACAGGGGGGCAATGCCTAGTGAGTTAATTGCTCAATAGGTGGCGTTCTGAGAGTGAGGGTCCGAGTCTGGGGGATGAGACTGAAGCGCAGAGGCGAAGCGGCTTCAGAGATGGAGTTGTTTCGAGCCGTGTATAGGTGCTTCGCATGTCTCACTCCCTAGACTGGAACAAGACCTCACAGGCCTCACTGTGTTCAGCGGTAGTGTGCGCGCAGGCTCTCGGCCTATGCCCGAGAGGGAGTAGTTGCAATATAGAAAGAAAACAATATATATATATATATATATATATATATATATATATATATATATATATATATATAATACTGTATATATATATATATATATATATAGACACCAGACATGTCAAAACTATTTTGCAGAATCTCTCGGTAGATAAGGCTCCTGGTCCAGATGAAATTCCTCCAATAGTACTTAAGAATTGCTCCTTGGTGCTCGCTCCTGTATTGGCAAAAAATTTCCGTCTGTGTACTCATACCTCATGCTTCCCAGTACCCTGGAAAGAAGCAAACATCCATCCAGTTCCTAAAAAAGGTGCCTCTTCAGATCCATCAAACTACAGACCAATAGCTATAACTTCCACTCTTGGTAAAGTCTTTGAAATTATATTAAATAATCACATAATTAAGCATCTTGAGAATAATAAATTAATCAGTGATAGGCAATATGGTTTTAGACGATGTCGATCAACTGCAGACATGCTTTGCCTTCTTACGCATCAAATCAACCAAGCTACAGACCAACATGGTGAAACACATACAATAGCACTGGATATATCAAAGGCATTTGATAGAGTCTGGCATCAATCCTTATTGTCGAAGATGTCACACTACGGCCTTGCATCATTAGTTCCACTAATTTCTTCTTATCTTCATAACAGAAAAATACGTGTAATGGTAGATGGCCTTTATTCTCAATTTCACTCAATAAATGCTGGTGTTCCCCAGGGATCAGTTTTGGCCCCAATTCTGTTCCTCATTCATATCAATGATCTCATATCTACCACTCATAATCCAATACATTCCTACGCAGATGACTCAACACTCCACAGTTCCTTCACATTTACCAATTCTTTCACCCAACCCGATCTTATAAATTCAAAAATAAACACTGCAATTTCTCTGAACCAGGACGTTTCTAGAATTGATGGATGGGGACAAAAGAATCTAGTTTCCTTTAATGCACAGAAAACCAAGTACATTCAATTTTCTAACCGACAGAATCTCACTGACTCCCATATATTTTTTAATGATGTAAATATTCCCACTTCCCCTAGTATTGACATTCTCGGTGTAACATTAACTACTAACTTGAGCTGGACACATTATGTTAGAAGCATTGCTAAGAATGCCTCTAAAAAACTGGGACTCCTGTACAGAGTTCGAGAATTCTTCACTGACGAGCAGTTGGCCGTGATATATAAAAGTCATGTGCGTTCTCAGATGGATTACTGTTCACCTCTGTGGGGTGGAAGTGGAGTGGTTGCATTGAGGCAGTTGGACAAAATTCAAAATAAAGCTATTAGATTAATCAATAACCCTGCAATCACACAGGACCTTCCTACATTATCCATACGAAGAAACGTTGCATCCCTTGCATTATTCTACAGATATTTTCACAGCAATTGTTCCGAGGAACTTGCTTCAATTGTGCCGCCTCTCCACATCTTTCCCCGTAGAACTAGGGCAGCTGAGAGTGCCCATGAATTTACACTTTCTCCTCCACAATGCAGAACTTCTGCTTATCAGAATTCATTTATCCCCAGAGCTACTACTCTTTGGAATTCATTTCCCTCTAATTGCTTTCCACAAACTTACAATCTACAAATGTTTAAATCCAGTTGTTACAAACATTTTATGAATGGAGGATGCCTTTAGGCACATGGACCTTTTTGTTTTATCTGTGTTTTTCCTTCCTCCGTTCATTGTCTCTTAAAAAAAAATATATACTGTATATATATATATATATATATATATATATATATATATATACCGGTATATATATTTTTTTTATTTTTTGTCTATGAGAGTGAGGTAGGCAAAAGGCAGAACTGCCTGTAGCGAGTACCTCCCCCAGAGTTGAAAGAGTGAAAGGGCCAAAATCAAGGGACGTACGAGCCCAAATGCCTGGACACACGGAGTTTGAAGCAATTTAAGTCATAGGAAGAGGGAAATAATTATTCTGGGAGAGAGTTCCAGAGCTCAGCTGTTGAATAGAAGAAAGTCTGAAAGTAACGTTTCACTCTTGGGTTAGAGAGTTGCACAGAGTAGGGGTGGGATTGGGTTACATAACGAAGGACAATGACCCCTCGCTCCCTCAAAGTACACATACATACATATCCCATGGCTGACTCATTATATATAACAGTAATGTGAGGGGCTATGGTATGTCTGTGTCGTGAGTTACATTGTCACATTCCCCAGAACACCAAGGAATGAGGAAGTACTGTAGGTGCTCAAATATAGACGAGCAGGAAATTAGTGCCTGAATAACCCACCTACTTTCAGATATATATATATATATATATATGTATAGATATATATATATATATCTGTATACCTGTATATATATACAGTATATATACTGTATATATATATATATATATCACCCATAGTTTCTTACCCATAACCCACAAACCTACCTACCTACCTACTGTAATTACCTACCTACCTACCAACCAACTAACCTATCCCTCTACCTACCAACCAACCAACCAATCTATCCCTCTACCTATCAACCAACCAACCTATCCCTTTACCTACCAACCAACCTAATCCTCTACCTACCTACCAACCAACCAAACACTCCCTCTACCTACCTCTCTGCCAACCAATCCCTCTACCTACCAACCAACCAACCAACCTATCCCTCTACCTACCAACCAACCAACCTATCCCTCTACCTACCAACCAACCAATCCCTCTACCTATCCACCAACAAACCTATCCCTCCACCTACCTATCTACCAACCAACCTATCCCTCCACCTACCTATCTACCAACCAACCAATCCCTCTACCAACCAACCTATCCCTCTATCTACCAACCAACCTATCCCTCTACCTACCAACCAACTAACCTATCCCTTTACCCACCAACCAACCTAATCCTCTACCTACCTACCTACCAACCAACCAACCACTCCCTCTACCTACCTATCTGCCAACCAATCCCTCTACCAACCAACCTATCCCTCTATCTACCAACCAACCTATCCCTCTACCTACCAACCAACCAGCCTATCCCTTTACCCACCAACCAACCTAATCCTCTACCTACCTACCTACCAACCAACCAACCACTCCCTCTACCTACCTATCTGCCAACCAATCCCTCTACCAACCAACCTATCCCTCTACCTATCTACCAACCAACCTATCCCTCTTCTTAACAACCTACCAACCAACCTATCCCTCTACCTAACAACCTACCAACCAACCTATCCCTCTACCTAACAACCTACCAACCAACCTATCCCTCTACCTAACAACCAACCAACCAACCTATTTCGCTATCCACCAACCAACCAACCTAATCCTCCACCTACATACCAACCAACCAAACACTCCCTCTACCTACCTATCTGCCAACCAATCCCTCTAGCTACCAACCTACCAACCAACCTATCCCTCCACCTACCGATCTACCTACCAACCAACCTGTCCCTCAACCTATCAACCAACCTATCTACCTACCTACATACCAACCATCCTCTATCCCTCCACCTGCCTCCCAACTCTTGCCACCACCACCACACCACCACGTCCACTTCTTCCCCTCCCCGTTCCCCCTCGTTGCCCTTGATAATAACGCCCGGTGTAATATTAACCACGCTAAAAGAGCGGCAGGTTCGCCTGTCCTTAAGAGTGGCTGTTTTTGGGGTCTATCAACTAATTTATTCCTATATTTTTTAGTTTCCTCGCTAGACCTCCATCAAGCTTAGAAAAACACCCCCTAGACCCCCCTTCAAGATAAATTTGTACATTTTTCGGTAAAAATGTCCCGGCCAAAGGCCGTTTATTTGTTTATAAATTACAGGCTTGCTATCGCTCGCCTGGTAAAAATCAACACCTAAATGGCACGAAAGGAGGGGTTGGGTGGTCGGGTGGGTTACCCCCCAAATAGTTTTTGTAGGGTAGGGGGGGGGGGGGGGGGTCCTAAAACTGAAAACTAAATGGGGCGAAAGGTCTTAAAATCGCCAAACTAATGGGCCGAACGTCTTAATATCTGAAAACTAATATGCTAAACAGGAGGGAGAAGGAGGTGCAGAAAAAGCGACTACCTTCCCCTTAAGGCATGGCAGGAATCCGGATGGTTGGCTGTCCACGAACGATGGTTCATACAGTGGTTTTCTAGTTCGGTGTCTATCTTCATCTCAGGTTCTCTCTACATATTTATCTCATTGTCTCTGTCTATCTGTCTTTCTCTTCCTCTATGTCTCTCTCTCTCTCTCTCTCTCTCTCTCTCTCTGTCTGGTTGGCCTTCCATGAACTCCGCTATACACAATAGATATCCCTCATTAATGACTGAGTAATACTGTATATTTGAAATATTGTTCACATATACGATCAGTTCTGCCTGGGAAAAAAATCTTATTGGGGTTGTAAATAATTCTTAGGTGGAATAAACTTGTAGTTCAGTAATATGGTAGTGTTTTGCACATTGCAGAGAGTTTGTTGCTCCATGTACTTTCTCTTTGTTTTAGCATCCTGTGTAACTACCCATACTGTGGATTGGACTGCAAGGTCGTTGAGATAATTGAGTTTTCTGTTAACTTCTTGTAATTCCCTCATACTTGGTGATGACCTGAATATTTGCATCAAAACTTTCCATTCGACGACATCTTTTTAACTCCATCACTAAAAGCAACTGGGGTTCATGGACTCTTGGTTAACTCTTATTGTGTTGTTGTTGTTGTTGTTGGTGGTGGTAATGGTGTCCTGAATTAGGGGACAAAGAGATTTGGTAGAAAATAAAAGGCCCTGCTTCCCAGGATTTTACCCGATTTTTTTTTTTTTTTAATTTTCTCTCTCTCTTTTAATCCTGTTTGACAAAATTTGATCCTATGACAAAATTTGATCCTATGACATCTTTTGATCCTTTGACATCATTTGAACCCTGGTAGGATTAGAATGCATGACAGGATTTGACCGTATGACTATTTGACCGTATCACTGGATTTGACCGTATCACTGGATTTGACCGGATCACAGGATTTGACCGTATGACTGGATTTGACCGTATGACTGGATTTGACCGTATGACTGGATTTGACCGTACCACTGGATTTGACCGTATGACTGGATTTGACCGTACCACTGGATTTGACCGTATGACTGGATTTGACCGTACCACTGGATTTGACCGTATCACTGGATTTGACCGTATCACTGGATTTGACCGTATCACTGTATTTGACCGTGTCACAGGATTTGACCGTATCACTGGAATTGACCATTGACCGTATCACTGGATTTGACCGTATCACTGGATTTGACCGTGACTGGATTTGACCGTATCACTGGATTTGACCGTATCACTGGATTTGATATTGACTGGATTTGATTTGACCGTATCACTGGATTTGACCGTATCACTGGATTTGACCGTATGACTGGATTTGACCGTATCACTGGATTTGACTGTATCACTGGATTTTACCGTATGACTGGATTTTTACCGTATGACTGGATTTGACCGTAACACTGGATTTTGCAGCATAGAGCCGGCGTCACACTAGCAATTTAGCGGCGGAATGTATCAGAGTAAAAAATATACTTACGTACAGTGTATTAGCTGCCTATATTCACCTCTATTTTAGCGATATTACATTATCTTGTACCTCATAATCTTGAAGAGTCACATGTATAAACGAATGAAATAGCAAAAGCTCTTAACCCCTCCAATAGCGGGGATGAGTCTTTTTCCTTATGTTTCAGCAGTATATAAAATATTTTATGAAGCTTAGGAAGGATATATAGTAGCTAAAAGGGTTAGTTGAGAGAGTCTGTAGCCTTTTAATTCTCCCTACCAATAATTCACCGGAGACCTCTGGTGGACGCTTCCGAAGTAGCGCCAGAGCTACGTCTGTCGACATAAACAATACTCAACACCTAGGCTATGCAAAGTTTATCTCGATTTCTTACGATTCTGCATGTTTTTACTATATACTAGATGGCTACACTAAGTGCTTATATAGTATGGTAGTTGTGGGGGTAATGTGTCAGCTATAGAAAGTACGACATATAGCTTATAATTAAGAATGATTGATGGAGAGGGAGGGTAAGAACTGCGGGATATCGCCATTTAAAGGGCCCAGGTCGCTTACTGTACAAAACAACGTGTCTGGCGCGGCAACTCCAAGAATTTCTGGTAGGGAGAATTGGTAGACATTCCTATTAAGCTGAATACAATTGTTTGACAGTAATTTGACCACATAACAGGGTTTGACTGTCTGGCTGAATGTGGCTGTTTGAGAGGATTTCATCATGGTTATAATATTTTGGTTAGGACCCGCCCCAATTTACACCACATTAACCATTTACCCCATTAACCCTTTCAGCACGATCACGCAATTTTCTTCCTATCCTTCTTACCATTGGACTTTCAATGCAACTGCCAGATGATTTTACATGGCTTAGGCAGGATTTCAATTTCCCAAAGGGTTAAAGAGTATTTTGGTTAAACCTTAAACTCGGACAGGTCCTTCCTAAGTTCAATAAATAGGATTAGAGTTAACCATAGTATAACAAAAATTGGAGTTATCTAATTGAAAGGGTTCCTTGCAAACCAATTTAAAGATAGCCTAAACCAAGTTGACAAAATAAATACGTTTCAAACTCAGGTCAAAACAGAGTCCCTTAATTTGAATCATTATTATCAGTTACACAGTTAAAATTATGCCGCATAGTTGTCTTTACACCCCCCTAGAAGTTAAAGTTATGCCGCATAGTTGTCTTTACACCCCCCTAGAAGTTAAAGTTATGCCGCATAGTTGTCTTTACACCCCCCTAGAAGTTAAAGTTATGCCGCATAATTGTCTTTACACCCCCATAGAAGTTAAAGTTATGCCGCATAGTTGTCTTTACACCCCCTAGAAGTTAAAGTTATGCCGCATAATTGTCTTTACACCCCCATAGAAGTTAAAGTTATGCCGCATAGTTGTCTTTACACCCCCTAGAAGTTAAAGTTATGCCGCATAGTTGTCTTTACACCCCCCTAGAAGTTAAAGTTATGCCGCATAGTTGTCTTTACACCCCCCTAGAAGTTAAAGTTATGCCGCATAATTGTCTTTACACCCCCCTAGAAGTTAAAGTTATGCCGCATAATTGTCTTTACACCCCCATAGAAGTTAAAGTTATGCCGTATAGTTGTCTTTACACCCCCCCTAGAAGTTAAAGTTATGCCGCATAGTTGTCTTTACACCCCCCTAGAAGTTAAAGTTATGCCGCTTTACACCCCCCTAGAAGTTAAAGTTATGCCGCATAGTTGTCTTTACACCCCCCTAGAAGTTAAAGTTATGCCACATAGTTGTCTTTACACCCCCCTAGAAGTTAAAGTTATGCCGCATAGTTGTCTTTACACCCCCTAGAAGTTAAAGTTATGCCGCATAGTTGTCTTTACACCCCCCTAGAAGTTAAAGTTATGCCGTATAGTTGTCTTTACACCCCCCCTAGAAGTTAAAGTTATGCCGCATAGTTGTCTTTACACCCCCCTAGAAGTTAAAGTTATGCCGCATAGTTGTCTTTACACCCCCCTAGAAGTTAAAGTTATGCCGCATAGTTGTCTTTACACCCCCCTAGAAGTTAAAGTTATGCCGCATAGTTGTCTTTACACCCCCTAGAAGTTAAAGTTATGTCGCATAGTTGTCTTTACACCCCCCCTAGAAGTTAAAGTTATGCCGCATAGTTGTCTTTACACCCCCTAGAAGTTAAAGTTATGCCGCATAGTTGTCTTTACACCCACCTAGAAGTTAAAGTTATGCCGCATAGTTGTCTTTACACCCCCCTAGAAGTTAAAGTTATGCCGCATAGTTGTCTTTACACCCCCCTAGAAGTTAAAGTTATGCTGCATAGTTGTCTTTACACCCCCTAGAAGTTAAAGTTATGCCGCATAGTTGTCTTTACACCCCCCTAGAAGTTAAAGTTATGCCGCATAGTTGTCTTTACACCCCCCTAGAAGTTAAAGTTATGCCGCATAGTTGTCTTTACACCCCCTAGAAGTTAAAGTTATGCCGCATAGTTGTCTTTACACCCCCCTAGAAGTTAAAGTTATGCCGCATAGTTGTCTTTACACCCCCCTAGAAGTTAAAGTTATGCCGCATAGTTGTCTTTACACCCACCTAGAAGTTAAAGTTATGCTGCATAGTTGTCTTTACACCCCCCTAGAAGTTAAAGTTATGCCGCATAGTTGTCTTTACACCCCCTAGAAGTTAAAGTTATGCCACATAGTTGTCTTTACACCCCCCTAGAAGTTAAAGTTATGCCGCATAGTTGTCTTTACACCCCCCTAGAATTTAAAGTTATGCCGCATAGTTGTCTTTACACCCCCCCTAGAAGTTATTTAATGACCAGAACTATGCGACTCCATTTAAATGTTCCTGTACTCCCTCTCACACTCAATCCAGTCCCAAAACATGACTGGTCCACTCTGACACTATGGACTAAACTAATGTTTTACAGCAAACGGGGAGGAAGGAAGGATGGGGGGTTGGGGCGGCAACGATGGTTGGGGATTAGCGACTGAGGTGTTCATTGCATGCAATGCTAGTTTATTTGTATGTTGGCTAACATTAAACAACTTAAATAAGCTTAGGAAGGAACTCATAGACTACGGATATTGAAATGAGCTCCTTTACAAGACTTAGTGACGACTTACTGGTAGACATTAGTACATTATACAGTTAGTAAATGTTTGTTCCGCCTACACTTTATATAATCGAACACTTAATTGTGACAAAAATGATACACACAAAAAGTGTTTCATCGTTTATTATGTGCTAATTTGAACACGTAAACGACTGAATAACTTATGTGTAGCATTTTGGTTACAATTAATTGCTCAGTTTTTACAGTCTGTAGCATGGGTCTCACAGAAGATGGACTTAAATTTCAAGGCCGCCTATTCACTACAATTATTCTAGTTCGATTACGACAGACGCACATTAGCAATATCCCCATATCATTTTTAGGAGCAAATTTATCCTGAACTAAAGCTATATAATAATTCAGCCACATATAATATCGATACTAAAGCAAAATAGTTCCGAAATGTTGCCAGAAAAGAAAAAAATGCGATCGAGTACCTCCGGAAATACTGTTCACGTGACATTATCTTTATACAATCAATGGCATCGCGTAACTGTTTATGTTAGTTGTAAGGAACCTCAACACCACTCTTATAACTTAACAACAAAGCTCTCGCTCTCGCTCTCGCTCTCTCTCCATAAACTTGTCATAATATTATTTATTTATTTTACTCCCAACACCAAACACCTCCTACTGAAATCGGAGATATATAATTGGTGTTCATAATCTCGTATTTGAAGTACCTATGTATACTGATACAAGAATAACAGTGTAAATTATACTGCAAATGTTCACAAAAGCTTCAAAACTTTCATTATACGCAACTGTGGGCTGCAAGAACTAGGCCTACATGGCTTATAGAACATAAATATTTTTTTAATCAGATATCTATTTTCTGAATGTAGATAGTACTCGACAAATATTCTGAATGTAGATAGTACTCGACAAATATTCTGAATGTAGATAGTACTCGACAAATATTCTGAATGTAGATAGTACTCGACAAATATTCTGAATGTAGATAGTACTCGACAAATATTCTACAATATTTGAAGATTTAACAAGAATCTTAACCCCATTAATTACGCTCACCAGGAAACAAAATAGAGACCTATGTGGCACGAAATGTCTTAAAATCGCCAAACTAATGGAGTGAACGTCTTAAGATCTCAAAAAATAATGGGGCTAAACATGAGGGAGAAGGTCCATAAAACCAAATCTCCCCTTAAAAACTTATATTCACATTGCTACATGATCAGAAAAAGCCTAATTATATCTCCCACTCACAACCCCACGTCCCCAGACTCTACAATACTTAAAGGAAGTGCTTCGAGACCTTCCACGTTGCCTTAAACTATCAAGACCCACTATAGTGATACATAGCTAAAGTCCCCCCTATGACCTCAGTCGTGAGAGAATCATTGAGTACTTAATGGGGGTCACCGGCTTTTTTTATCTTTCTCTCCTTCTCTCTCTTTCCCTGGCTTGTATCCATTCGACCCCATTCAGCCAACTGTCTTAACACGTTTATCCCCATCCAGGTGTCGATTTCTTCTTGGCGAGCGATAGCGAGCCAGCATTGTATGGAGAAATCCGGCTTCGCCGGAGATATTTTTCTATCGAAAAATTTACAAATTTAGCTTGCTGTCAAAACAAAAATATATATATCCTGTCTCGCTACCGCTCGCCAGGAAAATATTGACACCTGGATGGGGGTAAACGTCTTAAAACAGTAGGCTGAATGGGGCCGAATGGATACAAGCCAAAGAGAGAGGGAGAGAAAGACAAAAAAGCGAGGTGGGCTCCCTTAAGTACTTGATTGTATAACTCGCCTTGTACTTGTATTGTGTATGTGTGTTGAACTACTGATTTGTTTTCCGTTTAGTCCATTACACACAACTTGTTTTGTTTAGCATAACACAATGTTTACCAACTTTGAATTACACATCGTGGCTTTTATGTTCATGCAATATACAGGATTTAAACCACAATAATTATTATTATTCATTTACACTGCCCTCGCCACAACCCCAGTTAGAGTTATTAATCTACGAACATCGCTTATGACAAGATAGGGTATTTAATCTGCATAGGGACTAACTTAATGAACAAAATATTCAGGCATAATGGCATGTGGAATAGTATTCTGACATAATATATTCAGGCATAATGGCATGTGGAATAGTATTCTGACATAATATATTCAGGCATAATGGCATGTGGAATAGTATTCTGACATAATATATTCAGGCATAATGGCATGTGGAATAGTATTCTGACATAATATATTCAGGCATAATGGCATGTGGAATAGTATTCTGACATAATATATTTTAATTAATTTCACTCCAACACCAAACACCTCCAATGAAAGCATGTGATCCACCGGGATTCGAACCTGGGTTACCACACACAACTTTTTAAACACTAACGGTCTAACCATTACACCATCAAGACAGTTAAAGGTTTATGCACAAGCCTATGACTTATTATCCATTCTCACCTAAATATATATTTAATGTAATTTTGGCACATATAAGGTGAAGTTCAAAGGTCATCTGTTAACAAGTATTAAAGATGGTTAATTGCTGCAATGGTAAGATTCCTTGTATTTTGTATTTGTTTCTCCTTCTATTGTTTGTATCTGATTTTATTCTTAAATTATGTTAACTGTAAATATTTAGTGTTATCCATTCATGAGGACATCTAATATTTAGTGTTATCCATTCATGAGGACATCTAATATTTAGTGTTATCCATTCATGAGGACATCTAATATTTAGTGTTATCCATTCATGAGGACATCTAATATTTAGTGTTATCCATTCATGAGGACATCTAATACTCAGTGTTATCCATTCATGAGGACATCTAATATTTAGTGTTATCCATTCATGAGGACATCTAATATTTAGTGTTATCCATTCATGAGGACATCTAATATTTAGTGTTATCCATTCATGAGGACATCTAATATTTAGTGTTATCCATTCATGAGGACATCTAATATTTAGTGTTATCCATTCATGAGGACATCTAATATTTAGTGTTATCCATTCATGAGGACATCTAATATTTAGTGTTATCCATTCATGAGGACATCTAATATTTAGTGTTATCCATTCATGAGGACATCTAATATTTAGTGTTATCCATTCATGAGGACATCTAATATTTAGCGTTATCCATTCATGAGGACATCTAATATTTAGTGTTATCCATTCATGAGGACATCTAATATTTAGTGTTATCCATTCATGAGGACATCTAATATTTAGTGTTATCCATTCATGAGGACATCTAATATTTAGTGTTATCCATTCATGAGGACATCTAATATTTAGTGTTATCCATTCATGAGGACATCTAATATTTAGTGTTATCCATTCATGAGGACATCTAATATTTAGTGTTATCCATTCATGAGGACATCTAATACTCAGTGTTATCCATTCATGAGGACATCTAATATTTAGTGTTATCCATTCATGAGGACATCTAATATTTAGTGTTATCCATTCATGAGGACATCTAATATTTAGTGTTATCCATTCATGAGGACATCTAATATTTAGTGTTATCCATTCATGAGGACATCTAATATTTAGTGTTATCCATTCATGAGGACATCTAATATTTAGTGTTATCCATTCATGAGGACATCTAATATTTAGTGTTATCCATTCATGAGGACATCTAATATTTAGTGTTATCCATTCATGAGGACATCTAATATTTAGTGTTATCCATTCATGAGGACATCTAATGCCGAAAGGCATCATTTCCTCGTTGTTACAAAGATCTTTGTGAAATATGTTAAAAACTTATTTCAGCATGTGTGAAATAAATTGTGACAATAAAGATTTTGAATGTATTTGAATTAAGAGGAGATGGGCCGTTTTTTTGGGCCATCTTCTCCCTAGTGTTTAGCCCCGTTGGTTTTGAGATTATAAGACGTTCGGCCCATTAGTTTGGCGATTTTAACACCTTTCGCCCCATTTCGTTGTCAATGTTACAACCTTTCATGCCATTTAGGTGTCGATTTTTTCCTGGCGAGCGATAGCGAGCATGAAATTTTAAGAGGAACCGGCCATTGGCCGGGACGTTTTTCTACCGAAAAATTTACAAATTTGTCTGGGAGGGGTGTCTAGGGGGTGTTTTTTTAAGCTTGATGAAGAACTAGCGAGGAAACTAAGAAATAAAGGAATACATGAAGTAATAGACCAAAAAATCGGCCCATCTCCCCTTAATGGTCAATCCTGTCACTCAAGCACGAGTACTTTTGTAAACTGTTAGAAGCGCAGTATATCTGTGTTAAGGGGAGACTGGCCGTTTGTTTGGTCTATTAATTAATGTATTCATATATTTGTTTAGTTTCCTCCCTAGACCTCCATCAAGCTTAGAAAAACACCCCGTAGACCCCCTTCAAGATAAATTTGTACATTTTTCGGTAGAAAATTTTCCCGGCCGAAGGCCGGTTCCTCTTAAAATTGCAGGCTCGCTATCGCTCGCCAGGAAATAATCGACACCTAAATGGCACGAAATGTCTTAAAATTTACAACGAAATGGGGCGAAAGGTGTTAAAATCGCCAAACTAATCGGCCGAACATCTTATAATCTCAAAACTAGTGGGGCTAAACATGAGGGAGAAGGGGGTCCAGAAAACCGGCCCATCTGCCCTTAACCTGAGAGAAATATCCACCCTCCAACCAATGAGCTGGGTTGACACGATATACATTATTAGGCTTCACATGCAAGGCTCAATGGAATGAAGAATAGACTAGTTGTTGTTCATAGTGTTAAGGGGGGTCACCGGCTTTTTTTATCTTTCTCTCCTATTCTCTCTTTCCCTGGCTTGTATCCATTCGGCCCCATTCAGCCAACTGTTTTAAGACGTTTATTCCCATCCAGGTGTCGATCTCTTCCTGGCGAGCTATAGCGAGCCAGCATTGTATGGAGAAATCCAGCTTCGCCGGAGACATTTCTCTATCGAAAAATGTACAAATTTAGCTTGCTGTCAAAACAAAAATATATATATGCTGGCTCGATACCGCTCGCCAGGAAAATATTGACACCTGGATGGGGGTAAACGTCTTATAACAGTAGGCTGAATGGGGCCGAATGGATACAAGCCAAAGAGAGAGGGAGAGAAAGAGATAAAAATCGAGGTGGGCTCCGTACATACTGTATGTTATACATAAGTGAGTATGGGAGCACAGTGTGGTATTATTTATGATGTATGAATTATTATTTATAAGTGAGATATACAGCAGTGCATTGTCTTAGACATTCATGTAATTACCTAATTACCTGTAAATACATATAGTTATCAGTGTGTATAATTACCTAATTACCTGTAAATACATATAGTTATCAGTGTGTATAATTACCTAATTACCTGTAAATACATATAGTTATCAGTGTGTATAATTACCTAATTACCTGTAAATACATATAGTTATCAGTGTGTATAATTACCTAATTACCTGTAAATACATATAGTTATCAGTGTGTTAATTACCTAATTACCTGTAAATACATATAGTTATCAGTGTGTATAATTACCTAATTACCTGTAAATACATATAGTTATCAGTGTGTATAATTACCTAATTACCTGTAAATACATATAGTTATCAGTGTGTATAATTACCTAATTACCTGTAAATACATATAGTTATCAGTGTGTATAATTACCTAATTACCTGTAAATACATATAGTTATCAGTGTGTATAATTACCTAATTACCTGTAAATACATATAGTTATCAGTGTGTATAATTACCTAATTACCTGTAAATACATATAGTTATCAGTGTGTATAATTACCTAATTACCTGTAAATACATATAGTTATCAGTGTGTATAATTACCTAATTACCTGTAAATACATATAGTTATCAGTGTGTATAATTACCTAATTACCTGTAAATACATATAGTTATCAGTGTGTATAATAATAATAGGCGCGTGTGTGCGTGTGCGTGTGCGTGTGTGCGTGTGCGTGTCCGTGCGTGCGTGCGTGTGTGCGTGTGTGTGTGTGTGTGTGTTACTCAGTTACTTGTTCGTCAAGGGGAATCCACGCAATGCGAGCTAAGCTCATTATTATCGCGTCTCCTTAACTGGGAATGTATTGCGTGAAATGCATGTTAAGTGTTTTATGTACTGTTGGAATGGCTGTGGATGTGTGTGTAGTCTGTATTTAGCCAATTGGCGACATCGGAAACGAAGGCTAAGGGTGGATCTGTATGGTACCATTCTCACTATAGACGGTACCGTCTCGCCCGAAGGCTTAGGTAGCCATCAGCTTAGGTGAACCATATGATACCCATCTCGCCTTGTACCATTTTTGCCAACCCCAGATGGGACGTCACAACGTCGTCCACTTATTCCAGGTACCTATTTACAGCTAGGTGAACTGAGGCTAACACATGAAAGGAGACAAGCCCAATTTGTCTCCGCCCGGCCGGGGATTGAACCCCCGACCCCTCGTGTGTGAGACGAGAGCTATACCTACTAGGCTACGGGCTGTGTCTGTGTGTGTGTGTGATTTACGTAACGAAGGACAATGACCCCTCGCTCCCTCAAAGTACACATACATACATATCCCATGGCTGACTCATTATATATAACAGTAATGTGAGGGGCTATGGTATGTCTGTGTCGTGAGTTACATTGTCACATTCCCCAGAACACCAAGGAATGAGGAAGTACTGTAGGTGCTCAAATATAGACGAGCAGGAAATTAGTGCCTGAATAACCCACCCGAACATACTTTCAGAGATAGATCTAATTATATATATACTGTATATATATATACAGTATATATACTGTTTATATATATATATATATATATATATATATATATATATATATATATATATATATATATATATATATATATATATATATATAGAGAGAGATAGAGAGAGAGAGAGAGAGAGAGAGAGAGAGATGAAAGTAAACAAACAGAAAGATAGATGGGCAGATATAAATATATGTATACTGTATGAATCATCCATTGTTCTTCCCCGTCTAACCCATAATACAACCAACCAACCAAAAGACTATTACTCTACCTCCGAGAATTATCGAGGTCACCCAAAATCCAGAGACTTTAGTAATTTACTGTACCTGACCTTGTATCAACAGTTAAAGGAGATTTAATAACACGTCAATGGAAGTAAATGAAATTAGGAATGTACCTAGTGAATTATTAAGAAATGTGACTTATAAGGAAATAATGGTGGCAATGAGAAACGAGAGCGAGGGTCAGGTATGAGGAGCTATCTTACAAATTGAATAACATTTTTTTTAGGAACCACTGATAATTAAAAGAGACATGCGATAAGGAGGCCCTAGTGTATGCGTGAGGAACTATTGATTTACCGGTACTAGGAAGTATAGCCTATCCGACCATGAGAAACTAAATCGATTGAAATACTTCATGATCTAACGATGATCGTTATATACAGTATATATCTTTCTAAACATTATTATGTTATTATTATGTTATTATTATGTTATTATTATGTTATATAACGATGATCGTTATATACAGTATATATCTTTCTAAACATTATTATGTTATATACAGTATATATCTTTCTAAACATTATTATGTTATTTTCATTGACGAAGCAGCCATCTGAGTGTGCTAGTAAACGTTAAATAAATAATAATTACAAAAAATAACGAGGAAGGAAGTATACACATGTAAAGTCATGTCTGCACGTCTTTTTGCCCTATATATACTGTATCGTATACTTAGAAACTAATGCAGATAGTGGAGAGAGTTAAATTATTTTGGAATGCGTAAAGAAACAAAAATCAAGAAATCCGATGGAATTGTTAAAAAAAAAAAATAACAAACGATATAAGGAAGTAACTGCGGCCCTGAGAAACTAAAGGGCGGAGCAGGTATGAGAAACTATGTTAAATATTGAAGAAGCCAGCTCAGACGTCTGCGGTTGCCCTAATTGAGAGTTTAGAGAAAATCCCCATGGCCTACAAATTGCTGATAACGAGTAGGATAGGCTGGGAATTACCGGTCTAGCGTCACGCAGCCTGACGAGGGGAATAAAAGGGGATAAAACAAGGTTGTCAGGGGAATTGCCTTGGGGGAAGCATTCAGCCTTTTAGTCGATGGGCCAGGTGGAAAATCGATCCCATCAGAGACAGCTTTTAGCTACTGTACGTACACTGATGATCTATAAAGCATTGTCTACTTGTTGTGTAGATGTCATTTCGATATAATAACCTTTAATAGCCGTTTAATCGTTATTATGATGAATGTTTGACCCTCCTGGATAGTACCGATTCTGGAGATTTCGGATCTGGCCCATCAACTATATATTAAGAGAAAGGGGTAATTCAATGTATCTACGTAACCTTTCTAAGCGGCATAAAATCATCAAACCATGACTAGAACAAAATTAAAGAGACGTTATCGGTACTGAAAAGGCTAAACAAAATGAAAGAGATGTCACTGGTGCTTACAAAAAAAAACATCACCGGTACTAAAAGGGCTACAACAAAAACATCACCGGTACTAAAAGGGCTACAACAAAAACATCACCGGTACTAAAAGGGCTACAACAAAAACATCACCGGTACTAAAAGGGCTACAACAAAAACATCACCGGTACTAAAAGGGCTACAACAAAAACATCACCGGTACTAAAAGGGCTACAACAAAAACATCACCGGTACTAAAAGGGCTACAACAAAATAAATAAAGACGTTACCGATACTGAATAGGGTACAACCAACTAAAATAGACGTCACCGGTACTGAAAAGGGTACAACCAACTAAAATAGACGTCACCGGTACTGAAAAGGGTACAACCAACTAAAATAGACGTCACCGGTACTGAAAAGGGTACAACCAACTAAAATAGACGTCACCGGTACTGAAAAGGGTACAACCAACTAAAATAGACGTCACCGGTACTGAAAAAGGCTAAAACCAAATCAAAGAGACGTCAAGGGTACTGAGCCGGCTAACAAACCAGCCAACTAACTACCTGCAAACCAACTTACCTAACATGGTGAGGTACTCCATGACGTCAAAGGTACTGAGCCGGCTAACAAACCAGCCAACTAACTACCTGCAAACCAACTTACCTTAACATGGTGAGGTACTCCATGACGTCAAGGGTACTGAGCCGGCTAACAAACCAGCCAACTAACTACCTGCAAACCAACTTACCTTAACATGGTGAGGTACTCCATGATGTCAAGGGTACTGAGCCGGCTAACAAACCAGCCAACTAACTACCTGCAAACCAACTTACCTTAACATGGTGAGGTACTCCATGACGTCAAGGGTACTGAGTCGGCTAACAAACCAGCCAACTAACTACCTGCAAACCAACTTACCTTAACATGGTGAGGTACTCCATGACGTCAAGGGTACTGAGTCGGCTAACAAACCAGCCAACTAACTACCTGCAAACCAACTTACCTTAACATGGTGAGGTACTCCATGAGCCGCGGTGGTGATATAGACCACCACCACCACCACCAACAGGAACAAGGCCGCTCCACCACCACCACCACCACCAGCTTCCCTCAACCACACCATCCTACAGAACAAGGACAAATTAAGTCGGTGTTAACACTATTTGCTGCAATGTCTTGGGAGTTATTATGGTAGTTTGTTTAATTATTATTGAGTTTTATTTAATTTTTTGCCATTTTCGAGCAATATACATTTTAGTTTACCCCCTAAATTTAATACAAACCGCCACCCAGAACCCCTTCAAGCTAAAGATTTACATTTTTCGATAGAACATGTCACGGCCGAAAGTTTTTTTTTTTCCCAAATTGTAGGCTTGCTATCACTCGCCCAGGAAATATCGACACCTTATTGGTTTGAAGCGTGTTATAATCGCTAAACTAAGGAGGTGAAACGCCTTAAAATCCCCAGAATATTGGAGTAAACAAGAAGGATCGAAATAGACCCGCCCTGCACCAGATAGGTTTTAAGGGGAGACTGGCCGTTTGTTTGGTCTATTAATTCATTTATTCATATATTAATTTAGTTTCCTCCCTAGACCTCCATCAAGCTTAGAAAACACCCCCTAGACCCCCCCCCCCCTCAAGATAAATTTGGAAATTTTTCGGTAGAAAATTTTCCCGGCCGAAGGCCGGTTCCTCTTAAAATTGCAGGCTCGCTATCGCTCGCCAGGAAATAATCGACACCTAAGTGGCACGAAAGGTGTTCAAATTTACAACGAAATGGGGCGAAAGGTGTTAACATCGCCAAACTAATGGGCCGAACGTCTTATAATCTGAAAACTAGTGGGGCTAAACATTAGGGAGAAGGGGGTCCAGAACAACGGTCTGCCTCCCCTTAAAAGTATCCAAGCTGACCTGGCAGACATTGGGTAACGCTGCCTTTCTATATACTGTATATGTGTATGTATATGTGTATGTATATGTGTATGTATAGCCAATATTTAATAAAGGCGGCGGCACACGAGCAGTTTAACGAGGTCAGTATAGGAAGTATATATAAAGGCAGCGTTACCCAATCTTGCCACCAGGTTAAGGGGAGGAAGACCGTTTTTCTGAACCCCTTTCTCCCTAATGTTTAGCCCCACTAGTTTTGAGATTATAAGACGTTCGGACCATTAGTTTGGCGATTTTAACACCCTTTGCCCCATTTCGTTGTCAAATTTAAGACCTTTCGTGCCATTTAGGTCTATTATTTCCTGGCGAGCGATAGCGAGCCTGCAATTTTAAGAGGAACCGGCCTTCGGCCGAGACATTTTTCTACCGAAAAATGTGCAAATTTATCTTGAAGGGGGGTCTAGGGGGTGTTTGTCTAAGCTTGATGGAGGTCTAGAGAGGAAACTAAAAAAATATATGAATAAATTAAATAATAGACCAAACAAACGGTCTGCCTCCCCTTAACTTGAATATACTTTAGTTATAGTTGGAGACTCTGGGTGAGGTGTACACAGGGATATACAGTGTAGTGGTGAGAGGTAGCACAGCACACACTCAAGACGATAATCAACACACCCACACACAAACACACAGATGTATTATAATTAACGCGGCCACTGTTCCACACATACATACACTAGAATAACACAACCACAGAGAGAGAGAGTACAAAGGAAATCAAGCAACAACATATCCAGCGACCCCTCAAGGCTGCTTGCCCTCCAAAAACTGATGGTCAAGTGTCCATATATATATATATATATATATATATATATATAGAGAGAGAGAGAGAGTGAGAGAGAGAGATGGAATGGATTGTATAATTGACACGTTATAACATCCTACATCAAACTCCTATTATCCTATAGATCAAGGTCTTAACACAATCATTAAAGGGTACATCACACAGTCAGGAGTGCGAGCTAGAGTCAGTAGGAGTAGAGGACAATTCGGACTCGCGGGACTATTCGCGGTGAAAATCGATGACTCCTAGTGACTCTAGCGACTCCCACTCGCTAGCGGTGAAAATCGATGACTCCTAGTGACTAGCGACTCCTAGTGACTCTTGTTAGACTCCCACTAGCTCGCACTCCTGACTGTGTGAAGGCCCCTTTACTCGCAGTGCAAGAATAGCCAATGCCCACAGTAGCTATAGTCCATTATATATTACACCACGGTCATCGCACTAGTCGGGTTAGTAGGTCAATGAAGCCTAGGGTCACCAGTGCAGGTCACCAGGTGGACAAAAAGTTAAGTGTTCGGGTGTGACCGTGTTACAGTATGGAGGTTAAGGGGGAGGGGGTATGTTTATTTATTTATGTATTATTTTGTTTTAGTTTCTTCGCTAGACCTCCACCAAGTTTTAATAAACACCCCCTAGACCCCCTTTCGAGATAAATGTGTAAATTTTTTCGGCAGAAAAATTTCCCGGCCAAAAGCCAGCTCCTTCTATGATCACAGGCTCGCTATCGCTCGCAAGGAAAAAACCGACACCTAAATCGCACGAAAGGTCCTAATATTGACAAAGAAATGGGGCGGAAGGTATTAAAATCGCTAATCTAATGGAAGGAACATTTTAAGATTTAAAAACAAATGGGGATAAACATTTCGTGCTATATGGCCTCTGTCGCCTGGCGCGTAGAATTAATTAATGTAATGTAATGGGTTAAACATGAGGAAGCAGTGGGTCGAGAAAAAGAGAAAAGGGCGTCACCAGGTCATCATACTGAACAACACACACAGGGACAACATCATAATTATCAACTCCACACCACTTACACAAATAACCCACGGCAATACTTATCACTATAAATTTTCGACAAAATACACCAAAATTAATTAACAGGATATTAAGAATACATTGCTACGTTGTACTGATAAACATTGGGGCAAGTTAAAATTACAAGTTAATATTTATATATTGAAAACATGCATACACATGTTGTGGTAAAATGCCTATCTTTATGTTTCGTTTTTGTAGGCCAGAGCACTGACCCTATGTTATATATTGTAGAGGGAGGTAAAGAGCACATCATTCCACACAAGAGCAGCTCTACAGGTTCCCCAGGACCCCAAACAATGACAAATTAATTAAAATTAAAACAAATCGATATAAACACAAAGTGAAGTGGGGCGCTTTAATGACAACGTTGTTAAGAAGTGTTCCTCCTCAATGTAATAATATACCATAGAAACATTACTGTGGATTTACAGGGAATAAGTTGCATGAGAGACAGTATCGCAGTATAAACCGTCCCAGCTCTGAATATGATAAAAAAACTAAATACAGTAGAGAGGCTCAGTACGGTCTTTAATAACTCGGGGTGTGTCAATACTATCGCAATTACTTTGTACAACAATTTATCTACTGTATCCAGACAACAAGGTTAATTATACCCTCTAGTTAAATGACCGTCTTCCGTGCGAGGGTCACAACACACCCAACTAATGAAGGAAGGTAATGAACCACAGTCTCGTAAGTGCCTTCAACAAGTGCTTAACAACACCCTCACCGTTACCGTATTATTACCTACAAACAATGATAACGGTGATCATATAATTACCTACAAACAATGATAACGGTGATCATATAATTACCTACAAACAATGATAACGGTGATCATATAATTACCTACAAACAATGATAACGGTGATCATATAATTTTTTTTTTTTTTTTTTTTTAAGAGACAATGAACGGAGGAAGGAAAAACACAGATAAAACAAAAAGGTCCATGTGCCTAAAGGCATCCTCCATTCATAAAATGTTTGTAACAACTGGATTTAAACATTTGTAAATTGTAAGTTTGTGGAAAGCAATTCGAGGGAAGTGAATTCCAAAGAGTAGTAGCTCTGGGGATAAATGAATTCTGATAAGCAGAAGTTCTGCATTGTGGAGGAGAAAGTGTAAATTCATGGGCGCTCTCAGCTGCCCTAGTTCTACGGGGAAAGATGTGGAGAGGCGGCACAATTGAAGCAAGTTCCTCGGAACAATTGCTGTGAAAATATCTGTAGAATAATGCAAGGGATGCAACGTTTCTTCGTATGGATAATGTAGGAAGGTCCTGTGTGATTGCAGGGTTATTGATTAATCTAATAGCTTTATTTTGAATTTTGTCCAACTGCCTCAATGCAACCACTCCACTTCCACCCCACAGAGGTGAACAGTAATCCATCTGAGAACGCACATAACTTTTATATATTACGGCCAACTGCTCGTCAGTGAAGAATTCTCGAACTCTGTACAGGAGTCCCAGTTTTTTAGAGGCATTCTTAGCAATGCTTCTAACATAATGTGTCCAGCTCAAGTTAGTAGTTAATGTTACACCGAGAATGTCAATACTAGGGGAAGTGGGAATATTTACATCATTAAAAAAATATATGGGAGTCAGTGAGATTCTGTCGGTTAGAAAATTGAATGTACTTGGTTTTCTGTGCATTAAAGGAAACTAGATTCTTTTGTCCCCATCCATTAATTCTAGAAAGGTCCTGGTTCAGAGAAATTGCAGTGTTTATTTTTGAATTTATAAGATCGGGTTGGGTGAAAGAATTGGTAAATGTGAAGGAATTACCTACAAACAATGATAACGGTGATCATATAATTACCTACAAACAATGATAACGGTGATCATATAATTACCTACAAACAATGATAACGGTGATCATATAATTACCTACAAACAATGATAACGGTGATCATATAATTACCTACAAACAATGATAACGGTGATCATATAATTACCTACAAACAATGATAACGGTGATCATATAATTACCTACAAACAATGATAACGGTGATCATATAATTACCTACAAACAATGATAACGGTGATCATATAATTACCTACAAACAATGATAACGGTGATCATATAATTACTCTTGTTAACGGTGTGTGGTCTACGGACAACTCATTACAATAGTAGTTCAACAAACAATTGGAACTAGACTACAACAAATTCATGAACATACTGGCGGCATACTTGATATCCTATATTTGTTATTTTATATATCAACCCTCCAGATATAGGCTCTTCCCAAGGGTAAACTAAAAAGAAACTATACTCGGTTTCATTTCATCTGACGGTAAATTGCAAAGTTCCCATCAAGATTTTTCAGTTAGTTTGCATATTTTGTAATGATATGTGGTGCTAATTATATATTTTTGGTCTTAATATGATGCAGACACATAGTGGTTTCATATTTTGTAATGATATGTGGTGCTAATTATATATTTTTGGTCTTAATATGATGCAGACACATAGTGGTTTCATATTTTGTAATGATATGTGGTGCTAATTATATATTTTTGGTCTTAATATGATGCAGACACATAGTGGTTTCATATTTTGTAATGATATGTGGTGCTAATTATATAGTTTTGGTCTTAATATGATGCAGACACATAGTGGTTTCATATTTTGTAATGATATGTGGTGCTAATTATATATTTTTGGTCTTAATATGATGCAGACACATAGTGGTTTCATATTTTGTAATGATATGTGGTGCTAATTATATATTTTTGGTCTTAATATGATGCAGACACATAGTGGTTTCATATTTTGTAATGATATGTGGTGCTAATTATATATTTTTGGTCTTAATATGATGCAGACACATAGTGGTTTCATTTTGTAATGATATGTGGTGCTAATTATATATTTTTGGTCTTAATATGATGCAGACACATAGTGGTTTCATATTTTGTAATGATATGTGGTGCTAATTATATATTTTTGGTCTTAATATGATGCAGACACATAGTGGTTTCATATTTTGTCCATTAAGTATCGATAAATTAGCTGCTAAGTGATTCAATTTACCGTCAGATGAAATGAAACAGAGTATAAGTACAACATATACTATTGTATACCGGACATTACCGGTAACTATTGAAACAGTATAAGTACAACATATACTATTGTATACCGGACATTACCGGTAACTATTCATATATTGGGGGTACCGTACAGTTCAACAGTTTAGTTCATAGTTATTATTAATGGTATAAATTGGACGAGTGCGGATGTTCGAGAAGTTGAATAGGCCGGTTTTCTGGACCACTTTCTCCCTCATGCTTAGCCCCATTAGTTTTCAGATGTTAAGATGTTTGCCCCATTAGTTAGTCAATTTTTAGACCTTTCGCCCAATTTCTTCGTCAATATTTAGACCTGTCGTGCTATTTAAGTGTCGATTGTTTCCCTGGCGAACGATAGTGAGCCTGTAATGTTGGAAGAACCGGTCTTCGGCCGGGACATTTTTCTACCGAAAAATGTACAAATTAATCTAGAAGGGGAATCTAATGGATTTTTTTTTTTTTTTTTTTTTTTTTTATGGAGGTATAGGGAGGAAACTAGAAAAATAATTAGTACATGCAAAAATCGCCCAAAAAGTGAACCATCCCCCCTTAACATGCACGATGACGACTTTTTTAAATTTCATCCTGGCTAAGATTAGACGATTGTATGCAGATGAAGGACCTATGTTATTCAAAGGATTTATTGAGATCGTATTTACCTGTTTGAGTCTTTGAGGTATATTATAATCTAAAACAAATCGCTTAATGGTAACTGAAATAGGATGAGAATTACGTCATCGTGCTGAAGGGTTTAAGAGGGACCTGTGATATTCAGATGATTTAGTGAGATCGTATTTACCCCTTTAATCCTAGAGTTAGATAATAAGCTAAAGAAAATCATGTAATGGTAATCAGAATATGATCTAAATTAGCGGTACGTCATCGTGCTGAAGGGGTTAACTATGCCAGGTTAGCCAAGCTCATGTTGGTCTTCCTTCGTGAACAGGAATATCTGGACAATATGTGGAGGCACAATTGTGATACATTGACGAACTATTATTAAAAACTGCATTACCTAGCCACAATATAACACTGCATTACCTAGCCACAATATAACACTGCATTACCTAGCCACAATATAACACTGCATTACCTAGCCACAATATAACACTGCATTACCTAGCCACAATATAACACTGCATTACCTAGCCACAATATAACACTGCATTACCTAGCCACAATATAACACTGCATTACCTAGCCACAATATAACACTGCATTACCTAGCCACAATATAACACTGCATTACCTAGCCACAATATAACAAAAAGTGACCGGGATTCTGTAGTTAATAATGACCGGATTGTTTGTATCATGAGGATCTGCTAAACAATTCATGACCACGACTGTACATAGGCGATTGTTGACAGCGAGAACATCGAGACCACAATCTTGTGTAACTCATTATAGTATATAACATTGTCCTATAAGATGATGAACATCGAGACCACAATCTTGTGTAACTCATTATAGTATATAACATTGTCCTATAAGATGATGAACATCGAGACCACAATCTTGTGTAACTCATTATAGTATATAACATTGTCCTATAAGATGATGAACATCGAGACCACAATCTTGTGTAACTCATTATAGTATATAACATTGTCCTATAAGATGATGAACATCGAGACCACAATCTTGTGTAACTCATTATAGTATATAACATTGTCCTATAAGATGATGAACATCGAGACCACAATCTTGTGTAACTCATTATAGTATTTAACATTGTCCTATAAGATGATGAACAGAGAGAGAGATCAGTGTGATGAACAACACACTGAAGCGAGCTTACAATCGGTACGTAACATGAACAGACAAATATACTGGTATATGTATTTGGAGTTTGGACTATGAATTGCAATGGGACGTAATAATTATCCAAGCATATTTTTGCTGGTTCTTCGAGTGTGATTCCAGTCCATTTACAGTACTAAGCTGTAATCATTGAAGCCTCAAGTATTTTTTACTTGAAAAAGAAAAATTATTGACGTGTGCGCGCCAGTGTTTTTAACAAGCAAATCTGGTGATCGTGTATTCAACCTTTAACTGTGTTGGTGGTGTAATGGTTACTTTAGATGCTTATGTTTTGGGTGTGGTGTCCGGAGTTCGAATCCCGGGAGGACCATAATCTTTCATTAGTTTATTAAAGTACATTGGGGTTTGTAATGGATGATTAATGTTAAGAACAGGGTGTTCCTTAATACAAAGAGCATGCGCGCTAATTTCAGAACTCCCCATCCCTATCCTTGTATATAGTATCCTGAGAAGAGTGGTCGAAATATAAACAGGGAAGCAATTCACTGCACTGCATCATCATAAAGAATAAACTGATCTTGTCCCGTGCTTACATGAATACCGGTGTCGTGCTAAATACATGAGCTGCGAAATAGCGGAGATGGGCTAATGCCCCCTGCATGAAATACTACTGCCCGCGACGAGAGAGAGAGAGAGAGAGAGAGAGAGAGATCTTTGTAGAGAGTGATTATTGTTGGTATGGTAAGTGAGTGATCGTAAGTGGTAAGGACGGATGTAGTGAGTTTATGGCACCTGGACCCTCTGAATAGGGTAGATTAAATCAAGTTAGATGTTACGTTAGATTATGTTGGATAACCAACAGAGTTGGCAGAGTGGTCTTGCCACTGGACTGGTAATCCAATGGACCCGGGTTCGAATCCCAATATGTCAATGGGAAGATATTATTGGGATGGAATTTGTGCTGTACCTAGTATCAGTGCATTACCACAGCACACCGAAACGCCAAAACAAAAATACCCTCATTGTTCCCTGATTAAATAGCACTGTATGAATATTCCCATATTCAAAATATGCTACAGGGGGGCAATGCCTAGTGAGTTAATTGCTCAATAGGTGGCGTTCTGAGAGTGAGGGTCCGAGCCTGGGGAGTGAGACTGTGAAGCGCAGAGCCGAAGCAGCTTCAGAGATGGAGTTGGGTTCGAGCCGTGAATAGGTGCTTCGCATGTCTCACTCCCTAGACTGGAGCAAGACCTCACGGGCCTCACCGTGTTCAGCGGTAGAGTGTAAAGGCTATCAGCCTATGCCCGAGAGGGAGTAAGTAGTTGGAATATAGAAAAAAAAGAAAAAAAACGTGATGCGCCATGGCAAGCTCAGGTATTTCCAGTCATGGATTTGGCTTGACACCGGGTATATGCGTATTCGAGCTAACCTGCATTTATTTGTTTACTATATAATCTTAAGAAATTATATACAATTTGATTTCAATGATGGTAAATCGGACTATCAATGAGCGGAAAGCATATGGAGTCCATTTTGCACTTTGCAGTTTCTATTTTACACAGGTCACAGCCTGACTCACAGGTGTTGTTTATAATATTGCTAAAAACTATAGTCATTTACCTGTCTATACTAATATCAAACTAAGTCGTCCAGCGGGTGTACGGAATAATGAATCAAACTTTAAATAAAGATGAAATATTGTAGGTCCCGACACAACAGGCTTCTTTGATCCTCCTTGACCGACTGCTTCCAAACACGAGACGAACCCTCCCCCTTCCCGCCACCCCTCCTTGACCACTGACACACACAACTTATCCCTCTCACCAATACTAACCCCTTCACTTAGACAACTATTTAGGGGCATTCTATCCCTACTGCTAGATGATTTTAGTCAGCTTAGATAAAGCTATGGAGGTTAGAGGGTTATAAAGTGTGACAAAAGTTAGTATGCCTTCTAGTTTTCATTGAAGTTATTTAACCCTTTAGCTCTGGCAAGCGCTTTCTTATGTGGTTCAAATCGTCCGGAGATAGCTAGAAAATTGGCCTCTGGTTAAAGTAAAACAATATATAGAGTTATCTATATTATTTTAAGACATCTTTCTTATAACTTTCAACCACAACATAAAAAGTATCTATCGTAAAATATAAAGTATAACTCAAATCAAGAGCTATATACTGTACTGCCGCCCTGCAATTGTTGGCTATTTGAAATTTGTAAATACCCTATTTAGAGCAACACTAATTACAATTAAAATTATATATTTCTGCATTGTGATTGTCAAATGCAATCCCCTATCTAGGAGTCATGTTCTAAGCTGGATATAATCATCTCCCTTTGGGCAGAATGAATTAGAGGTGTTTCTGTACAGACGCGGTCACAGATAATGCTGTCTATAATTTTCGAAGCTATCTCGGGCTGAGTTCAATCTTCATATTATACCTGTTGTCATTCTGAAAGTAAGTTTTCGCATTCAATTTCGATAATCCAGTGTGTTGATAGACGTTTGTCATTGATTCTCATGATAATGTTACGCATTTAATGATGTCAACTTCGATTAGAGCATGTCTTTGCGTATATGCCAAATATCAAATGAGTAAAATCAACATTAGAAACGTCTCTCAGCTCTCTATATTGTCGAAAAAAATTACAAAACGTCATATGATATTGCATTTAGGAGATTCGTTCAGTTAGTTTGATAGTTCAACATTCATAGAAATATGTAGCCTACTATGCCAATGAAACTATCAAAACCAAGCTAGGAAGTGTAAAACTTAACATGACACACATAACGGTAACTGAGAATGCTTGCCTAATGATCTCATGACAGAGAACCATCATACTATAAATACAACCAATCAAAGGTATATCATCACTGAGATTAAGGGGAGACAGACCATTTGTTTGGTCTATTAATTAATTTATTCATATATATTTGTTTTGTTAAATTCCTCCCTAGACCTCCATCAAGCTTAGAAAAACACCCCCTAGACCCTCCTTCAAGATAGATTTGTAAATTTTTCGGTAGAAAAATGTCCCGGCCAAAGGCCGATTCCTCCTAAAATTACAGGCTCGCTTTCGCTCGCCAGGAAAAAATAGACACCTAAAGGCCACGAAGGGTCCTAATATTGACAAGGAAATGGGGTGAAAAGTCATAAAATCCCCAAACTAATGGAACCAACGTCTTATAATCTCAAAACTAGTGGGGCTAAACATGAGGGAGAAAGTAGTCTAGAAAAACGGTCTTCCTCCCCTTAATGATAGCATTCTATCCATACATAAGATACATTTGTTTTCGTACATGTAAGAAGGGGACAAAAAGCAAAGCTGTCTGTTACGAGTGTCTCCCGCAAAGTATAAGACTGACAAAGCCAAAGAGTCAAAATGTCTGAAAGAGTTTAAGTCGTAGGATGAGGGAAAGATAGATAGAGAAAGAGAGTTCCCGAGTTTACTTGTTGGGTGGAAGAAAGACCAATATACCTCTACAAGGGTAACTTATTTTGGACACATTAATAACCCAGTCCATACCTTCTTTAAACCCATAAGTTGGCAGTGTAGTTTTCTCCCTAAGCACGCTGACTTCCTTGTTCTTAGTCTGACTACCTAAGACGCTTTTATTCCGCTTAAGGGAGCCCACCTCGCTTTTTTCTCTTTCTCTCCCTCTCTCTTTGGCTAGTATCCATTCGGCCCCATTCAGCCTACTGTTTTAAGACGTTTACCCCCATCTAGGTGTCAATAATTTCCTGGCGAGCGGTAGCGAGCCATCATATATATATTTTTGTTTTGACAGCAAGCTAAATTTGTCCATTTTTCGATAGAAAACATTCTCCGGCAAAGCCGGATTTCTCCATACAATGCTGGCTCGCTGTCGCTCGCCAGGAAGGAATCGACACCTGGATGGGGATAAACGTTTTAAAACGTTGGCTAAATGGGGCCGAATGGATACAAGCCAGGGAAAGAGAGAAAAGGAGAGCACAACAAAAAACCGGTGGTCCCCCTTAAACCCCACGCCTCGCTGTCAATACAAAATTCGAAAAGCCACTTTAAGTACTATGTGGGTTATTATGATTTAATATTATTATGTTTTTTTCCGCCAACCAACTTCACCTCTAAACATAATTAATTAAATCAACATATACATGTGGCACTCCAAGGACTCGAACCTAGGATACTCACATCGAAATTTAGCGCACTTATGCATTACGCTAACAAGACAGTTCAAGACATTATTCAGGCAATGTTATTAGTTCCTCGACAATGGCCACAAGCTGTCATATTCATTACTCTTACTCTCTCTCTCTCTCTCTCTCTCTCTCTCTCTCTCTCTCTCTCTCTCTCTCTCTCTCTCTCTCTCTCCTCTCTCTCTCTCTCTCTCTCTCTCTCTCTCCTCTCTCTCTCTCTCTCTCTCTCTGCTGGAAATAATACATCTTAATTAAAACGCCGCCTGACGACTCCATCAGCACGCAAAGGAAACTATAAATACTGGATAAATGTGAGATTTTAGGCTGTATCATTTCAACTCGGGAACCCGTTGAGAGAGAGAGAGAGAGAGAGAGAGAGAGAGAGAGAGATAGACAGATACTCAGACCACACAGACCTTGCGGTCCCAACTAGGTGGTCCGGCCTTAATTAATACTACTAGACAGAGACAGTTTATAGTGGAATAATAGGACATTAAAATAGAAGGCTCTCTCCCCAGCCTCCGCTCCCTCCGGCTAATAAGCTGTACCGGAAAATAGGATGAAGTGTAACCTTATGAGTCAGGAAATTCCCACAAGGAAAGTTTTTATATAGTAGAGTATAGGAAGAAATTAGCTTGAAAAGGAAATTACACATGCCTACTGATTAATTCATATTGATACAATCTTCATTAGATGATCGTCCAGTCTTTTCTTAAACGTATCAATAGAATTACTGTCGACCACCTCCCTTGGTAAACTATTCCACTCTTTAACCACATTGTATGTGAAGAAATGTTGTGTCAGAGAGAGAGAGAGAGAGAGAATTTCCTTTTGAGCATAAATCTAAAAACGTTATCCTAACCCTTTACTATTCCTTAGTCCGCCCTCTTCTGGAATACTGCGTTCAATCTTGGTGCCCTTATTACCAAAAAGATATAGACAAGCTAGAACGAGTTCAACGTAGAGTTACCAAAATTATACCTAGCCTAAAGAACAAACCATACGAGGAGCGTCTTAGAGAATTAAATCTATTTCCTTTAACCCAGCGCAGATTAAGAGGTGACTTAATTCAAGTGTTCAAAATCATCAAAGGCATCGACAATATGAACTGTAGTAAGTACTTCACTATCGGCCAATCTAATTACACGCGGGGAAACGGTTGCAAAATTATTGGTAAATCTTTTAACTCACACGAATCTAAGAATTTCTTCTTCAATCGAGTTGTCAACTTATGGAATGGGCTTCCCCGAGACGTTATAGACTGCAGCACCGTTGATTCATTTAAACTTCGCCTAGACAAATATCTCTCATCAAACCCGCGACTGACTGCGTTTGTAAATGAATTATTTTATTTTATCCCCCCCCCCCTCAGTTACTAACCCATCTGTCCCCTACTAACTTCCTAATCCTGCCACGGACATTAGTTCCAGGACAGTAGTTCCCTTTCCAATGTTCCCTTACCCACTTTAAACCACTGTTTGGACACTTGATCCTCAGTGTTTTGGAGGACATGCAGCCTAGAAGGGTCACTAGACCTGTTGTTGCTTGATTTCCTTTGTACTCCTTTGTAGGGTGTTCGGAAATTCCACTGACAAAATAAGAGAGTAGGTAGATAAAAATATTTTAAACAATATTTTCAAATGAAAAAAAAAAAACTAAATTGCATTGGAAACAAGTTACAAGACTTGCTAGGTTAGTATTACAGGATTTGCTAGATATAAAGAGACATGGATTTAATATGTTAATAACGTTTTATTCACCACCAGTTATTTTTAGTAAGTTAGAAATGATATGGCGAGCATATTTACGTTGGTAAAATAATAAATATTTCCAATTATTGCTATGTAGCGTTTTTGGACTTACGTACACCTCATTTCGCTACTATGAAAAGATAGAATACTCAGTTTTTTTAAGTGCTTCATAAATCATTTTCCGAATCAGGTGTTCAGTCCAACCTGAGGAATGGTGGGGAACAGTGTTCGGACGTGTGGACAAGTCTCTGTCCCTGGTCAGGCCTACATTTATTATTATAATTAAATGCTCTCTAACTCCTTATTGATACATGATATGGAAAAACGTTATTAAGTACAAGATTTTCATTTTGTTCAGTGATAAGGCTGTATTTTTTTGTCGGTGGAATTTCCGAACAGGGCGGGAAGTCCTTTATCGCTCCGACTTTGAAAGGGCCAGCCCAAGATCCATATACGTGTATATGGATCTTGGCCAGCCGAGATGCCCTCACCTGAGAGCGTGTACCCACACAAGTTCACACTGGGTGCGGCGACCACAAACTTGTCCTTGTTGAGTGTGATCCCACTGTCGCGGCACCGTATATAATAATACAGGACAAAGGCAATCCCCAGGGACCTGATACTATGCTCGATTCACTTAAGGGGAGATGGTTGATTTTACTGGCCCCCTTCTCCCTCATGTTTAGCCCACTAGTTTTCAGATTTTAAGGCGTTCGGCCAATTAGTTTCGCGATTTCAAGACCTTTCGGTCCCATTTATTTGTCAATAGTAAGACCTTATGTGCCATTTAGGTGTCAATGTTTTCCTTACGAGCGGTAACGAGCCTGTAATTTGGGAGGAACCTGCCTTCGGTCAGGACATATTTCTACCCAAAAATGTACAAATATATCTTGAAAGGAGTTCTTGGGGTATTTTTTGGTTAAGCTTGATGAAGGTCTAGGGAGGAGGGAGGAAACTAAGAACAAATATAAAGATAAATACATAAGTAAATAAATACGTCCATCCCCCCTTATACTGAAACTAAAGGCCGGGAGATTGAGATTGGCTGCAGGAAACTGTAACTATCTATCTATCTATTGCCTGACGCCGTGATCCCCGAAGGGGTGGCCACGAACGAACCGCCCCCATGCACCTCTGTCCCCAGTCAGTCGACGCCCCTCCCCCCAACCAGCACCGCCTTCGTTCATGTACTTCCTCACTCCATCCTTCCACCTCTCATTCGGTCTACCTCTCCCTCTCTGTCCCTCCACCTCGCTCTCGTACACCCTCTTAGTCATTCTCTCGCTTTCCATACGCTCCACATGGCCGAACCATCTCAAGTTGTTCCTTTTCACACTTTCCAGCACATCTACCTCCACACCACACCTCCTTCTTACTTCCTCATTAGTCTGTCTATCCCTCCATGTAACTCCGCACGCACTCCTTAAGTAATTCATTTCCACTGCTCTCACTCTTGGTCTGAGCCTCTCAACCAACGTCCATCCTTCGCTTCCGTAAGTCAGTGTCGGGATTACCACACTGTCATGCAAGGACTTCTTCACTTCCATACTGACCACCCTATTTCTTGTTACTGCTTTTAGCGTTCCTACAACCCTCTTCCCCTGTTGTACCCTCTCCCGCACTTCTTCATCCATAGTCCCATCTTTACTCAACACACTGCCCAGATACTTAAAAGAGTTGACCATCTCCATAGCCTGACCGTTCAGCTTCACCTCACACTCTGTGACTTCGCCCCTTTCGAAGACCATAACCTTGCTCTTCCCCGCATTTACCTTCAAATTCCGTTTTTCGCACACTGTTCCAAACTCATTTACCAGACCCTGCAACTCCCATTCATTATCACTCATCAGAACTGTATCATCTGCAAACAGCAGTATAGGTAGCTTCCACTCAATTCCCTCCCTTTTCAGCGATACACCAACATCCACTTATCTTGATAGTATTTCTTTCATGACTCCATCCATATATACAGCAAACAACCACGGGGACATCACACACCCCTGTTTCAAACCAACATTCAGGTCAAAGAACTCGCTCTGCTCACTCTCCACACGTACTGCCGCCTTTGCACCCTCATACATGCTCTTCACTGCTTTCAGCAACTTGCTCTCTACTCCGTATATTCTAAGTACTTTCCACAAACCTTCTCTATCCCCTCTGTCATAGGCCTTCTCCAAGTCCATAAACTGTAACTGCTATAGTCTATTCGCTGTAAGTAGGCGAGAAATCATGACCTCTATCCTCTGTAACTCAAAAAGGGCTAAAGCAAATTGGCTGTAAATGTCCATATCTATTTTTGGACCGACTCTTCCCAAATGGGAGAAATATTAGCCCTATTACTCTAGTCGTTTTTTTATTACAAAGATTAGAGGTAATGATTTCTCGCCTTCTTACAGCGAATAGACTATAGGACCGGTAGTTTGGTTGTGGGAAGGTTGGTAGTTGTTGTTGTTCCCCAAGCTGCCTGGCCGAACAGCCCCAAGGCCCCGAGCAATTCCAAGGCCATAACCGAGTGCCCCCACAGAACCCTCCCCGCCGACCACCATAAAGCCTGGGTGACCGAAGCCACTCCATGGCGGGGAGCTGAGGAGGGTGTGGAAACGCCCGGGAAACCAAAGCCCCACCCAGGGCCCTGTGCCCCTCAGCAATTATGAAGAGAAAGTTGAGGGGCAAGGGAAAAATGTGACGCTTTGGCTTCCAATCTTGGTAGATTGGGAGGTCAATCCACGGAAGAGACGCCGTCACTTGAGATCTAGAAAATATATAAGTTAAAGGAACAGTCAGAGTAAGCTATGGGTATGGCAGAGATTGCTCAGCTCTCACTCTGATAGACCAGCCCATCACCAAGGTTGGTAGTTATAATGGTTAGTTGGTTACCGAACATTTACACTCACATAAGGCCACATTTGTGTTTAATGCTTCATTTATGTATTTATTTATTATTTTCTTTAGTGTCTTCCCAAGATAATATTTTCTGCCAGGTGAAAAAGTAGACTGTATACCTGCATGATTTTTACTAACTCTCTCACACACCCTATAGCCACTCCATAAACAACATTCCCCCAGCACTCCTCACGATACTAACAACCCTACCAAGCTGGAAGAAGCCATTGTGGTACGACATACAGTACTGACGGTCAGTTCTACAGTACACTAATATTAGCCCGTGGTTAAGGGGGGTGACCTGCTTTTTTTCTCTCATTCTCTCTCTTTCTCTGGCTTGTATCTATTCGACCCCATTCAACCTACTGCTGTAAGACGTTTATCCCCATCCAGGTGTCGATTTATTACTGGCGAGCGACAGCGAGCCAGCAATGAATAAAGAATTCCGGCTTCGCAGCAAACATTTTTCAATCGAAAAATTTACAAATTTAGCCTGCTGTCACAAACATGTTTTTAAATATGCTGGCTCGCTACTGCTCGCCAGGAAAAAATAGACACTTGGATGAGGATAAACATCTTAAAACAGTAGGTTGAATGGATACAACCTAGAGAGAGAGAAAAAAACGAGGTGGGCCCCCTTAATAAAATATCCAATAACGGTACGTAATGCTGACATAATAAACTGATTTATTTAAATATATTAATTATGCTCGTGCTAACAGAACCATTATATCAACCATTTCCCTTGTGAATTTCAGTGCAATTTTGCAGGTATCTATATTTTGAGTGAGCTTCTTGCAAAATATATTCAGGTGTCATGCATATTATATTAGTATGCCCATGGTATAGACTAGTTATCATATATTCAATTACAAAATATAATATAAAGGCGTTGTGAAATTGTGAGTAATTAGCGTAATTCTATCTGCTCATAAACCATCCAAATAAAATGAGAAATTAGTTGTTTAATTAACTTAATATGTTCTAAATATAATCCCCCCCCCCTCCCCCCCGAGTTCTCAAAATAGTGACTGGTAAAAAGTGAGTGGTCTTTAACCCCTTCCCTGCGGGTGACGTTCCGGAACGCATAGGCAATTTACAGCAATTTACAGGCTCTAAAAGCCTGTAAAAGCCGTAGAAATCGAGTGTTAGTGGGCCCACCTCCGACCCTCAGAGCAGCCAGCCGCTCACTGAGGGAGACTGTGTCTCGCGCGGGTGTCTCACAACAGTGTTGCCGAGCGAGCGAGAGCTAATAATTAGCGAGTTTTCCCGAATGTCTATGGCAACGCTGCGGGTGAACCCCGCCACCTACGAAGCTCGTTCTGGTCTCATTTTGAAGCTATTTTCACCTAGTTTTCGGCAGAATACAGTTCATTTAACGCGGATGCTTGATTAATTATGCAGGAGTGCCTGAATATGCCCTAAATAGCGCAAATATACCCGCAGCGTAAGTGTTAAATGTCCTGAAGATCGGCCGCCATCTGCCAAGTGTTGACATACGCTCAGGAAGTCGCACAAGCAAGAAGAGAACCTCAGTTATTGTTTTTTCCCCTTAGTAATGAGTAAACACAAAACCTAAACTAAAGGAGCACTCTGTGAACCGACTACGCTGGCTGGTTCTTTACCATTAATATCATACGCCTAAATGTTCTTCTGGATCTGGGTTTCAGAATATTTTTGTTTCTATGAATATGAAGGAGACAATAAACAATGCTGCCTGTAACAAGTGTCTCCCCCAAAGTTGAAAGAGTGATAGTCGCTATATTAAACGTTTTTGTCTTGGTGTATTGAAAATAAGTGTGCTGTGCTTGTTTAGTGTAGTTAAATTAATAGAAAGAGGAGGTGTGAGAGCTAGCTGGATTACTCGCTGTGAAGGTGAGACACAAACAGAAACAGTGAGGGAAGTCAGGCAAATAAAACAGGAGTTCCAGCAACTCCTTATCACATGCCTATGCGGCCTCCCCTGGGTATTGCCCTGTTCGATTGGTGTCTACAATCTCCCCAATCCGGATCGCCTCCTAAATTGAATCATTTCTTCCTTGGCGCATATCCACCAAATTTCGGGAAAATCGGTTTATAACTTTGTGAGATATCTTGTTTACAAAGAAACAAACAAACATAATTAGAGGCGAAAACATAACCTCCATCCAACTTCGTTGGTGGAAAAAATTGCTCCCTGGTATTTCCTTTCTTTTGATGCATTAGACAGCGAACCACATCAATCAGGATAATATACAAGGCTTCTACTGTACACAGAATATACATTAGACAGTGAACCACATCAATCAGGATAATATACAAGGCTTCTACTGTACACAGAATATGCATTAGACAGCGAACCACATCAATCAGGATAATATACAAGGCTTCTAGTGTACACAGAATATGCATTAGACAGCGAACCACATCAATCAGGATAATATACAAGGCTTCTACTGTACACAGAATATGCATTAGACAGCGAACCACATCAATCAGGATAATATACAAGGCTTCTACTGTACACAGAATATGCATTAGACAGCGAACCACATCAATCAGGATAATATACAAGGCTTCTACTGTACACAGAATATGCATTAGACAGCGAACCACATCAATCAGGATAATATACAAGGCTTCTACTGTACACAGAATATGCATTAGACAGCGAACCACATCAATCAGGATAATATACAAGGCTTCTACTGTACACAGAATATGCATTAGACAGCGAACCACATCAATCAGGATAATATACCAGGCTTCTACTGTACATAGAATATGCATTAGACAGCGAACCACATCAATCAGGATAATATACAAGGCTTCTACTGTACACAGAATATGCATTAGACAGTGAACCACATCAATCAGGATAATATACCAGGCTTCTACTGTACACAGAATATGCATTAGACAGCGAACCACATCAATCAGGATAATATACAAGGCTTCTACTGTACACAGAATATGCATTAGACAGCGAACCA
Organism: Paralithodes platypus; assembly: GCA_032716605.1. Lineage (NCBI taxonomy): Eukaryota > Metazoa > Arthropoda > Malacostraca > Decapoda > Lithodidae > Paralithodes > Paralithodes platypus. Next base: position 25,329,306 of record CM064499.1, read on the forward strand.
CATCAATCAGGATAATATACCAGGCTTCTACTGTACACAGAATATGCATTAGACAGCGAACCACATCAATCAGGATAATATACAAGGCTTCTACTGTACACAGAATATGCATTAGACAGCGAACCACATCAATCAGGATAATATACAAGGCTTCTACTGTACACAGAATATGCATTAGACAGCGAACCACATCAATCAGGATAATATACAAGGCTTCTACTGTACACAGAATATGCATTAGACAGTGAACCACATCAATCAGGATAATATACAAGGCTTCTACTGTACACAGAATATGCATTAGACAGCGAACCACATCAATCAGGATAATATACAAGGCTTCTACTGTACACAGAATATGCATTAGACAGCGAACCACATCAATCAGGATAATATACAAGGCTTCTACTGTACACAGAATATGCATTAGACAGCGAACCACATCAATCAGGATAATATACCAGGCTTCTACTGTACATAGAATATGCATTAGACAGCGAACCACATCAATCAGGATAATATACAAGGCTTCTACTGTACACAGAATATGCATTAGACAGCGAACCACATCAATCAGGATAATATACCAGGCTTCTACTGTACACAGAATATGCATTAGACAGCGAACCACATCAATCAGGATAATATACAAGGCTTCTGCTGTACACAGAATATGCATTAGATAGCGAACCACATCAATCAGGATAATATACAAGGCTTCTACTGTACACAGAATATGCATTAGACAGCGAACCACATCAATCAGGATAATATACCAGGCTTCTACTGTACACAGAATATGCATTAGACAGCGAACCACATCAATCAGGATAATATACAAGGCTTCTACTGTACACAGAATATGCATTAGATAGCGAACCACATCAATCAGGATAATATACAAGGCTTCTACTGTACACAGAATATGCATTAGACAGCGAACCACATCAATCAGGATAATATACCAGGCTTCTACTGTACACAGAATATGCATTAGACAGCGAACCACATCAATCAGGATAATATACCAGGCTTCTACTGTATACAGAATATGCATTAGACAGCGAACCACATCAATCAGGATAATATACCAGGCTTCTACTGTATAATGTACCGTACTAACTCTGCCACAGAATGTACTACACACCGAGTAGTTACACAATAACAGATGACATTTATAGGATGTTTAATCCGGTAGTCATACCGCCTACATACCGGTAGTCATACCGCCTACATACCGGTAGTCATACCGCCTACATACCGGTAGTCATACCGCCTACATACCGGTAGTCATACCGCCTACATACCGGTAGTCATACCGCCTACATACCGGTAGTCATACCGCCTACATACCGGTAGTCATACCGCCTACATACCGGTAGTCATACCGCCTACATACCGGTAGTCATACCGCCTACATACCGGTAGTCATACCGCCTACATACCGGTAGTCATACCGCCTACATACCGGTAGTCATACTGCCTACATACCGGTAGTCATACCGCCTACATACCGGTAGTCATACCGCCTACATACCGGTAGTCATACCGCCTACATACCGGTAGTCATACCGCCTACATCTATTATCATAGGAGGGAAAATATAAACCACCACTTACGACTAATATAAATATAAACCACCACTTACGACTAATATAAATATAAACCACCACTTACGACTAATATAAATATAAACCACCACTTACGACTAATATAAATATAAACCACCACTTACGACTAATATAAATATAAACCACCACTTACGACTAATATAAATATAAACCACCACTTACGACTAATATAAATATAAACCACCACTTACGACTAATATAAATATAAACCACCACTTACGACTAATATAAATATAAACCACCACTTACGACTAATATAATATAAACCACCACTTACGACTAATATAAATATAAACCACCACTTACGACTAATATAAATATAAACCACCACTTACGACTAATATAATATAAACCACCACTTACGACTAATATAAATATAAACCACCACTTACGACTAATATAAATATAAACCACCACTTACGACTAATATAAATATAAACCACCACTTACGACTAATATAAATATAAACCACCACTTACGACTAATATAAATATAAACCACCACTTACGACTAATATAAATATAAACCACCACTTACGACTAATATAAATATAAACCACCACTTACGACTAATATAAATATAAACCACCACTTACTACTAATTGGGGAGAATGAGGACTGTTAAGGGGGGTGACCTGCTTTTTGTTATTTCTGTCCTTTTCTCTGTCTCTGGCTTGTATCCACTCAGCCCCATTTAGCCAACTATTTTAAGACGTTTATCCCCATCTAGGTGTCGATTTCTTCCTGGCGAGCGATAGCGAGCCAGCATTATATGAAGAAATCCGGCTTCGCCGGAGACATTTTTCTATCGAAAAATGTACAAATTTAGCCTGCTGTCAAACAAAAATAAAAAATATGCTGGCTCACTACCGCTCACCAGTAAAAAATTGACACCTGGATGGGGATAAACGTCTTAAAACAGTAGGCTGAATGGGGCCAAATGGATACAAGCCAGAGAAAGGATTTCATCCTTTATTTTTGTTCATAAATATATTTGGTGCACTCTGATAAGTATTTACCTTAAAAGAACAGGCACCATACATAAAAATACTCAATTCAGTAAAAAATGGGTGACGGGACAGAATTCATATAAATTGGTCTAATGAGCAAAACGTTTAATCTAATGTTCAATAATGAGCAAAACGTTTAATCTAATGTTCAATAATTTCACTCCCAACACCAAACACCTCCCAATGAAATTAATGAAAGCATGTGATCCTACCGGGATTCGAACCTGGGTTACCACATACAGATCTTAAACACTCTACACCTTCAAGACAGTTATAAGTTCAGCACATGACCACGATTGATATCCATTTATCGAATACTGAATATTTATATAATCATGTACTGTACCCATTTGCAATATTTATATAATCATATACTGTACCCATTTGCAATATTTATATAATCATATACTGTACCCATTAATACCCATTTGCAATATTTATATAATCATATACTGTACCCATTTGCAATATTTATATAATCATGTACTGTACCCATTTGCAATATTTATATAATCATATACTGTACCCATTTGCAATATTTATATAATCATGTACTGTACCCATTTGCAATATTTATATAATCATATACTGTACCCATTTGCAATATTTATATAATCATGTACTGTACCCATTTGCAATATTTATATAATCATGTACTGTACCCATTTGCAATATTTATATAATCATATACTGTACCCATTTGCAATATTTATATAATCATGTACTGTACCCATTTGCAATATTTATATAATCATATACTGTACCCATTTGCAATATTTATATAATCATGTACTGTACCCATTTGCAATATTTATATAATCATGTACTGTACCCATTTGCAATATTTATATAATCATATACTGTACCCATTTGCAATATTTATATAATCATGTACTGTACCCATTTGCAATATTTATATAATCATATACTGTACCCATTTGCAATATTTATATAATCATATACTGTACCCATTTGCAATATTTATATAATCATGTACTGTACCCATTTGCAATATTTATATAATCATATACTGTACCCATTTGCAATATTTATATAATCATGTACTGTACCCATTTGCACTATGAATAACCTAATGTTTAAGGGGAGATTTCCACTTGAGGGATTTTTTTCTGGACCCGTTTCTCCCTCATGTTTAGCCCCATTGCTTTTGAGATTTTAAGACGTTCGCTCAAGTAGTTTTGACATTTTAAGACATTTTGCCCCATTTATGTCAATTTTAAGACCTTTCGTGCCATTAAGGTGTCTATTTCTTCCTGGCGAGCGATAGCGAGCCTGTAATTTAAGAGCAACCGGTCTCCGGCCGGGACATTTTTCTACCGAAAAATGTACAAATTTATCTTGAAAGGGGGTCTAGGGAGTGTAATTTTAAGCTTGATGAAAACGTAGGGAACAAACTAAATACCTCCCCTTAAGCGAAAGGAAAAACAATATTTTATGGGGCACAGATCACTTAGGACCGACCTCGCTACGAAATATTCTTGAACCTATTGATAATCTAAATTAAATTAATTTCATTCCCAACACCAAACGCCTCTCAATAAAATGAATGAAAGCATGTGATCCTGCAGGGATTCGAACCTGGGTTATCACATACAGATCTTAAAGACTCTAACCATTACACCTTCAAGACAGTTATTATACAGATATTAGTTATTGATTCAAAAGTCTAACCATTACACCTTCAAGACAGTTATTATACAGATATTAGTTATTGATTCAAAAGTCAGTATCTTGGTTATATATATATTAGTTTGTTAAAATCATATTTAATATTACCTATTTGTATTGCTGGGGATAGTATATAATATTACCTATTTGTATTGCTGGGGATAGTATTTGTATTGCTGGGGATAGTATTTGTATTGCTGGGGATAGTATTTGTATTGCTGGGGATAGTATTTGTATTGCTGGGGATAGTATTTAGATTGGATCATCATTGGTGATCCATCCGTGACGTCATGAGTTTTCTATATGATTAATTTCAAATATTTGCATTTATTTAATCGGTTAATCTAGGCTTAACACACCGTTGGTTGTATGGGATATGCAATGCTTTTGTTTATATTTCAATAGTGTAGAATCCACTGTGTATGTGTCAGTGGTCCTTTACTGATAAAGAACATATTTTCAATATTGTAACCCAATATCTACAGAGTATCCGATTAGACACGATCGAAGGATTTGGTGAATTCCACTTACAGTGTATGCAATAAAAATGTGAGGATGTGGAAGAGTAGGCTATATAACACAATACCGAGAGGAAGTAATCAGTGCCGCTGGCTATGAACAGCAGACTTCACAATCCATCATAGCTTGGGGAGGATCAAAATACTGTAGTTACATGTCAAAACGGCCACACTCATAAACGGACACTAACTCCCAACCTAACCTTACTCAATTTAATGTAAACTTAATTTATCCCAACCATAAGTAACCTAACCTAACATACCACAACCTAACATAACCAAGCCTTGTCTAATCTAACCTAACGTAATCTAGGGTGTTTAGGATTGTGACTGAGAGTAGCTATATTGACCTGCTTCCGACCATATTGGCTACTTGTAGTCAAACTGGCCATACTCCAAAACGGACACCGATATAATATAAGAACATAAGAAAAATAGAAATCTGCAGAAGGCCTCTTGGCCCATACGAGGCAGACCTGTTCTTCCTTATATCCCTATTAGTTCTTTATCTACACTAAAATCATCTGCCATTACAAAGTTCCCCTTACACTTCATCTATATTATAGCTACCGGTACCTAAGAACATCACCCACTACAACCTACAGTATATACTACACAGATTATAGCTACCGGTACCTAAGAACATCACCCACTACAACCTACAGTATATACTACACAGATTATAGCTACCGGTACCTAAGAACATCACCCACTACAACCTACAGTATATACTACACAGATTACCTATCTATATTATAGCTACCGGTACCTAAGAACATCACCCACTACAACCTACAGTATATACTACACAGATTATAGCTACCGGTACCTAAGAACATCACCCACTACAACCTACAGTATATACTACACAGATTATAGCTACCGGTACCTAAGAACATCACCCACTACAACCTACAGTATATACTACACAGATTACCTATCTATATTATAGCTACCGGTACCTAAGAACATCACCCACTACAACCTACAGTATATACTACACAGATTATAGCTACCGGTACCTAAGAACATCACCCACTACAACCTACAGTATATACTACACAGATTATAGCTACCGGTACCTAAGAACATCACCCACTACAACCTACAGTATATACTACACAGATTATAGCTACCGGTACCTAAGAACATCACCCACTACAACCTACAGTATATACTACACAGATTACCTATCTATATTATAGCTACCGGTACCTAAGAACATCACCCACTACAACCTACAGTATATACTACACAGATTATAGCTACCGGTACCTAAGAACATCACCCACTACAACCTACAGTATATACTACACAGATTATAGCTACCGGTACCTAAGAACATCACCCACTACAACCTACAGTATATACTACACAGATTATAGCTACCGGTACCTAAGAACATCACCCACTACAACCTACAGTATATACTACACAGATTATAGCTACCGGTACCTAAGAACATCACCCACTACAACCTACAGTATATACTACACAGATTATAGCTACCGGTACCTAAGAACATCACCCACTACAACCTACAGTATATACTACACAGATTATAGCTACCGGTACCTAAGAACATCACCCACTACAACCTACAGTATATACTACACAGATTATAGCTACCGGTACCTAAGAACATCACCCACTACAACCTACAGTATATACTACACAGATTATAGCTACCGGTACCTAAGAACATCACCCACTACAACCTACAGTATATACTACACAGATTATAGCTACCGGTACCTAAGAACATCACCCACTACAACCTACAGTATATACTACACAGATTACCTATCTTAAAGCTATTGATGTTAGGATGTTACTAGGCATATTATATATACGTTGCTAGTTCTGTGTGTGCGTGTGTGTACTTACTCTAGTTGTATTTGTAGGAGATAGCATGCTCGTTAATTCCCGCCTCCCAAAACATGATTGTCGTTCTGTTCTTTGAAACTATGCAACGAAGGTGCGGACACTACTTTGGCTGGCATGCTATTCCACCCCATGATCGATTTACTTGTGAATCATTTACGTTTTAAGTCTGACGCATTCTTAGGCAGATTTAGTTTATAACTATGTGCCCTTGTTCGGTTCCGTCTATCCCTCTATGAAATTAGTATCATCCACCTTGTCAATTTCCCTTACTATCTTGTATATTTGGATCTGTTCTCCTCTCTTTCTCCTCTGCTCTAATGTGGGCGATTTTTGCATGTATTCGTTAGTTTTCTAGTTTCTTCCCTAGACCTCCATCAAATTTAAAAAAAACATCCATTAGATCCCCCTTTTAGATTAATTTCTACATTTTTCGGTAGAAAAATTTCCCGGCCGAAGGCCGATTCTTCCAAACATTACAGGCTCTCTATCGTTCGCCAGGGAAAAAATCGACACCTAAATAGAACGAAAGGTCTACTAAATATTGACGAAGAAATGGGGCGAAAGGTCTTAAAATCAACTAACTAATGGGGCAAACATCTTAACATCTGAAAACTAATGGGGCTAAATATGAGGGAGAAAGTGGTCCAGAAAACCGGCCCATCCCCCCCTTAAGTCTTTCTTCATAACTCTTACCTTCAAAGCCCGGGATAATTTTGGTTGCTGCCCTCCAAACCCTCTCAATCTTGTGTGTGTGTGTGTGTGTGTGTGTGTGTGTGTGTGTGTGTGTGTGTGTGTGTGTGTGTGTGTGTGTGTGTTGTTGTTGATCCCTCTCACTTGTCTTACCTTCAGTAGCTAGCATATCATCATCCCTGTAGCCTTCATGGATTCCTAGAACCATAACATGTGTCCATAGATATGTTTATACTTCCTTTTTCTAACCATGGATATAGTAATGTCAAATATACCGACTTGTTCTTTTTACACATAGACACACACTTGGTTGTGGAAGTTAGATGGCCCTTTAAACTAGTATACACTATCTATATATTATCTATATCTATATATTATCCTTAACTATTACGAAATATGACGAAACATTATCAAAAAGTGAGCATATAAAATATTATCATGAAAAATAACATTTCAATTGTACATCACTCTTGCATGAAATATGTATAGCCTAAAGATAAACGGCCACATCCTTCAGAGGTAAAAACTAATTACTCTGCCTCTCACAACCCACACAGCACCGGCGGTCTACAGCTGGCTGACTGGCATCATGAAACCGCAGGGAAGGGGATAATCTCTAAAATATTACAGCTCTTGGGTGTCTGGCCGCTCATGCAAGACCATAAAACGCAGATCCGACCTTGGAGCATCACCACCACAGAAAACCAGGCCAGGGGAGACACTGCTAGATCAACTCAAGGCCACCTCTGGTCCGTGGAGCTTGCAACCTTATTTAACCATCCTAAACGCCATACACTTCCATGCATGGTTGGTTGGGTGTGGCGTGATGGATGCTAGTGTGTTAGTGGGCCTCTGCTTTCATAGCCTTGTGTAATCTGATGACGGAGAAGCTTGGAATGTGACCGTGTGATGACAGCCTAGGACAAAATTGGTGGTGCGTTAACTGAAGTATGTGTTTAGATTTTTGAGGTTGGGACGTGGCTGCAGGTTGCAATTTTGTGGTTATGCTGCTAGTGAGTCCGGTAGTGACCATTGAAAGCGTCTAGCTCTATTCTTCAAAAAACATTAAAATATGTCTTTTGTGTGTGTGTTTGTGTTTGCATTTGAATGACAATAATATGAGAGTGCTTACAATCTGTTACTCACTAATCAAACACAAATATTTAGTAATAGAGTTATCCATTTACTAGTACAAGATACGAAAAAAAAATCCAATTTTAAGTATAGCCTTGAGGGTGATGATTTTTATCAGTTTTCGCAATATTTCCCCCGAATTTCCCCTATCTCCGACTAGAGAAATTATTATTTAAATTACAGACCTTCCTATAACATAGCTAGGCCGATATTTACTTATGTCAGAGGGTTTTCTTCTCTCAATCGGAAATTTGAATAGGCTAGTTTCCAGACCTACCGAATAGTGTTGTTATGCAGGCCTAGCTAGAGCCGCTAGACAATATTGAGTAATGATGTGAAGATTGAAATTGAACTGCTATCCACACTTTCGTTCTTCTTCCTTTTCTTGATATGAAAGTTATCCAGTATATAATAATTCGGTAATAATCCTGGAAAAATATATTTCAAAAACGAATTCGTTAGTACGGTTAATTATGTTAATTTGAATATAATACATGATAATTCCCCATGGACAAGTACGGTAAATTGTGTTAATTTGAATATAATACATGAGAATTCCCCATGGACAAATGTTTTGCGACAGCTTTGTACAATGATAATGCAGATTAAAGTAGGCGTATATATCAGCGGTTAACGAAACATTAGCGCAAATCTAGTTTGAAGTCTATGGATATCCTCCTCAAGGTTTCACATCTTTATTTCTGTTTTCAAAAGGCATTGGTACAGTATAGGAGAGGGAGAATAGGCCTATATACTGTATATATAAATATATATATATATATATATAAATATATATATATATTTTTTTTTTTTTTTTTTTTTTTTTTTTTACTCTCACCGAGATTCGAACCACGGACAATCAGGACGAGTCAATGCTATAATCCACTTGTGACGCTCACCGCTTCCCCCAGAACCGCATGGCTTACTCGCTAGGACTCGCCAGGGCAGAGAATGTAGCTACAGTCTACCTATCATTGTGTACTTTCCTTCTCGAGAAAGCTTGTGTTGCAGACAGTTCAGAACTGTTCTTTGTTTTCGTCTGTCACAATCCTTTCTATTTTATTTAGTCAATTGAAAGTATTGTGTTAAGTAGTTGAATGATGGGAAGGCGAGAGAGAGAGAGAGAGACCAGGTGGTGTGACTTGGTGGTGAGTGTGGCGCGTGGCTGGCCCCCTTACATAGGCCTCGCGGCATTCGTTGCCTCCTGCCTAACACGGCCTACTAGGCGGCTGCTTACTGGGCGACTGTCGCACGCCCTCGTGCCATTCCTGCGAACTGGGACTCCAGCCATGCGGTCCCTGGAAATATCCTGGTCAGATCCGTCCCAGACAGCATACTCTAAGCATCTCCCATGAACTGTTCCACACTCTTGTCTTAGAATCTTTCTCTCCTACTGCCTCTATCATTTCCACTACTTCCTCACCTTTTATTAATATCAATCCCCCTCTGGTTCCCTGCATCCACACCTTGAATTGGTGGCCAGACTGTATTATATGCTGGATCTCACATTTCTTATGTACTAGGCTAAGGTTGAAGATAGTTGTTGTCTTTTTGGGAGATTGTATTGCTCGGACTGTCTCCATCAATCACTAATGTTTCTACAGGGTTAAATAATGCTAGACTAGGGATCAGGTACCTTGCTGTTGGTGTTTTCACTGTGTGTAGGCTACTTTTGAGCTGCACGACACTACGGATTCTGTGGGTTACCTGGGTGGATCTTTTGTCTGTGTACCTTGGAGTTTAGACTGTGTAGTGCGTGAGGGCTGCTTGCCTAATCCACCCAACACTGTTCTAACTCTATTTGCTTTTACTTTTGAGGGTCGCCAGGAGGATACTCAATACTTATGATCGAGAATCCTCAAGAGAGCACCCCTTCATATTAACGTAATCAGGCCGCACAGACCCAAGGTCCACACTAGGCTAGGAGCTGCCTTGCTCCACCAGAATTCTGTACCTTTGCGCATCCCAGCTAGACTTTATTAACCTGGGTAGACATTAGCTGGATTAGATCATATACTCTTTTATGCATACCCATTATTTCTACACAAGCATTTTGAGGTCTAGGTTGCTGTAGAGAGACACAACCAGCATAGACCAGTTTTGTTAATAGGAGTACTACTTTTTCGTGGCGAGCATTATTACTGTTGCACCGCTTATAATATCCTTGTGTCCAATAACATTATAGGTCCAGCCTTTTTGTGTATTTAGCCTACACGTGCATTGTCCTGCCTCCTGCTATTTTGTGGTTCCATTTCCGATACGTTCTTCTTAGTAGCATCCGACATTATTCAGAAGATTCTTTGTTCGGTGCTTGAGGACTTTACAACACTTTCTTTCATAAAGGAGTGACAGATATTATTGATTACAGTAATGATAAGTAAACCTTCTTCTTGTTTGCATTAGATCACTCTTGTGATTTAATTAAGTTAACTATCTTTTCCTTGTGTACCATAACTAAGCAACCATATATTATAGGTAATAGGCTGTTCAGAGAACATCAGCCTATAGTAGAAGCACATAGATACTGAGACCTAAGATACCCCGCTATCGCAGATATAACTCTGGAGGGTATATGTGTTCTTTGTTCGACGGGATTATATATCAGGGGTTGGATCTAGCGTTTCCGTTGTTGAATTTATGCCAGTCTAGTCCAATGCATAAGAGCCACTGATTTATACGAGACCCGATCGTAACAAATGGCGACCTAGCTCAGGATTTGGTGAACTGATATATAATTGCAGGTTATTGTGCAGATTTTTCTCTCAGTTTAGGCAGTGAACATTTGTTGATTTTGTGGAATATTTTTTGAGGACATGCAAGAATTATTTTTTTAGCAAAGTAATATAGCACTTAAGCTGTCTCCGAGAATTGTTTATTGTGAATATTGTGGTATAAGAGTTTGGGGTACTTCTTTTTTGTGTATCAAAGTGAAAAATCTTCAGTGAGCATCATGTCTTATAGCGGATCAGTGCAGGATGAGGACACAGTACGTGATGTAGAAGCTGAGGAGCAGCAGCATGGGCAGGTTGTTAACTTGGTGAACAGTGAGGAGGATGCAAGGAATTTTTTACAATGGCCTGTTACTTCCGACCGGTTGGTGGGTATAAATCGGTACGGTCTCCAGTGCTTAGCCGCAGCTATCGGTCATGTATGTACTAGTGGCATGACCAAGGATGACCTGATGACGTGTGTGCTGGGTGGGGTGACTGGCGTACGAGGTAGGGTGAGTGCTCAGAGCCCTTTGGCCGAGCCTCCCCTTCACTCGACTCCCAATCCTCCTATTGGAGTACCGACCCTGAGCACGCTTCCGCAGGTGGGTAGTGACTGGCAGGGTGGTTTGCCCCTGGGGGGATCACCGGGTATTTCTAACATCATTGCATCTCCTCCTCCTCAAGGTTTGACCTTTACCTTTGGATACCTTTGGATGTGTTCGCCGCTCCTCTAGCGGCACCAAGGAGCGCGACGCCCCTCATTATGGGTGGTGATTTGGTGCAGTAGACTGTTTGAAGCGACAGCTCGCTCCCTTGCGAGGATGGGCTCGTCTGGCACTTTTTGCAGTTCGACATCTAGGGCTCTCTTGAAGTTGTCTAACGAGATGTCCCTCATGTCTCTTACTCGCCGTGGGAGTTTGTTGAAGAGACGTGGGCCTCTGTGTGATAACCAGCCCTCTTGCAGAGAGCCCATAGCACCCCTGTTATTTATCCGGGGGATTTCGCATTCCCAGCCTCTCCTATCACTGAATTTCATGACTATCGGAGTATGTAGGTTTGGTACTAAACCCTCTGCGATTTTCCATGTGTATATTATTAGGTAACGTTCTCTTCTACGTTCCAGTGAGTACAGATTCAGTGCTCTTAAACGCTCCCAATAGTGTAGATGTTTTATCGAACTTATATGCGAAGTGAAATTTCTTTGTACACTCTCTACGTCATTTATTTCACCTGCTTTGTATGGGGATGTTAATACGCTACAGTATTCAAGCCGCGGTAGCACTAGAGATTTGAAGAGCGTTATCATAGGCAATTCACCGCGTGTTTTAAAAGTACGCAGAATCAAACCCGTTAGACGTTTCGCAGCCGCCACTTTGACCTGGTTATGTACTTTGAAACCCATATTTTCAGACATTAATACCCCAAGGTCTTTCACACTGTCTTTCCGTTCTATTATGTGGTTAGATTCTGTTAAGTAATTTGTAATTTCTTTAACACCATTATTATCTCCGTACCGTATTAATTGGAATTTTTCCTCATTGAATTGCATGTTGTTTTCCCTGGTCCACTGGAACACTACATTCATGTCTTCCTGCAGTCGGCCCGTGTCCTCTTGTGTGTTTACTATCTTGCTTAATTTTGTGTCATCAGCAAAAGACGACACCGTACTGTGTCTGGTGTTGGTATCTATGTCGCAAATTAGTATGAGGAACAGAAGGGGTGCTAGCACTGTTCCTTGGGGCACTGAGCTTTTGACATCCGAAGGCTCAGAAGTGACTTGGTTTACTGCTACCGATTGTTTTCGGTTTACGAGGAAATTGTATATCCACCGTCCGATTTTCCCAGTTATACCTTTTGCTTTCAGTTTGTGGGCTATTATACCATGGTCACATTTATCAAATACCTTAGCAAAATCGGTGTAAATGACATCCACGTTTTTCTTTTCTTCTAGCGCTTTAAGAATTTTGTCATAGTGTTCCAAAAGTTGTGAGAGACATGATTTTCCCGCTCTGAACCCATGTTGACCGGTGTTGTGTAGTTCATTTGTCTCCATGAATGTTGAAATTTTGCTTCGCAGGACTCGCTCGAAAACTTTAATGATGTGAGAGGTTAGAGCTACCGGGCGGTAGTTTTTTGGTAGTGCTTTACTCCCTCCTTTATGCAGTGGGGCAATTATTGCGTTTTTCAAGCAATCTGGTATGTCACCAGTGTCTAGACTCCTTCTCCACATTATAGCCAGGGGTTTTGAGAGGTTTTCCTTACATTTTTTCATTAGGATCGAATTCCATGAGTCCTGGCCTGGTGCCGAGTTGGATGGCATGTTGGAAATGGCCTCTTCTATGTCTTTTGGACCGAAATCAATATCCAGCATCTGAGGGGTTTCCGTGGGGGAGGTTTCCATGAAAAATATATTTTGGTCTCTGATGACTTTTGTTTCATCAGGCTCACTGAATGCCATTTCATATTGCCTGCTTAAGAGTTCGCTCATTTCCTTTTTGTCCCCTGTGAAAGAGCCGTCCCCTTTGCTCAGTGGGCCGATGTTTGATGTTGTTTTAGCCTTTTGTTTGGCGTATGAAAAGAAGTATTTGGAATTTTCCTTTATACCTGCAATAGCTTTCCTCTCCTCTTCCATATGTTGTAGTTCATATGATATTCTTAGCCTTTGTTCAATTTCCACAATTTCTCTATCTATTTCGACCTTTTGCCTATCCTGTAGATTTTGATGTGTGCGTCTTTGTGCGAGTAATTTTCTTCTTCTGTACAGCCTCCTCCTTTCCCGATCTTGTTTGCTTCTTCGTTTGGTTTGTCTTGCAGGTATATGGTGGCTACAGATTTGGGTCATGGTTTCTGTTATTAAGACTAGACATTCTGCTGGTGTCAGGTTATCCATTAAATCTTCCCAGTCTATTTCCTCCATTTCTTGATTTACCTCTTCCCACCTAATGTTTTTGTTATTGAAGTTAAATTTACTGAAGGGGCCGGTTTTTGTTCTCCATTCTGAGGTTGTCTGTACACTTTCTAAGGTTGTTTTGATCTCAATTAATTTATGATCTGAGTATGTTGCGTCCGATATGTTAATGCTGTGTACTAGAGAGTCGTTGTTAGTGAAGACCAGGTCTAAGATATTGTTTTCCCGTGTGGGTTCAGCAATATGTTGGGTAAGACTAAAAAAATCACAAAGTTCAAAAAGCTCTCTCGTATTAGTATTTGCTTCTCCGGTGTTATTTGCCACTAACTGGTTTTCTAGTTGTCTCCATTAATGTTTGGTAGGTTAAAGTCTCCTAGCCATATAATATTTGGTGTTGGGTTCCCCAGGGTTTCCACTTCTGATTTTATTTTGTTGAGCTGGGTTTTGAATTCTTCTCGGGATGAGTCTGGAGGCCTGTATGTAACAATAACTGCTAAATTTAGGGGTTCTATTTTAACTCCAAGTATTTCCACCACTTCATTACTGTTATTTAGGAATTCAGTACATATCAGTGAGTCATGTATGTACAAGGCTACACCTCCATGTGATCTATGCGTCCTGTCCGCCCTATGTAGGTTGTAACCAGGAATCCATACCTCACTATCTTCCTGATCTTTAATGTGAGTTTCTAATGTGAGTTTCTGTGAGAGCCGCAAATATAGCGTTTCCTTCTTCTAGCAGGCCCCTAATAAATGGTACTTTGTTCGTGGTTCTATTTTTTAGTCCTTGGATATTTGCAAACAAGATTGGGGAGGGATTGTTTGGACCCCGGAGATGCTCTTTCAGCTCGAGCTAGCTAAGATGGAAGAAAGAAAAGAGCTAGCTAAGATAGAAGAGAGAAAAGAGCTAGCTAAGATAGAAGAGAAAAAAGAGCTAGCTAAGATAGAAGAGAGAAAAGAGCTGGCTAGGATGCAGCAACAGACGAGGGAAGCTGAGCTTAGGACTGAACTAGAATCTACAAGATACTGTGCCGACATGGATTTAGAGAAGTCTCGTGTTGAGACGACGGGACAGCGACTCGGTACTGGAAACCGTGCGCATGATCAGTCTCTGTCGCACCTTCTCAAACTGGTCCCTGTATTTGACGAGTCTGGTGTCACGGAGTTTTTCAATAGATTTGAGAAGAAGTGCCGGGAGCATCAGTGGCCTGAAGTTAAGTGGGCGGCCCTTGTGTCATCTAGACTCGTAGGTAAGGGGCTCAGGGCTTACGATGCACTGCCTTTGGAGTCCTGCATTGTTTATGAGGAGCTCAAGGAGGCTGTCCTGCGGGCATATGAGCTACAACCCGAGACATATAGGTTAAAGTTCCGGGGTGTGACTAAGGGGCGAGACAGTACCTTCTTGGAGCACGCCCGGGACCTGTCCGACGCTATGGGAAACTGGCTCAGATCAGAGAAGACAACTACGTTTGATGAGATGAAACAGTTGATTCTTCTAGAGCAGTTTTATAAGTGTACGGGTGGCGACTTGACTTTAAACCTTAAAGAGAAGAACCCAAGAACTCTCGTAGAAGCAGCAGAGATGGCTGATCGTCGGTTGTCACTAATTCGGGGGTGCGGCTCGGCACAGAGAAACGATGCAGGCATTAAGGAGCGTTACCCTCCACCTCCCCGGAATATGGACACACATAAATTTAAAAGCAATGACACCAAGACTGATCACAAACCTAGCACCGCCCCGTTTAAGAAGGGTCAGGGGACTTTTACACCTCAGTATAAGTCCAAGGGGAAATTTGAGTGTTATCACTGTCACAAAGAGGGGCACATGGCAAAAGCTTGTCCGAGCAGACCTCCCACGGCGGCTGTGTCATTGGCTCACAGCATTGGGGTGTTCCAGAAGTCTTCTGTGTTTGCTGGAGGCATAAGATCAGAGGATGGAGCACCGCCAGTGAAGAAGGATCCGGAAGGCTCGAACCCTGTCCGCGATGCCTTTTGCGACCATAGAGGGCATGGCTGCGTGAAGTGGGGGGGCAAGAAGCACAGGGTACAGCTTTTGCGTGACACAGGTGCCTCTCAGACACTCTTGAAGAATTTCACTGGTAGACCCATAAACGCGGCGCGGGTAGTTGTGGTGCAGGGAGTTAATGCAACTAGGTCATACCCGCTTGTTAGAATGGAGCTTGAAGTTGACGGTGTGACTCGCGAACTGGATGTGGGAATCGTGGAGAAATTGCCTGTTGGGGGCGTCGACCTCCTTCTCGGCAATGACTTTGCGGTGCCTGCTTCTAAGGTTTCACCCTTAGTCGATGCCGAGGAGCCGGCCGACGTGAGTAGGGAGGAACAGGAGTGGGTTGAGAAGTGTCAGGTGCAACCAATGGCGTGTGTTGTAACCAGATCTATCACATTCAGGGAGTCACAGCCTAACCAACAGTCTTCAAATAAGCGGAGGAATGGTCACGAGGAGGTGCTGAAAGCTGATACGGTGGAGAGTCTAGTACCAGCAGCGCTTCTCGGGGACTCAGTATTAACACCGTTATTAGAGTCTGGAGAAGCACCACCACCTGTCACTGAGAGTGTAGAGGCAGGGCTTAAAGAGACTCAGAGGCAGCAACGGTATACACGGAGAGAGCAACGGGATGCAAAGTTTGATGTTGGGGGAGGGCATGAGTTGTTCCGCAAACACTTAGACAGGCTAGCTCCCTCAGATATTCGCAAATTGCAGCTAGAAGACCCGGAGGTTCTAAAGTGTAGTGACGGTGCTGTCGAACTTGAGAGTAGAGAACGAATGTTGCGTAGTCTGGAGTTGGCTGGCCGCAATCTGGTAGGCTCTCAGGCCCTCATGAAGGACAGGTACGACCACAAGGTGAAACTCAGGGAGTTTCACGTGGGTCAGGAGGTGTTGATACTACTCCCTCTTGTAGGTCACCCCTTATCCGCAAAGTACGCTGGTCCTTATAGGGTAGCAGAGAAGCTCTCGGACTTAGATTACTTGGTGGCCACTCCAGACAGGCGTAAGAGGAATCAGTTATGTCATGTCAACCTGATGAAGGAGTATGTGAGGCGCCCACCTGATCCTCTCACTGTCCCCGTGATGACTTTCAGCAGTCAAGGTGGAGAAGGAGAACGGGATAGTCATGCGCAGGTGGATGACAACTGGGATTATCATGTTTCTGCAGATCAGTGGGCGGGAAACACGGGACAGGCGGCTCATGAGGCTTTGCAACACCTACCTGAGCAACAGCGTGTGGCTGTCGAGCGCCTATTCTGTTTATAACCTACTGTATTTGCGGAACACCCAGGCCTCACTATTCATGAGGTGCACGACGTTGACGTCGGAGACCACCCACCCTTCAAATCAGTGCCCTATAGGGTGCCCCCTATTAAACTTCCGGCCCTCCGGGCGGAGTTGGAGTATATGTTGCAACAGGGACTGATCGAGAAGGGGGCGGTAAAGTGGACATCTCCCGTAACGCTGCAACCTAAGCCGGATGGCAAGGTGCGCTTCTGTGTTGATTACCGCAGGCTAAACGGCTTGACTCCCACCAACCCATATCCTCTTCCCCGGGTCGATGACTGTGTAGACAAGATTGGCAGGGCCAAGTTCTTGACCAAGGTGGACCTGGTAAAAGGTTACTGGCAGGTGCCTTTGTCTGAACGGGCGAAAGAGGTGTGTGATTTTGTGGTGGATGGTGCTACATATCGTTGTAATGTCATGCCGTACGGTCTAAAGAACGCACCAGCGACCTTCCAAAGCTTGATGAACGAGTTAGTGGCTGACATTCCGAACTGTACCGTGTACCTGGACGACGTCATTATCTACGATGACGATTTCAAGAGCCACTGTGAACATGTAGAATCCCTATTTAAGAAATTAAGCGAGGCAAACTTGGTGGTCAACCTGGGAAAGTGTGATTTTGTGTGGGCTACCGTGCAGTATCTGGGGTTCATGGTGGGTTTGGGCCAGGTGTGCCCCCCACAGAACAAGATATTGGCTATTAACCACTTCCCCAGGCCGTCCACCAAGAAGCAGATCATGAGGTGTTTGGGCATGATTGGTTACTACCGCCGCTTAATAAAGGGCTATTCTACTGTGCTGGCTCCTCTGACGGACCTATTGGCCAAAGATAGAAAGTTTAAGTGGGCGCCTGAGTGTGAGAGGGCTTTTTTGCTAGTAAAACACCTGTTGTGTACTCACCCAATCCTCAGGGCCCCAGACTTTAGCCTACCATTCCAGCTGGCAACTGATGCCAGTGGTGTGGGGGCTGGTGCCGTTCTGATGCAATCAGACGAAGATGGGCTGGAGCACCCAGTCAGTTTCTTCTCAAAAAAGTTCACCTCGGCGCAGAAGAACTATTCAGTAGTTGAGAAGGAACTGCTGGCGATTGTGCTAGCGCTCAGGCACTTTGAGGTGTATGTTCCAGCCTATGGACCAGTTGTGGTGATCTACACCGACCATCACCCCCTCAAGTTCCTGAATCAATTCCATAACCGGAATATGAGGCTGACCAGGTGGTCATTAATGTTGCAGGAATACAACCTAGACATACGCCATATTGCCGGTTCTGAGAATGTGATTGCAGATTGCTTATCGAGGGTGGAAGACCCGGGGTAGATCATCACAAGGGTAGCCTCCTACTTTGGTTTGATTAGTATGTTTACGTCTGGTGCTTGTTGGCTCGCGTGCGTAGCCCAGCGTATTGGGTCGTAAAGTAGGAGTTGCTGTGTTGGTATAGAAGAAAAAACTAGGCTGCCCCTGTAGTGCAGCCGCCATAAACATATTAAAAATATAAAAATCCTATAAAAACTCTTTCTTTGATAGTTAAAAAAAAATTAAGTATGTTATAGCAGAAATTCTGAGTTGTACTCCTCTCAGAAGGCTGGGCTAGTGAAGCTCGCTCTTATGAGCATAACTATGTAATTTAATCTATTGTGTTGGGAGGGGTTATTCATTTTTATAATGTGTTATTTTGAAGAGAACTGTGCTTTACATTTCATTGTCGCTGGGTGACTAGGAGTGGCGAATTTTGTATGGGTTCTGCGTGTCAGATTTAGAGCTCATAGTTGGAGCCTCTTAAAAATCTTGGGTGGGGTGTGACGCTCACTGATTCCCCCAGAACCGCATGGCTTACTCGCTAGGACTCGCCAGGGCAGAGAATGTAGCTACAGTCTACCTATCATTGTGTACTTTCCTTCTCGAGAAAGCTTGTGTTGCAGACAGTTCAGAACTGTTCTTTGTTTTCGTCTGTCACAATCCTTTCTATTTTATTTAGTCAATTGAAAGTATTGTGTTAAGTAGTTGAATGATGGGAAGGCGAGCGGGAGAGAGAGAGAGAGAGACCAGGTGGTGTGACTTGGTGGTGAGTGTGGCGCGTGGCTGGCCCCCTTACATAGGCCTCGCGGCATTCGTTGCCTCCTGCCTAACACGACCTACTAGGCGGCTGCTTACTGGGCGACTGTCGCACGCCCTCGTGCCATTCCTGCGAACTGGGACTCCAGCCATGCGGTCCCTGGAAATATCCTGGTCAGATCCGTCCCAGACAGCATACTCTAAGCATCTCCCATGAACTGTTCCGCACTCTTGTCTTAGAATCTTTCTCTCCTACTGCCTCTATCATTTCCACTACTTCCTCACCTTTTATTAATATCAATCCCCCTCTGGTTCCCTGCATCCACACCTTGAATTGGTGGCCAGACTGTATTATATGCTGGATCTCACATTTCTTATGTACTAGGCTAAGGTTGAAGATAGTTGTTGTCTTTTTGGGAGATTGTATTGCTCGGACTGTCTCCATCAATCACTAATGTTTCTACAGGTTTAAATAATGCTAGACTAGGGATCAGGTACCTTGCTGTTGGTGTTTTCACTGTGTGTAGGCTACTTTTGAGCTGCACGACACTACGGCTTCTGTGGGTTACCTGGGTGGATCTTTTGTCTGTGTACCTTGGAGTTTAGACTGTGTAGTGCGTGAGGGCTGCTTGCCTAATCCACCCAACACTGTTCTAACTCTATTTGCTTTTACTTTTGAGGGTCGCCAGGAGGATACTAGATACTTGTGATCGAGAATCCTCAAGAGAGCACCCCTTCATATTAACGTAATCAGGCCGCACAGACCCAAGGTCCACACTAGGCTAGGAGCTGCCTTGCTCCACCAGAATTCTGTACCTTTGCGCATCCCAGCTAGACTTTATTAACCCGGGTAGACATTAGCTGGATTAGATCATATACTCTTTTATGCATACCCATTATTTCTACACAAGCATTTTGAGGTCTAGGTTGCTGTAGAGAGATACAACCAGCATAGACCGGTTTTGTTAATAGGAGTACTACTTTTTCGTGGCGAGCATTATTACTGTTGCACCGCTTATAATATCCTTGTGTCCAATAACATTATAGGTCCAGCCTTTTTGTGTATTTAGCCTACACGTGCATTGTCCTGCCTCCTGCTATTTTGTGGTTCCATTTCCGATACGTTCTTCTTAGTAGCATCCGACATTATTCAGAAGATTCTTTGTTCGGTGCTTGAGGACTTTACAACACTTTCTTTCATAAAGGAGTGACAGATATTATTGATTACAGTAACGTTAAGTAAACCTTCTTCTTGTTTGCATTAGATCACTCTTGTGATTTAATTAAGTTAACTATCTTTTCCTTGTGTACCATAACTAAGCAACCATATGTTATAGGTAATAGGCTGTTCAGAGAACATCAGCCTATAGTAGAAGCACATAGATACTGAGAGTTAAGATACCCCGCTATCGCAGATATAACTCTGGAGGGTATATGTGTTCTTTGTTCGACGGGATTATATATCAGGGGTTGGATCTAGCGTTTCCGTTGTTGCATTTATGCCAGTCTAGTCCAATTTATAAGAGCCACTGATTTATACGAGACCCGATCGTAACAAATGGCGACCTAGCTCAGGATTTGGTGAACTGACATATAATTGCAGGTTATTGTGCAGATTTTTCTCACAGTTTAGGCAGTGAACATTTGTTGATTTTGTGGAATATTTTTTGAGGACATGCAAGAATTATTTTTTTAGCAAAGTAATATAGCACTTAAGCTGTCTCCGAGAATTTTTTATTGTGAATATTGTAGTATAAGAGTTTGGGGTACTTCTTTTTTGTGTATCAAAGTGAAAAATCTTCAGTGAGCATCATGTCTTATAGCGGATCAGTGCAGGATGAGGACACAGTACGTGATGTAGAAGCTGAGGAGCAGCAGCATGGGCAGGTTGTTAACTTGGTGAACAGTGAGGAGGATGCAAGGAATTTTTTACAATGGCCTGTTACTTCCGACCGGTTGGTGGGTATAAATCGGTACGGTCTCCAGTGCTTAGCCGCAGCTATCGGTCATGTATGTACTAGTGGCATGACCAAGGATGACCTGATGACGTGTGTGCTGGGTGGGGTGACTGGCGTACGAGGTAGGGTGAGTGCTCAGAGCCCTTTGGCCGAGCCTCCCCTTCACTCGACTCCCAATCCTCCTATTGGAGTACCGACCCTGAGCACGCTTCCGCAGGTGGGTAGTGACTAGCAGGGTGGTTTGCCCCTGGGGGGATCACCGGGTAATTCTAACATCATTGCATCTCCTCCTCCTCCTCAAGGTTTGACCTTTACCTTTGGATGTGTTCGCCGCTCCTCTAGCGGCATCAAGGAGCGCGACGCCCCTCGTTATGGGTGGTGATTTGGTGCAGTAGACTGTTTGAAGCGACAGCTCGCTCCCTTGCGAGGATGGGCTCGTCTGGCACTTTTTGCAGTTCGACATCTAGGGCTCTCTTGAAGTTGTCTAACGAGATGTCCCTCATGTCTCTTACTCGCCGTGGGAGTTTGTTGAAGAGACGTGGGCCTCTGTGTGATAACCAGCCCTCTCGCAGAGAGCCCATAGCACCCCTGTTATTCATCCGGGGGATTTCGCATTCCCAGCCTCTCCTATCACTGAATTTCATGACTATCGGAGTATGTAGGTTTGGTACTAAACCCTCTGCGATTTTCCATGTGTATATTATTAGGAAACGTTCTCTTCTACGTTCCAGTGAGTACAGATTCAGTGCTCTTAAACGCTCCCAATAGTGTAGATGTTTTATCGAACTTATATGCGAAGTGAAATTTCTTTGTACACTCTCTACGTCATTTATTTCACCTGCTTTGTATGGGGATGTTAATACGTTACAGTATTCAAGCCGCGGTAGCACTAGAGATTTGAAGAGCGTTATCATAGGCAATTCACCGCGTGTTTTAAAAGTACGCAGAATCAAACCCGTTAGACGTTTCGCAGCCGCCACTTTGACCTGGTTATGTACTTTGAAACCCATATTTTCAGACATTAATACCCCAAGGTCTTTCACACTGTCTTTCCGTTCTATTATGTGGTTAGATTCTGTTAAGTAATTTGTAATTTCTTTAACACCATTATTATCTCCGTACCGTATTAATTGGAATTTTTCCTCATTGAATTGCATGTTGTTTCCCTGGTCCACTGGAACACTACATTCATGTCTTCCTGCAGTCGGCCCGTGTCCTCTTGTGTGTTTACTATCTTGCTTAATTTTGTGTCATCAGCAAAAGACGACACCGTCCTGTGTCTGGTGTTGGTATCTATGTCGCAAATTAGTATGAGGAACAGAAGGGGTGCTAGCACTGTTCCTTGGGGCACTGAGCTTTTGACATCCGAAGGCTCAGAAGTGACTTGGTTTACTGCTACCGATTGTTTTCGGTTTACGAGGAAATTGTATATCCACCGTCCGATTTTCCCAGTTATACCTTTTGCTTTCAGTTTGTGGGCTATTATACCATGGTCACATTTATCAAATACCTTAGCAAAATCGGTGTAAATGACATCCACGTTTTTCTTTTCTTCTAGCGCTTTAAGAATTTTGTCATAGTGTTCCAAAAGTTGTGAGAGACATGATTTTCCCGCTCTGAACCCATGTTGACCGGTGTTGTGTAGTTCATTTGTCTCCATGAATGGGGGGGGGGGCACTCGTTACCGGCAGCTTTGCCTTTGTCTTCTTCAAAAAACACAACCATAAAACACAAATAATTGACACTTTCTGTTATACGATTTGTGCGAGTGATTTGAACTAGATAAAGTTAGGATATGTGAGGCAAATATTTGTAACGAATCTTTTCAACCAGGAAGATGTAGTCAACCAGTAAGATGAGGACAATAATAGGTATGAATGGAGAGATGTGCAATAAATACAGTAGTATTGGTAGATGAAAGTTACGTGCCTTTATAACTTGACATAATTATACTGTATATTTAGCTTCGCCCTTCTTTTGAGACAGTGGTGATTAGATTGGTAAAGCCCCGGCCTCACGACATACATACATACATACATACATACATACATACATACATACATACATACATACATACATACATACATACATACATACATACATACATACATACATACATACATACATACATACATACATACATACATACATACATATGTATATATATATATATATATATATATATATATATATATATATATATATATATATATATATATATATATATATATAAGGGGAGGTGTGGCGGAGTGGTCTTGCCACTGGACTGGTAATCCAATGGACCCGGGTTCGAATCCCAATATGTCAATGGGAAGATATTATTGGAATGGAATTTGTGCTGTACCTAGTATCAGTGCATTACCACAGCACACCGAAATGCCAAAAAAATACCCTCATTGTTCCCTGATTAAATAGCATTGTATGAATATTCCCATATTCAAAAATATGCTACAAGGGGGCAATGCCTAGTGAGTTCATTGTTCAATAGGTGGCGTTCTGAGAGTGAGGATCCGAGTCTGGGGAATGAGACTGTGAAGCGTAGAGGCGAGAAGGCTTCAGAGATGGAGTTGCTTCGAGCCGTGAAACTTCGCATGTCTCACTCCCTAGACTGGAACAAGACCTCACAGGCCTCACCGTGTTCAGCGGTAGAGTGTAAAGGCTATCAGCCTATGCCCGAGAGGGAGTAGTTGGAATATAGAAACGAAAAAGAAAAACAAATATATATATGTATATATTATGCCAGGGTTTTTACTGGGGTTGTATATTGGTTGTGGTGAGTTCTACCTGACTGGGGAATTCCAAGATCATACAATACAAGCATAGCAGTCAAATAGAGAGAGAGGGAGATTAATACAAAATTAGTTGAAGACCAGCGCATATTTATTGTTAACTAATTTTCTTTTTATTTTTGTTTTCAATATTTCAGACTAATTTTCTTTTTCTAGCACTTAGTACACTCGGGGTACAAGATCAGAATAATGAATGAGTAGGTCAAAATGTTCTCTATTGTAACCAAATGACGGCAGCATATAAAATAGACGAGCGAATCCTGAGGGACATCGTGAAACGTAATTTGACATATACAACAGCCCCCAATATAACATTAACCTAATTATTTACTATAAGAATATAAGTCAACTTAATGAGAAATAACAACACATAAAAAGAAGATATCCTTCAACAATGTGGACGGCCATCGCTCATTTCTTCATCAACCTATCAACTCCGGTGTTCCTCAGGGTTTTGTCCTATCTCCTATTCTCTTTCTAATTTTCATAAATGATCTTCTCAACTGTACATCCAGTCCCATCCATTCATATGCAGACGACTCTACCTTACACCACTCAATTAGTTTTCCAGAACGCCCCAGCCAGCAGTCCCTCAAAAGAAAGTAAACGTAATGAAGCCATAAAATACTTATCTTCTGATCTAGATACTATTTCCAATTGGGGTAGAGAAAACCTTGTTGCATTTAATGCTTCCAAACTCAATTTATCCATCTTACTACCTGTCAGGAACCTCCAGAGGACTATCCCTTATTCTTCAACAATACAAAAATCAACCCTTTATCTTCTCTCAATGTTCTCGTTGTCTCTTTTTCTTCTGCTCTCTCTTGGAAAGACCATATTACCAGTCTCGCTAAGGCAGCCTCCCAGAAGCTGGGTGTGCTCAACCACCTCAAGGGGTTCTTTACCCCTGCACAGCTTCTTGCTATGTACAGGGGCACAGTGCGTCCTTGTATTGAGTATTGTTCACACAAGTGGGGAGGATCCTTTCACACCGCACTCCTAGATAAAGTAGAAAGGAAAGCCTTTCGTATCATTAACTCCCGTCCACTCACCAACTCTCTGTAATCTCTCTCTCTTCGCCGCAATGTTGCATCTCTCTCGCTATTCAATCGCTACTACAATAATCAGTGTTCCTCGGAGCTTTCCCAGTGTATACCACCTCCTCTACGTAGGGTGCGTAGTACCCGCCTTGCAACACAGTCCCACCCCTACTCTGTGCAACTCTCCAACCCAAGAGTGAAATGCTATTATCAGACTTTCTTCTATTCAACTGCTGAGCTCTGGAGCTCTCTCGCAAAATCAGTCTTTCCCTCTTCCTATGACTTAAATTGCTTCAAACTCCGTGTGTCCAGGCATTTTGGCTCGAACGTCCCTTGATTTCGGCCCTGTCACTCTTTGAAATCTGGGGGAGGCACTCGCTGCAGGCAGTTATGCCTTTTGTCTCCCTCATTCACATAGAAAAAAAAAATGCAATGTAGTTGATGAATTATCATGTCCACGCGAAGGTTACAAACTTAGAAAACATGAATGACATTAGCATGACCACTAGGCTACCACACTTATCAGACGACTCACCATGCACCTACTAACAGGCTCTATTAAGGACCATTCGAAACAACAACATACTGTAGTTCCGAAATTACAAGACAACAAATATCAAACACTACTAAGATTGTTAAATACTACAAAGAAAAATAACGGCTCCAAATAGCCGAAGCACTGCTGATCAGAGAGAAACAACCAGCAATAAATAACCAAACCACAGGTATGGATAGAGTTTTAAAACTGTTTAGCCGTAACATAATAACAGAAAACCTCGACACCACCTTAAAGAGCCAATGATACAGCAACTACTATCCTAAACAGTACCCAAACTAATACACATAGAACACAGCCACCACCACAATGAGCCCTTCAATCATCAAATAATAACATAAATAATACCCAGACCAATATAAACAGAAGACAAACACCACAACAACGAACCCTTGATATGCCTAATACTAACACAAATAATACAAATAGAATACCGACACCACAATAACAAACCTTCAAAACAACAAACGAAGACATGAACAATATACAGGTAGACCCACAGAGCAACACAAACCGACACACATACAGTACAATCTCAGAAGTCAGCCTAGTTCCAACTAGCGATGTGATTTTACAAATACACTTTCATGTTACTCAATATTACTTAATTTTAATTCATTTGTTTTATATAATTTATTATAAGTGTTAATATATGCCTTTATATGTGCCATCAATACTGATGATGTGCTAAGATGCACGAAACGTTTATTAAAGAAAATATATAAAAATATGAATTTGAACTCTGGAAATATCATTCACCAACTAAGTGATAGAAACAGAACATTAGTCAGAAACATTTAAAAAACAAAACAAAGAAGACATTAGGGTAAAAATTGAAGAGACCCCGAACAGCCTTAAGAAATTCCGGTAAGAATGGGGTTAGCATTACCCGGGCCTACCTAACAACCTTACCTAACCTATCCTAGTATTATGGGTGGGGGCTGCCGCCCCCACACCCCCGCTGGTTGAACCAAGTGTTAACTAGGTTATATAACTAGTAAAGAGGCTATCCGGGGTCTCTTCAATGTTACCGAAATTAGTTAATAATAAATATGCATTGGTCTTCAATAAACTTTGAATTAATGAAAATATTTTGCCACCATATAATATACAGAGTATATAATTTATATATATATATATATATATATAGGTAATTTTCTTGAAAAGACTCGCAGCCTTATTTGAGAGTTTTTTTGGCCAATTTTTTTTGGCAATGGTAGTTTTGATGCTATTAGTTATAATTCCACTGTGGGAGAAACCCTATATAACCCCATTATCCAACAATCTTAAGATAACTCCCCCCCCCCCCCCCCCCCCCCGATAGTGGGGAGGGCTATGAAGATCAGGGAAAATGTGGGGTTAAAGTAATATAGTAAAATAATGAAGAATAGGAATGTGTGAAATGCCAAAAATGCCACTTTTCCGAAATCCGAGCCAAGTTTTGTCGAAACTTGGCTCGGATTTTCAATAATTTCAGAGACTCCAAAGAGCATTTTCTAAAAATCCGAGCCAAGTTTTGTCGAAAGTTGGCTCGGATTTTGCATAATTTCAGACACTCAAAAGAGCATTTTCTAAAAATCCGAGCCAAGTTTTGTCGAAAGTTGGCTCGGATTTTCAATAATTTCAGAGACTCAAAAGAGCATTTTCTAAAAATCCGAGCCAAGTTTTGTCGAAAGTTGGCTCGGATTTTGCATAATTTCAGACACTCAAAAGAGCATTTTCTAAAAATCCGAGCCAAGTTTTGTCGAAAGTTGGCTCGGATTGTCCATAATTTCAGAGACTCAAAAGAGCATTTTCTAAAAATCCGAGCCAAGTTTTGTCCAAAGTTGGCTCGGAGTTTCCATAATTTCATAGACACAAAAGGTAACTTTGAAAATATGCAAGCAAAGTTTTGTCGAAAGTTGGCTCGGATTTGGCATTAATATCAGAGACACAAAGGGTCACTTTTTATGGTAACATTCAAAGAGATTACACCAGGACTCTTCTTCCCTCTGACCAGGTATAGGCTATCCTAGTGTTTACTATCGTATACCCCTTTGAAAGAACATTAGCCTAACCTAACAACCTGACCTAACCTAACCTAGTATTATGGGTGCCTATACCCCTTTGAAAGGACATTAGCCTAACCTAACAACCTTACCTAACCTAACCTAGTATTATGGGTGCCTATAGCCCTTTGAAAGGACATTATTCTAACCTAACCTAACCTAGTATTATGGGTGCCTATACCCCTTTGAAAGGACATTAGCCTAACCTAACAACCTTACCTAACCTAACCTAACCTAGTATTATGAGTGAGGGCTGCCGCCCCCACACCCCCGCTATTTGACATCTTTAGACAGATTTGTGGTGTATTTGTTAGTACCCAGTACGTGGGATCCAAAAGTAGCCCTTGCATGCCAGCTACTGTGGGTGCATACTACTCAGTACGTGAGATACAAAACGTGACCCATTACGATTCCCGAGCTAGCTGTGGTCCGGCTCCTTTATATTGTGCAGGTTACCTCCACTCCCACAGCATATATTACATTAATAAAATATATGATAATTATCCCGAATAGACTCTCAGCGTTATTATACATCTAAACTTCTTTTGTTGTATATTTTCACTCACTTGCAATTCACTGCCACATGTACTACACTTACCAGTTGCCAAGACTAACTTAGGCTATGCTGAACAAGAAAATCCCATGTAGCTTCCTTGGTTCGCAAAATGTCCCCCAATTTCTGACAGGAGAGACTACAACCTGCACAAGCGGCCATGACAGTTACAAATCTGCCGGGCTGTTTGACGTTTCTGTCAGCTGAGAGAAGGAATGGCAACAATATGCGCCGATTCGTGCGCAAGAGCAAATATATGTAATAATACTAAAACTACAAGGGAAATGGGAAAGAAAAATGCCAGAAAGGATTGAACAAGTACCGGGAAAACTATGAAACAAATACAAGCACAATGTAATGTTGCAAATGTGTATATTAGACATACAGTAACATCTTTGTAGAACATAACACTTTACCGTAGCGAGTGTACTCCATTACGAACACGTCCGTAGCGGAGCTCTCAAGATTGCGGGAGTGAAGAAGAAGAGTTTGTTTACGCGCGGGACTCTATTTTTATCGACATAATCGAGAGTTACAAAACTTATCAAAACTATTCTACCACAACGGAATCTATGTGAGTATATTATAAGGATTCCATAGAGCTTCACTTTCCCTAATAAATTATGTATAATAACACTTGCGAGTCTATTCGGGATAATTATCATAATTCATTTTCTTTTCTAGCTTTTGTAACTCAAAAGCTTAACCTAACCTTTCCTATAGATTCCCATAATCGCCCAGTATATTTATTAAAGGCTAGGTTAGTGAAATGCTAGGTTAGGTTTTTCCAGGTTAAATAGGAATGGGAATTATCCCCAGGCTACCTTTAGGATCAACCTTTCCTGGTACCTGGCGCGGGGTACGAACCTCTGAAGGGAATTTAACCCCCCTAAAAACCCACAGGTTTTGAGATGCCTTGGGTGGGGTTCGAACCCTGGTTAGTGACGCACCACCATCACCACCAGGCCCGCGCGCTAACCCACTGTACTACCACGGACGTACTAAAAGTATAGCAACCTTAGTCCGATTTTTAAGAACCAGGTGATAGTCTTGTGGTGTTATCACGTGATGAGTTTATTGGACTTACCATCTACGACTATTTTACGCTATACCTGACGTCAACTCGGGTTAGTATTATTGTGGGTGCGGGACATTTTCGAGGGCATTACAGTTAGATTGCTTGGTTATTCTATAGCTAGAAATTTGAAACATAAATTTGAAAATATACATTTTGAAAATATTCTCCCGTACCTTGTTTATGTATTTTAGTGATAGATAGGCTACAGTAAGTGTATTCTGAAAGTTTGGGCCAAAAATAATCAGTATTAACGCCTCCAGCGTATTATTGAAAATTACCCTTGCATGTATCATATTAATATATAAAATTGTATCCTGAAAGGTTGGGTTGTAAATTATCAGTAAAAACTCCGCGACTGTCTAATTGAAACTACCCAGGCCACAACCTATATCACCACACATTATCCGGCTACCACCAACAATTGAAACTACCCAGGCCACAACCTATATCACCACACATTATCCGGCTACCACCAACAATTGAAACTACCCAGGCCACAACCTATATCACCACACATTATCCGGCTACCACCAACAATTGAAACTACCCAGGCCACAACCTATAACACCACACATTATCCGGCTACCACCAACAATTGAAACTACCCAGGCCACAACCTATAACACCACACATTATCCGGCTACCACCAACAATTGAAACTACCCAGGCCACAACCTATAACACCACACATTATCCGGCTACCACCAACAATTGAAACTACCCAGGCCACAACCTATATCACCACACATTATCCGGCTACCACCAACAATTGAAACTACCCAGGCCACAACCTATAACACCACACATTATCCGGCTACCACCAACAATTGAAACTACCCAGGCCACAACCTATAACACCACACATTATCCGGCTACCACCAACAATTGAAACTACCCAGGCCACAACCTATAACACCACACATTATCCGGCTACCACCAACAATTGAAACTACCCAGGCCACAACCTATATCACCACACATTATCCGGCTACCACCAACAATTGAAACTACCCAGGCCACAACCTATAACACCACACATTATCCGGCTACCACCAACAATTGAAACTACCCAGGCCACAACCTATAACACCACACATTATCCGGCTACCACCAACAATTGAAACTACCCAGGCCACAACCTATATCACCACACATTATCCGGCTACCACCAACAATTGAAACTACCCAGGCCACAACCTATAACACCACACATTATCCGGCTACCACCAACAATTGAAACTACCCAGGCCACAACCTATATCACCACACATTATCCGGCTACCACCAACAATGGCCGAGCTCACATAGGCGGAACTTGTGTACGAGGTATGTGATAAGTGGCTTAAGGGGGGATGGGCCGGTTTTCTGGACCACTTTCTCCCTCATGTTTAGCACCATTAGTTTTCAGATGTAAAGATGTTTGCCCCATTAGTTAGTCGATTTTAAGACCTTCCGCCCCATTTCTTCGTCAATATTTAGACCTTTCGTGCTATTTAGGTGTCGATTTTTTTTCCCTGGCGAACGATAGTGAGCCTGTAATGTTGGAAGAATAGGCCTTCGCCCGGGACATTATTCTACCAAATAATGTACAAATTAATCTAGAAGGGGATCTAATGGATGTTTTTTTTTTTAAATTTGATGGAGGTCTAGGGAGGAAACTAGAAAAATAATGAATACATGCAAAAATCGCCCAAAAAGTGAACCATCCCCCCTTAAAATGTGCCATCGCTAATTGCTGACCTCATTCAAAAGCTTACATTTGCTCACTGCCATCATCCAAGATCAAAAGATGTAAAGAGTAAGGATTATAAATTACATTGACGGGCCCTAGCAATATTTTTGGTGTGTCCGCCAAGTACAGTACCGGTACCATATCTAGCCACCAATCAAATTAAGGGGAGGCAGTCCATTTTTCTGGACCCCCTTCTCCCAAATGTTTAGCCCCACTAGTTTTGAGATTATAAGACTCTCATTAGTTTGGCGATTTAAACACCTTTCGCCCCATTTCGTTGTCAATTTTAATTCCTTTCGTGCCATTTAGGTGTCGATTATTTCCTGGTGAGCGATAGCGAGCCTGCAATTTTAAGAGGAACCAGCCTTCGGCCGGGACATTTTTCTACCGAAAAATTTACAAATTTATCTAGGGGGTGTTTTTCTAAGCTTGATGGAGGTCTAGGGAGTAAACTAAAAAAATATATGAATAAATGAATTATTAGACCAAACAAACGGCCAGTCTCCCCTTAACGTACACACAATTGGGGACATGTGCTCTGTGTTAGGTACTCATTCGGATTTACGTGTTTATGTTGATGTATTTTTACTTATTTGGTACTTAGGCTATTAGGATACGACCACAATTGGATAATATTCAAGGACACTAGTGCGACGTTATGAGAAACAATTTATTAGGGAAAATAGGCACCAATAGATTCGCCACATTTTTCTCCATATAGTCCGCATGGAGGATTTTCGTTATCAACAAATTGAAAAATACCCACTTCACAGACAAATACACCAGAAATCGAAGTCAAAGCGGGGGTGTGGGGGCAGCAGCCCCCACCTATAGTACTAGGTTAGGTTAGGTAAGGTTGTTAGGTTAGGCTAATGTCCTTTCAAAGGGGTATAGGGTAGTAAACACTAGGATAGCCTATACCCGGTCAGAGGTAAGAAGAAGAAGAAGAGTCCTGCAGTAGTCTCCTTGACTGCTACCCACAATTGTTGTTTTTCAATATTTGAAGGCTATTATAAAATAAGGATTGTGATGCATTGTATGACCACTATATAAAGCACTGTACAAAATAAAACCTCTCCTTATTGATGGCGGCAAAACTCTAATTAGGCCCCCTAGCCTACTGTAAAAATAGATGCTGATTTCAATATCCATGTGCAGCATTCTACGGCTCCCCAAGCTAAAGTTATAAGACATCCCAGACAAGACACATTTCAATATCCATGTGCAGCATTCTACGGCTCCCCAAGCTAAAGTTATAAGACATCCCAGACAAGACACATTTCAATATCCATGTGCAGCATTCTACGGCTCCCCAAGCTAAAGTTATAAGACATCCCAGACAAGACACATTTCAATATCCATGTGCAGCATTCTACGGCTCCCCAAGCTAAAGTTATAAGACATCCCAGACAAGACACATTTCAGCAAAACTACAAATTATAATATCCTCACATTCAATCCCCGCTCAGGTTGAACAGTTTTTCTGGTATATAGTTGGCGGTTACCGTCTCCCATTGAGCAAGGGAGATGGGTAATGGTATCTGGTTGACTAAAGGCAAAGCGCTTGTGAATCCTCGAAGGAGGAGATACGGACGCGTAACCAGACGATTATTATTATTATAGCCTAGATCAAATAATAGCATTAGCATTTTGTGTCCCCCAGCATTAATAGAAACATGCATGTCAAACTATCAATACGGTTCCAAGCCGTATATCTAGCCTCTAGGTTAGGTTAAGTTACATTAGCCTACATTATGGAAAGCCACAACGGCCCACAAGGATAGACACATTATTGTAATCGGTTTTGAAGGTTAGAACTTGAAGATAAGGGTAGACCCTGTGCCAAATAAGTTGGCCAAAACTCTTGAACATTAATCTCTATAACTCAAAAACTACTAGAGTCATCAAGCTAATATTTCTACCATTTGGGAAAGGTCAGCCAGGGAGTAGGTGTGGTATATAAGCTAGTCAGTCGTGCAGTAAGTCCAACAATAACCTATTCGCATAGTAATATTAAATTAGGTTAAGCCAGGCCAAGCTAGATGGTGACATGGGATTAAACTAACAGGGAGATAGACTGTTATGAAACTGACAATGTCTATCAAGCACAAAGACAAGAGGAATACCTGTTTGTGTTGCCCTGTGAACGAGAGGCAGTGGGTCGTCAGTCACACCTTCCGCGCGCGTCCTTCCTCGTTGAATATTGACGCAAGACTGAGCGTGAGTTCGCCGCCGCTGTGGAGTATGGCCCAGCCCCTAATGATCCCCTGTTGGCTTGTTCCCCTCCACCCATAAACCCCAACGCCCAACCATCCACTAATCCACTCCATTGACTGCATACCTTGCTACATACCTACAAATCACCCTTCAATCAACATGTAGCTTATTCTTGTCAACTACAAATGAGGTTATATTAGATTACATTATGTATAGATTTGATGAGATTACACCGATGGACTATACTCATATTAATTAGTTTAGGTCAAGGTTAGAGTAAACTATATTGGATTATATAGAAGACTGTGTTAGAATATTCATAACTTCAACATTGCCAAACAAACTCACACCAATATAGCTAAATAGACATGTATGTGTATAGGTTGTTTTATGTGTGTAGATGTGTGGGTTGTTTTAGTGTGCGTATATATATATATATTTTTGTTTTTATATATTTGGGTTGTTTTGGTGTGTGTGTATGTTTGGGTTGTTATAATGTGTGGATGTTTGTGTTGTTTTGGTGTGTGTGTGTTGTTTTGGTGTGTGTGGATGTTTGGGTTGTTTTGGTGTGTGTGGATGTTTGTGTTGTTTTGGTGTGTGTGGATGTTTGTGTTGTTTTGGTGTGTGTGGATGTTTGTGTGTTTTTGGTGTGTGTATGTTTGGGTTGTTATAATGTGTGGATGTTTGTGTTGTTTTGGTGTGTGTGGATGTTTGTGTTGTTTTGGTGTGTGTGGATGTTTGTGTTGTTTTGGTGTGTGTGGATGTTTGTGTTGTTTTGGTGTGTGTGGATGGTTGTGTTGTTTTGGTGTGTGTGGATGTTTGTGTTGTTTTGGTGTGTGTGGATGTTTGTGTTGTTTTGGTGTGTGTGTATGTTTGGGTTGTTATAATGTGTGGATGTTTGTGTTGTTTTGGTGTGTGTGGATGTTTGTGTTGTTTTGGTGTGTGTGGATGTTTGTGTTGTTTTGGTGTGTGTGGATGTTTGTGTTGTTTTGGTGTGTGTGGATGTTTGTGTTGTTTTGGTGTGTGTGAATGTTTGGGTTGTTATAATGTGTGGATGTTTGTGTTGTTTTGGTGTGTGTGGATGTTTGTGTTGTTTTGGTGTGTGTGGATGATTGTGTTGTTTTGGTGTGTGTGGATGTTTGTGTTGTTTTGGTGTGTGTGGATGGTTGTGTTGTTTTGGTGTGTGTGGATGTTTGTGTTGTTTTGGTGTGTGTGGATGTTTGTGTTGTTTTGGTGTGTGTGGATGTTTGTGTTGTTTTGGTGTGTGTGGATGTTTGTGTTGTTTTGGTGTGTGTGAATGTTTGGGTTGTTATAATGTGTGGATGTTTGTGTTGTTTTGGTGTGTGTGGATGTTTGTGTTGTTTTGGTGTGTGTGGATGATTGGGTTGTTTTGGTGTGTGTATGTTTGGGTTGTTTTGGTGTGTGTGTATGTTTGGGTTGTTTTGGTGTGTGTGCATGTTTGGGTTGTTTTGGTGTGTGTGGATGTTTGGGTTGTTTTGGTGTGTGTGGATGTTTGTGTTGTTTTGGTGTGTGTGGATGTTTGGGTTGTTTTGGTGTGTGTGGATGTTTGGGTTGCTTTGTTGTGTGTGTATGTTTGGGATGTTTTGGTGTGTGTGGATGTTTGGGTTGTTTTGGTGTGTGTGGATATTTGTGTTGTTTTGGTGTGTGTGGATGTTTGTGTTGTTTTGGTGTGTGTGGATGTTTGTGTTGTTTTGGTGTGTGTGGATGGTTGGGTTGTTATAATGTGTGGATGTTTGTGTTGTTTTGGTGTGTGTGGATGTTTGGGTTGTTTTGGTGTGTGTGGATGTTTGGGTTGTTTTGGTGTGTGTGGTTGTTTGGGTTGTTTTGGTGTGTGTGGATGGTTGGGTTGTTTTGGTGTGTGTGGATGTTTGGGTTGTTTTGGTGTGTGTGTTTGTTAGGGTTGTTTTGGTGTGTGTGTATGTTTGGGTTGTTTTGGTGTGTGTGGATGTTTGGGTTGTTTTGGTGTGTGTGTATGTTTGGGTTGTTTTGGTGTGTGTGGATGTTTGTGTTGTTTTGGTGTGTGTATGCTTGGGTTGTTTTGGTGTGTGTGGTTGTTTTGGTGTGTATATGTTTGAGTTGTTTTGTGTATGTATGTATGAGTTGTTTTGTGTATGTATGTTTGAGTTGTTTTGGTGTATGTATGTTTGAGTTGTTTTGTGTATGTATGTATGTATGAGTTGTTTTGTGTATGTATGTTTGAGTTGTTTTGTGTATGTATGTTGGGGTTGTTTAGGTGTGTGTATGCTTGGGTTGTTTTGTGTGTGTATGTTTGGGTTGTTTTGTGTGTGTATGTTTGGGTTGTTTTAGTGTGTGTATGTTTGGGTTGTTTAGGTGTGTGTATGCTTGGGTTGTTTTAGTGTGTGTATGTATGGGTTGTTTAGGTGTATGTATGTTTGAGTTGTTTAGGTGTGTGTATGTTTGGGTTGTTTAGGTGTGTGTATGTTTGGGTTGTTTAGGTGTGTGTATGTTTGGGTTGTTTAGGTGTGTGTATGTTTGGGTTGCTTAGGTGTATGTAATAATAATAATAATAATAATAATAATAATAATAGTTCTTAAAGCTAGCGCATGCTAAGCTAGCTAAGGATAGCTCAATAAGGCCGATTAGGCGTATTTCCATTGGGGTCCTGTACTACTACCCCATCCCTTTGCTCATGAGGGATGGTAACGAATCAGTGCTTGTGAAAAATCTTTAATGCGCCGAGCGTGGGCGCGAACCCGGGCCTTCTGGGTGGAAGTCCGAGACGCTGGTCACTACACCAAGCGAGCCGCTATGTTTGAGTTGTTTAGGTGTGTGTATGTTTGAGTTGTTTAGGTGTGTGTATGTTTGAGTTGTTTAGGTGTGTGTATGTTTGGGTTGTTAAGGTGTGTGTATGTTTGAGTTGTTTTGTGTATGTATGTTTGAGTTGTTTAGGTGTGTGTATGTTTGAGTTGTTTTGTGTGTGTACAGATGTTTGAGTTGTTTAGGTGTGTGTATGTTTGAGTTGTTTAGGTGTGTGTATGTTTGGGTTGTTAAGGTGTGTGTATGTTTGGGGTTGTTATGTGTATGTATGTTTGAGTTGGTTAGGTGTGTGTATGTTTGAGTTGTTTTGTGTGTGTACAGTATGTTTGAGTTGTTTAGGTGTGTGTATGTTTGAGTTGTTTAGGTGTGTGTATGTTTGAGTTGTTTAGGTGTGTGTATGTTTGAGTTGTTTAGGTGTATGTATATTTGAGTTGTTTTAGTGTGTGTATGTTTGGGTTGTTTTGTGTGTGTATGTTTGAGTTGTTTAGGTGTGTGTATGTTTGGGTTGTTTAGGTGTATGTATGTTTGAGTTGTTTAGGTGTATGTATGTTTGAGTTGTTTAGGTGTATGTATGTTTGAGTTGTTTTAGTGTATGTATGTTTGGGTTGTTTTGTGTATGTATGCTTGAGTTGTTTAGGTGTATGTATGTTTGGGTTGTTTAGGTGTGTGTATGTTTGAGTTGTTTTGTGTATGTATGTTTGGGTTGTTTAGGTGTATGTATGTTTGGGTTGTTTAGGTGTGTGTATGTTTGAGTTGTTTAGGTGTATGTATGTTTGGGTTGTTTAGGTGTATGTATGTTTGGGTTGTTTAGGTGTATGTATGTTTGGGTTGTTTAGGTGTATGTATGTTTGGGTTGTTTTGTGTATGTATGCTTGGGTTGTTTAGGTGTATGTATGCTTGGGTTGTTTTAGTGTGTGTATGTTTGAGTTGTTTTGTGTATGTATGTTTGAGTTGTTTAGGTGTATGTATGTTTGAGTTAAATAGTGTGTGTATGTTTGGGTTGTTTTGTGTGTGTATGTTTGAGTTGTTTAGGTGTGTGTATGTTTGAGTTGTTTAGGTGTATGTATGTTTGAGTTGTTTTAGTGTGTGTATGTTTGGGTTGTTTTGTGTGTGTATGTTTGAGTTGTTTAGGTGTGTGTATGTTTGAGTTGTTTAGGTGTATGTATGTTTGAGTTGTTTTGTGTATGTATGTTTGAGTTGTTTAGGTGTGTGTATGTTTGGGTTGTTAGGTGTGTGTATGTTTGAGTTGTTTTGTGTATGTATGTTTGAGTTGTTTAGGTGTATGTATGTTTGAGTTGTTTTGTGTATGTATCTTTGAGCTGTTTTGTGTATGTATGTTTGAGTTGTTTAGGTGTGTGTATGTTTGAGTTGTTTTGTGTATGTATGTTTGAGTTGTTTAGGTGTATGTATGTTTGAGTTGTTTAGGTGTATATATGTTTGAGTTGTTTAGGTGTGTGTATGTTTGGGTTGTTTAGGTGTATATATGTTTGAGTTGTTTAGGTGTGTGTATGTTTGGGTTGTTTAGGTGTATGTATGTTTGAGTTGTTTAGGTGTATGTATGTTTGAGTTGTTTAGGTGTATATATGTTTGAGTTGTTTAGGTGTGTGTATGTTTGGGTGTTTAGGTGTATATATGTTTGAGTTGTTTAGGTGTGTGTATGTTTGGGTTGTTTAGGTGTATGTATGTTTGAGTTGTTTAGGTGTATGTATGTTTGGGTTGTTTAGGTGTGTGTATGTTTGAGTTGTTTTGTGTATGTATGTTTGAGTTGTTTAGGTGTATGTATGTTTGAGTTGTTTTGTGTATGTATGTTTGAGTTGTTTAGGTGTATGTATGTTTGAGTTGTTTTGTGTATGTATGTTTGAGTTGTTTAGGTGTGTGTATGTTTGAGTTGTTTAGGTGTGTGTATGTTTGAGTTGTTTAGGTGTATGTATGTTAGGGTTGTTTTGTGTATGTATGTTTGAGTTGTTTAGGTGTATGTATGTTTGAGTTGTTTTGTGTATGTATGTTTGAGTTGTTTAGGTGTATGTATGTTTGAGTTGTTTAGGTGTGTGTATGTTTGGGTTGTTTAGGTGTATGTATGTTTGGGTTGTTTAGGTGTATGTATGTTTGGGTTGTTTAGGTGTGTGTATGTTTGGGTTGTTTAGGTGTGTGTATGTTTGAGTTGTTTTGTGTATGTATGTTTGAGTTGTTTAGGTGTATGTATGTTTGAGTTGTTTAGGTGTATGTATGTTTGAGTTGTTTAGGTGTGTGTATGTTTGGGTTGTTTAGGTGTGTGTATGTTTGGGTTGTTTAGGTGTGTGTATGTTTGGGTTGTTTAGGTGTGTGTATGTTTGGGTTGTTTTAGTGTGTGTATGTTTGAGTTGTTTAGGTGTATGTATGTTTGAGTTGTTTAGGTGTATGTATGTTTGAGTTGTTTAGGTGTGTGTATGTTTGAGTTGTTTAGGTGTGTGTATGTTTGGGTTGTTTTAGTGTGTGTATGTTTGAGTTGTTTAGGTGTATGTATGTTTGAGTTGTTTAGGTGTGTGTATGTTTGGGTTGTTTAGGTGTATGTATGTTTGGGTTGTTTAGGTGTATGTATGTTTGGGTTGTTTAGGTGTGTGTATGTTTGGGTTGTTTAGGTGTGTGTATGTTTGAGTTGTTTTGTGTATGTATGTTTGATTTGTTTAGGTGTATGTATGTTTGAGTTGTTTAGGTGTATGTATGTTTGAGTTGTTTAGGTGTGTGTATGTTTGGGTTGTTTAGGTGTGTGTATGTTTGGGGTTGTTTAGGTGTGTGTATGTTTGGGTTGTTTAGGTGTGTGTATGTTTGGGTTGTTTTAGTGTGTGTATGTTTGAGTTGTTTAGGTGTATGTATGTTTGAGTTGTTTAGGTGTATGTATGTTTGAGTTGTTTAGGTGTGTGTATGTTTGAGTTGTTTAGGTGTGTGTATGTTTGGGTTGTTTTAGTGTGTGTATGTTTGAGTTGTTTTGTGTATGTATATTTGGGTTGTTTAGGTGTATGTATGTTTGGGTTGTTTTAGTGTATGTATGTTTGGGTTGCTTAGGTGTATGTATGTTTGAGTTGTTTAGGTGTGTGTATGTTTGAGTTGTTTAGGTGTGTGTATGTTTGAGTTGTTTAGGTGTGTGTATGTTTGAGTTGTTTTGTGTATGTATGTTTGAGTTGTTTAGGTGTATGTATGTTTGAGTTGTTTTGTGTATGTATGTTTGAGTTGTTTAGGTGTGTGTATGTTTGAGTTGTTTAGGTGTGTGTATGTTTGAGTTGTTTAGGTGTGTGTATGTTTGGGTTGTTTAGGTGTGTGTATGTTTGAGTTGTTTTGTGTATGTATGTTTGAGTTGTTTAGGTGTGTGTATGCTTGGGTTGTTTTAGTGTGTGTATGTTTGGGTTGTTTTGGTGCTTTTTTTTTTTTTTTTTTTTTTTAAAGAGACAATGAACGGAGGAAGGAAAAACACAGATAAAACAAAAAGGTCCATGTGCCTAAAGGCATCCTCCATTCATAAAATGTTTGTAACAACTGGATTTAAACATTTGTAGATTGTAAGTTTGTGGAAAGCAATTAGAGGGAAGTGAATTCCAAAGAGTAGTAGCTCTGGGGATAGATGAATTCTGATAAGCAGAAGTTCTGCATTGTGGAGGAGAAAGTGTAAATTCATGGGCGCTCTCAGCTGCCCTAGTTCTACGGGGAAAGATGTGGAGAGGCGGCACAATTGAAGCAAGTTCCTCGGAACAATTGCTGTGAAAATATCTGTAGAATAATGCAAGGGATGCAACGTTTCTTCGTATGGATAATGTAGGAAGGTCCTGTGTGATTGCAGGGTTATTGATTAATCTAATAGCTTTATTTTGAATTTTGTCCAACTGCCTCAATGAAACCACTCCACTTCCACCCCACAGAGGTGAACAGTAATCCATCTGAGAACGCACATGACTTTTATATATCACGGCCAACTGCTCGTCAGTGAAGAATTCTCGAACTCTGTACAGGAGTCCCAGTTTTTTAGAGGCATTCTTAGCAATGCTTCTAACATAATGTGTCCAGCTCAAGTTAGTAGTTAATGTTACACCGAGAATGTCAATACTAGGGGAAGTGGGAATATTTACATCATTAAAAAATATATGGGAGTCAGTGAGATTCTGTCGGTTAGAAAATTGAATGTATTTGGTTTTCTGTGCATTAAAGGAAACTAGATTCTTTTGTCCCCATCCATTAATTCTAGAAAGGTCCTGGTTCAGAGAAATTGCAGTGTTTATTTTTGAATTTATAAGATCGGGTTGGGTGAAAGAATTGGTAAATGTGAAGGAACTGTGGAGTGTTGAGTCATCTGCGTAGGAATGTATTGGATTATGAGTGGTAGATAATTATGAGATCATTGATATGAATGAGGAACAGAATTAGGGCCAAAACTGATCCCTGGGGAACACCAGCATTTATTGAGTGAAATTGAGAATAAAGGCCATCTACCATTACACGTATTTTTCTGTTATGAAGATAAGAAGAAATTAGTGGAACTAATGATGCTAGGCCGTAGTGTGACATCTTCGACAATAAGGATTGATGCCAGACTCTATCAAATGCCTTTGATATATCCAGTGCTATTGTATGTGTTTCACCATGTTGGTCTGTAGCTTGGTTGATTTGATGCGTAAGAAGGCAAAGCATGTCTGCAGTTGATCGACATCGTCTAAAACCATATTGCCTATCACTGATTAATTTATTATTCTCAAGATGCTTAATTATGTGATTATTTAATATAATTTCAAAGACTTTACCAAGAGTGGAAGTTATAGCTATTGGTCTGTAGTTTGATGGATCTGAAGAGGCACCTTTTTTAGGAACTGGATGGATGTTTGCTTCTTTCCAGGGTACTGGGAAGCATGAGGTATGAGTACACAGACGGAAAATTTTTGCCAATACAGGAGCGAGCACCAAGGAGCAATTCTTAAGTACTATTGGAGGAATTTCATCTGGACCAGGAGCCTTATCTACTGAGAGATTCTGCAAAATAGTGTTGACATGTCTGGTGTGGTTCTTAAGTGAGGGAATTTCAGGCGAATTAAAATTAAGTACAGGGACATCTTGATTTATTTCATCTAAGGTTGAGTTGGTGGAGAAAATATCCGCAAGAAGGTTAGCTTTACCTCGTGGGTCACTTACAAGATTGCCAGTCGGAGATACGGATGAAGCAGTAGTGAAGTTGGATTTAAATGAGTTAAGAGTAGACCAAAATATTTTGTTATCATTTGGATTATTTAGAAGTTTATTTGCCTGCTTGTGGAGAAAGTTTGATTTAGTTAGGTTTAATACAGTTTTGGCATGATTTCTGATGTTTCTAAAGTAATTAAAGGCTTCATGAGTTTTTGATCTTGTGTATGCATTGTAGGCTATTGCTTTTTGTTCAGTTACTCTAGCACAATTATGGTCAAACCATTTAGGTGAATTAGATCTTTTACTGTACTTTTGATGAGGAATAAAAGTTTCCATTCCAATTTTTACAAAATCTTGTATGTGGCTCAAGGTGGAGTGTGCATCATTAGAAAAGAAAGAGGTCCAGGGAATATCAATAAAGAAACCTTGAAGACCCTCCCAGTCTGCCCTATCGCTTGTGTTGTTTTGGTGTGTGTGACTGTTTGTGTTTGTGTTGTTTTGGATGTCTGTGAGGTCTGCATACACCGTCAAGACCACACACACACACATACATACACAAACACACACACGACTACACACATACACACGTTCAAACTAGCCTGCACACTACTGAAACTGACAGGACGGACTGAACGAGTGTAGCATTTTCAACGCTTCTCTCCCTTGTATTCTGGTTATCATGAGACGATTTTAACGAGCTTTGGAAGTTCCTATTGTAATCAAAGGGGTAAAATCAATCTCAATGAACCACCTGACTGATACAAATCCTTCCTAA
Source organism: Paralithodes platypus (assembly GCA_032716605.1). Taxonomy (NCBI): domain Eukaryota; kingdom Metazoa; phylum Arthropoda; class Malacostraca; order Decapoda; family Lithodidae; genus Paralithodes; species Paralithodes platypus. The sequence continues at coordinate 25,371,517 of CM064499.1, forward strand.
GCTGAATAAAATCGTCTACTGGAAGCTAGAATATATTAGCCCCTTCTGTACCGGGGCCGTCCATTTAATTTTATTCTGCCCGCTATTAGATTATTTTTTTTTTAAACGCCTCCAGCAAGTAACAGGCTTCGAACTATCTCACTTAACATTTATTACTACGACAGATCCTTCTTAAGCTGCACACAATCGTCTGAATATAGCTAGAATAAAATGAAGAAGACGTCGCCGGTACAGAAGGGGTTAAAGAAATGCGTCACCGTCTACTGAAGGGGTTGCCACACCTCATCAATACATTCCTGAACCACACTCCTCTGTTACTCGCCCGAATCACTGGAGAGCTTTTTATGCCAACTTTTGATGGGTAAAGTTAATCTCGTATCTTTTCAGAACAATTTATCACATCCAGTTTATTTCCGGTGAAGGTAGATTACGTAGCTTAGGTGATATAGTTCGTATAAATGTTTAATTCAGACGCTGACAGAGAAAACACTCGTATGAATTTTTTTTAAAGGCACAATTCTAAAGACCTATTTCCTTGGAGTCACAGAATCAATGTAAATGGAATATCGTAGTGACATTCATTTATTAACCCCATCATGACGGAGATTCAGATATATTGCATTTATTATAGATTGGTCAAGTTAAATAACAAAATAGATAACACAAATCCTTCAAACTATCTGATAGCTCGTAGCAGAATACTATAGTTGGTGTTATTCCAGCTGACGAGACTAAATCCCTTTGCACCTTATATATAGAAACTAAATCCCTTTGCACCTTATATATAGAAACTAAATCCCTTTGCACCTTATATATAGAAACTAAATCCCTTTGCACCTTATATATAGAAACTAAATCCCTTTGCACCTTATATATAGAAACTAAATCCCTTTGCACCTTATATATAGAAACTAAATCCCTTTGCACCTTATATATAGAAACTAAATCCCTTTGCACCTTATATATAGAAACTAAATCCCTTTGCACCTTATATATAGAAACTAAATCCCTTTGCACCTTATATATAGAAACTAAATCCCTTTGCACCTTATATATAGAAACTAAATCCCTTTGCACCTTATATATAGAAACTAAATCCCTTTGCACCTTATATATAGAAACTAAATCCCTTTGCACCTTATATATAGAAACTAAATCCCTTTGCACCTTATATATAGAAACTAAATCCCTTTGCACCTTATATATAGAAACTAAATCCCTTTGCACCTTATATATAGAAACTAAATCCCTTTGCACCTTATATATAGAAACTAAATCCCTTTGCACCTTATATATAGAAACTAAATCCCTTTGCACCTTATATATAGAAACTAAATCCCTTTGCACCTTATATATAGAAACTAAATCCCTTTGCACCTTATATAGAAACTAAATCCCTTTGCACCTTATATAGAAACTAAATCCCTTTGCACCTTATATATAGAAACTAAATCCCTTTGCACCTTATATATAGAAACTAAATCCCTTTGCACCTTATATATAGAAACTAAATCCCTTTGCACCTTATATAGAAACTAAATCCCTTTGCACCTTTATATAGAAACTAAATCCCTTTGCACCTTATATATAGAAACTAAATCCCTTTGCACCTTATATATAGAAACTAAATCCCTTTGCACCTTATATATAGAAACTAAATCCCTTTGCACCTTATATATAGAAACTAAATCCCTTTGCACCTTATATATAGAAACTAAATCCCTTTGCACCTTATATATAGAAACTAAATCCCTTTGCACCTTATATATAGAAATTTTGTGGAATAATATTAAGCTACAATGACTTTGCGTTATAATGATGCCAAAATATCCTAATTAACAGTATATTTCACTAACGAATCTTCTGTATAGCCGAGTAATCTTCTGTATAGCCGAGTAATCTTCTGTATAGCCGAGTAATCTTCTGTATAGCCGAGTAATCTTCTGTATAGCCAAGTAATCTTCTGTATAGCCGAGTAATCTTCTGTATAGCCGAGTAATCTTCTGTATAGCCGAGTAATCTTCTGTATAGCCGAGTAATCTTCTGTATAGCCGAGTAATCTTCTGTATAGCCGAGTAATTATGGTGAGGACATTGCAATTTACTGTCAGCTTAAGGGGAGGCAGACCGTTTTTATGGACCCCCTTTTCCCTAATGTTTAGCCCAACTAGTTTTGAAATTATAAGACGTTCGGCCCATTAGTTTGGCGATTTTAACACCTTTCGCCCCATTTCGATGTCAATTTGAAGACCTTTCGTGCCATTTAGGTGTCGATTATTTCCTGGCGAGCGATAGCGAGCCTGCTATTTTAAGAGGAACCGGCCTTCGGCCGGTACATTTTTCTACCGAAAAATGTACGAATTTATCTTGAAGGGGGGTCTAGGGGGTGTTTTTCTAAGCTTGATGAAGGTCTAGGGAGGAAACTAAAAAATATATATGAATAAATTAATTAATAGACCAAACAAACGGTCAGTCTCCCCTTAAAATATAGAGACTATAGTTTGTATGTAAAGTGCAGCACACCATCCCAGACCCACACATCACTACACTACACTATGTACACCAACAACCCACCAATACACTTACAACCCACCCACAAACAACTACAACCTTCAACATTTATCCTCAACATCGGTCCGCTATTTCAGTTTTTATTGTTTTTCCTGTCACCTAAACTAATCTAGTGTCAGCTTAGTTGTCCATATCTGTACACAATTACCCAGAAATGTTGACCGAAGAAATTTGACGGTAAAAGCTCCTGTGTGATACCGGCTTAACCCTATTTGGGCCGAAGGAGGTCTTTTTGGGACTTCCATGTTTCTATCCATTAGTTTGGAGATCTTATGAAGCTTCATCCCATTGGTTTGGTGATAATAAGAACGCTTCGATGTTTTTCTGTGTGAGCAATAGCGAGCCTGTTACTTAGAAGAAATCGACCTGAGGCCGGGAATTTTGTTTTATTGATAAATGTACAAATTTAGCTTGAAGGGAGTCTGGGTTTCTTGGTTTGAAGGAAGTCTGAGGCGGCTTTTTTTGTTAGCCTAAGGAACAAACTAAGATACATTGCTCGAAAAAGGCAAAAGCAAGCAAAATCCTCAATAATAATTATAAATAATATAATAGCCCACAAGACGTCGGAGCAGATAGTGTAAAGTCGGCAACCCACTGTAGCACATAATATCACATCCAAAACTTAGTATATAGTCGTTTTTACAAGTTCAGTATCTAATTAACGAACTCAAACAAAGTTCAGTATCTAATTAACGAACTCAAACAAAGTTCAGTATCTAATTAACGAACTCAAACAAAGTTCAGTATCTAATTAACGAACTCAAACAAAGTTCAGTATCTAATTAACGAACTCAAACAAAGTTCAGTATCTAATTAACGAACTCAAACAAAGTTTTTAAACTAAACTTTGCTATTATGTGATAGAGAATTTATACTAGCTACTTTCATCTTAGAATAAGTAAATTATCAATTATTGAATATACATTTATTTAATTAAGATAACCTTAATGTTACTATTTTGATTACTCGGCTGTTATGTAGATTTGGTAGTGATTTTTGTTGTTAATTACGAAAACTTGGCATTAATACGACACTTATATAGAGTAGATTCATATTTTGTCCATTAATTATCGAGAAATAAGCTGCTAAGGGATTCAATTTAACATCAGCTGGAAAAAAATAGACTATAGTGGTTCATCATGGTGACCGAACAACTCAACCATTACATTTTACACTATAGCTGTTACAAACATCAGATAGGCCTACTACTTTATTCCTACTACTCTACTATTCTACTACTGTAAACCATGTAACCTCACTACTACTACTACTACTACTACTACTACTATTTTAACCAGTAGCTCTCAACTAGTGCCAACACAACCAATATTGCTAAGTTAGGTTAGGCTAGGTAGAGTTAGATTGGTACTTGCAATTAACCCTTCCTATACCAGCGACGTCTTTTGTATTTTGTTCTAACTATTTGGATGATTCTGTGCAGCTTAACACTTTGGCTGCGGGCATATCTCCGCCTATTTCCGCCATATTAGAGCTCATTCAGGCACTCCTGATTGATTAGGCAAGTGTCTGAATGAAATCAAATGTATTCAGCCAAAAACTAGAAGAAAATAGCTTCAAAATGACATCAAAACGAACTTCGTAGCTCGCGGGCTTCACCCGCAGCACTACCATAGACATTCGCTAAAATGAGAAATTATTGCTAATGTTGCGCTACATTTGCCTTTGGCAGCGCTCTACATCTTGCGAGACTCTAACTCAGAGTCCTCAGTGCCGCGACCGCCTGGCTGGGGGAAGGACGAGTGGCCTGTCGCGCTCCCGCTCCCTCGCACTCGATTCTACAGGCTTTAAGAGCTTTAAAAGCCTGTAAATTACTGTAAATTGCCATGGCATTCCGGAACGTCTCCCGCAAGCAATGGGTTAAGAAATATATGTGGTAGTAAAAAGGGATAACTAAGATCGTTCGAAGCCTGTTAATTGCTGGAGGCCCTTCCTAAACTGAATAAAATCCTCTACTAGTAGCCAGTTTAAAAAATGAAAAGGACGGAACTGGTACTGAACAGGTTCAGACTGGCTGGATTGGTCGTATATATTGTAATTTGGCCCTGGTCGATATCTAGTGGCTGTATTGGTCTACTGGTTGAGCTTTCCGGGAACCGTTCTATATAAAGCTGGTGTCACAGGAGCGCTTTCTCCGTCAATATCCGATGAACAAATTTCTTTCTCGTACTACTTCTTGGTATTTTCGTATTGGAATCAACTACTAGACTGAATTTATATGATGTATATTTTTAATGTATATATGGATGGTGTGGTGAGGGAGGTGAAAATGAGAGCCGCGGCGGTCGAGTAGAGAGCACGCTCACGTGTGAATCTGCATGACCTGGGTTCGATCCCAGCCAAGGCGGACATTTAGTGGGTGTGGTAGTATGTCCTAGCATGTTTCACATACTCGCACCCAGGCGCAGTCAGGGGGGACGACCACGTATACAGACTAATAACACTCATAACAAAGCCACTTCAACAGCTTCCTCTCTCTCCAACACCCATTCTCCCCTCTCTACACTATTCAGATAATAGGTAAAGTAGAAAGTAGCTACTAGGTGCCGTCGTACCTTCACCTGACCTACCCTGACTATGGGTAGAGGATTGGGTTTAGTAGGAAAGAATGGTAATGAGTGGGAGTTGAACCAGTTGCTGTTTGCTGATGACACAGCGTTGGTGGCGGATTCTGAGGAGAAACTGCAGCGAGTAGTCAAAGAGTTTGGTGCAGTATGTGGGAGGAGGAAGCTGAGGGTGAATGTAAATAAAAGTAAAGTGCGCGTGTGTGTGTGTGTGTGTGTAAACAATGTATCATAATATTATGCATGCAGTAGTTATAATTCCTATAGGGGTCAACAGTTACTATTATGTAATAATCTGTCAATATTCTCATCATTTGACTTTTTTAACCATGCGCCCCTCCCCCTTCCCTCTCTCTCTCTCTCTCTCTCTCTCTCTCTCACCTATAATCAACATGCCACCTGCCATAAATACTAGAGGCACGTTACTTATTCACCACACACAATACAGGTCGCACACACACCCTCTACATACCACCTGCCATAAATACTAGAGGCACGTTACTTATTCACCACACACAATACAGGTCGCAGACACACCCTCTACATACCACCTGCCATAAATACTAGAGGCACGTTACTTATTCACCACACACAATACAGGTCGCACACACACCCTCTACATACCACCTGCCATAAATACTAGAGGCACGTTACTTATTCACCACACACAATACAGGTCGCACACACACCCTCTACATCTACAATTATGCATGCCTTTCTGGGGGGTTTTGTGTTTTTTCCCTTAGTTGAAACGTTTCTTCTTTTTTCTTCTTTCACATAATTTATTATCATCATTGTAGTAATTATACTTGAAATTACTGTTCTACTAGGGTAGGAATAATTCGACAGTTGTTTGAAAGTTTTTGTGTTTGAAAGTTTGTGTTTTATTTAGCAAACTCAAAAGGAAATCATAATCCGCATAGTGATTGATTCTCTGTTCGTGTCAATATAGGTTCAAACTGTAGAATTGAATATCTAAGACTGCACAGCATAAATTGTACTTTGGAATGTTTACATTCCCATTACTACCTATCTGTACGATCGCTAATCAGAGTTTTGACTTACTTCGACTCCGAGTCAAAGGCACATCACTATATTTACAATGGTTGACAATACCAGAAACTATTATCAAAACAATATATCCTTGAATCACCTTAACAATATTAACAACTATTATTCAATAACAGGTCCTTATATCACCTTAACAATATTAGAAACTAATATTCGATCAACATATCCTCGAATCACCTTGATAATATTAGAAACTATTATTCAATCAACAGGTCCTTGAATCACCTTAACAATATTAAAAACTATTGCTCAATCAACTTGTCCTTGGATTACTTCGACAATATTAGAAACTAGTATTCAATCAATATATCCTTGAATTACTTTAATAGATATTACACACGATCGATAGCATGCTGTCTACGAGGTGAATATCTAATAAATAAATATAGTATCCATTTAACAAAAAGAGGTTTCCAAATGGTCGGACGTTGTGCCCATCCTAACTATTTATCAAGCTAGGTCTATCGTGGTACAAATCCTTCATTTCTATTCCACATAACTTGTGGGCATCATTACGTTAAGGGGAGACTGACCGTTTGTTTGGTCTATTCATTAATTTATTCATATATTTTTTTAGTTTCCTCCCTAGACCTCCATCAAGCTTAGAAAAACACCCCCTAGACCTCCCTTCAAGATGAATTTGTAAATTTTTCGGTAGAAAAAATTACCGGCCGAAGGCCGGTTCCTCTTAAAATTTCAGGCTCGCTATGGCTCGCCAGGAAATAATCGACACCTAAATGGCACGAAATGTCTTAAAATTGACAACGAAATGGGGCGAAAGGTGTTAAAATCGCCAAACTAATGGGCCGAACGTCTTATAATCTCAAAACTAGTGGGGCTAAAGATTAGGAAGAAGGGGGGCCAGAAAAACGGTCTTCCTCCCCTTAATATCCCTTTACATTCAGTTCTAGACTCCCGGAGAACTGGGTATAAGTATCCCAACGTCTCCTTTACATAAACTCACTCAAACTAGTCTTTTATATTATTTATCTTGAAAACTCTTAGATTCCCACACTCAAAATTTTAACTATCTTTTGACATTAGATCCTAGAAGTTCCTGTGCTATTGCTGGCTAATTGGCATGTGCCATACTAACAATAGAAAGCTATCTCTCAACACATCATATTATTTCATCAGTTGTCTAATAATTTTTCTCTTTAGTTGTCCTATAAGGACACAAATATTTATTGCTGGGACACAAGGCCTCTGTCAAACATTTATCTTTCTCTCTTAAGTCTGTTCGGGCCCTTAATTAACACCCAAGCTGCGGGCATAATTGCCAAAAATTACATTAATTCCACGCTTCTTTTTCATGCATAAGCAAGAGCCAGAGCATAGTACAATTATATTTCTGTGAACGTACAATGATAGAGCTTTCCAATGATACCTGAATCATCCCTGTATGACATCTGGTTATCTTGCAACGATCTTGCAAACGAAGGCCAAAATCGGTAAAAATGGGGCAATGTTGGCTGTTTTTTATATGTGAGACAGCCATCTCTCGCCCTCAGTGTGTGCCCGCTTGCTGTAGCGAGCGGTTGGAGCCCCAGGCCCCCCCCCTATTCTCCCTCCAATGCCTGGCCTCTCTCTCAGGGCTCATAATAGCCTCAAAATGACACCTGTCATATGACAGGCACCGTACAGAAGGGGTTAAGGGTCCTTTAATAAAGTATTGGGTTCTTCTTTCTTCTTCTGCTACCACCTCAAGGCTGGCCAATATATGAGGTCCATCCGCTCACTTCCATTGACCACCTGGTTGCGGTCCTGTATCGCTTGACTAATTGTGTGTATAAGCAAGCGATGTGTCGGCAGGCGCCAGGGTGCTGTACATGTAACTGGGCTGAAGGTGAGCGGTGTAGTTGGTCCTTGCTCGCCTTGTATTCAGTATTGCTCTGGTGCTGGAGGTAAGGAACAGTCTCAGTTTTTATTTTCCCATGGTTGCCGAGGAGGGTAAGGGGCTAGTTTTGGTTAAAAGAGGGCCAATGTTGCCCAGGCAGGTGCCTGTGTCTCCTCTCTCCTCTCCTTGGCTCTGCCCACCTCCTTTTATACCCGCCCCCGGTGCAACGCGGGCCTGTGATTGGCTTAGACACTCGCTGGGGCAGGCTTGTGTAGGCCCGGGCGCTTTGAACTGCAGACGCTCTCACCTGTCTGTTCTCATCCTCGTAATATCTTCCCGGGAGCTTATTTGTGACGTTCTTTAGTGGCTGACGGGAGCAAGAGGGTGGTACCAATGTATTTGAACGTTTTTTACCGGGATAGAATATACGGGTGTGAACTGAGGGTAAGTTATGAGCCGGGCGTTTGGGAGATGAAGTGAGGTGAGTGTTATGATGTGTCATAGGCAGCCCTGTGATTGGCTGACAGCTCGGAGGTGCCAAGGTGTTCCCATGGGCATGGGATAGAGGGCGGGATTAACTCCCGTCTTCTGATTGGCTAACGGATTTACTCCTTCAATCATCACCATCATATTTTGTTTTTCCCTTCTCTATTTTACCTTCTATTGTCTTTTATTCTTCATCTTCTTTATCTTCGTTTGTTGGTCATGTTTTGTCTCATATTGCACTATTATTTGCTTAGCACTGCCATATTTCTCAGTTCTTGCCATCATCATCGTCAGCAGCAGCAGCCTTGTATAATTCCCTACAGGACCAGCCTAGCACCGAGGGGAGGATGACAGCCACTATGCCTCACCACAAATTTTAAGATTACAGTTTCTTGACAATTATGCCTCTAAATAACGGTATTATAACAGTATAACAAAAATAGTAGTGTTGATTGTAATAATAATAATAATAATAATAATAATACTTTATTTCAGACTCACACAGTACAGAGGGGACCATACTGGGGTCCATATATACCTTACAGTAACATAAATATATATAAGCTACTGTACATAGGCTACATAAAATAAAAATAAATTAAATAATACCCAGCTTGCTATCATGTAGTTCACAGCACTGCCTCAACCAAAAACAGTGGTCATCAAACTACTGTGTTACCAAAACCACTGTCCTAATTGTGTACAGTACCATGCCTCACATCATTTAGCTTCCGGTACAGTATGTTGCTACAGTACAGTATAGGAATATCGGTACTGTACTGCACTATGAGGTTCAGTACCGGTATGCTAATTCTGTAGAGTAGCAGACCTGAAATCATTACTTAACCTCTCCGCGGCGCACAGGGGGTTTTCTACAGGGTAAGACTGTGCGCACCTATGATGATTTTGGGACCTATTGCCAATTTCGATAAAAAGTACATCATCGTGTAGGGAATGTTTGCGTGCATCGGCCCATATATATTTGACCCCCCAAAAAATGTCTGGGGGGGGTGGGGGAACGGTCCGTAGTTGAAAAATGTGGAGCGAATGGCACCGCGCGGCTAGATTGTCATCGAGCGGCGAGATTTCCCTGCCGAATTTTCACGCGCCCAGGGGATAGAAGGAGAGGGAGGAGGCGGTGGGTTACCGCGTATTATCACGTATATCTCCTTTTTTTAGCCCTTTTAGGCTATGTAGAGTATGTATACGTGTGTAGGCCACCCATATAACAATGAATATGCCTCATAGTGACCAAAAATTGCAATATATAAGGGAATTATAAGAGAATTTTTAGGCGGGAATGAAGATGTGTTGGAGGTTTGGCGGCAATTTATGAGCTGAGAGTGTGGTTTACGCCATACATATCACGTATATCTTGTACGTAGAGCACTGTCATGCTATAATACAGACTTGTACGTATGTATACGTGCCATATATCAAAATATATACCGCATATAGACCAATTCATGCGATATTTACGCACATTATCAATGAGTTTCTATGCGTGAACCAAGGTGTGAGTGAGTTGTGCTGGGAATGAAAGGGGGAGAGGGTGTGTTACGCCATAAATATCACGTAAATCTTGTATTTAGAGCACTGTCATGCTATAATAAAGACGTGTACGTATGTAGGCGTCCCATATAACAAGGAATATACCGCATATAGCCCAATTGATGCGATATTTACGCAAATTGTGAATGTGTTTCTAGCAGAGGGAAGCCTGAAGGGGGGGGGGGGGGGGAGGGAGGCATGCAGGGGTGCAGTGAGTGAGTGAGTGAGTCGTGGAGAGATGGAAGTCAGGCAGATCTCTAGATAGATAACCAGCTTTGTGATAATTGTGGAGGCGCCCGAGGCGTATTGATGTCTTGGTATTTTGAACCTTATGTCTACCAGATGTCTGGTGTTCGTTGCCACCAACAGGTCTACAATAACATGAGTCAGGAATGGAGAGAGAGAGATAGAAACTGAGACATGCGTATGTCGTACGTATAAATGGACTTCAGAATTGCATTTTTATGCAAGCAGACATTGCATTTTAGACACATGTGAAGTACCACAGAAACATGTAGGCCATTGACTGTAAATAAAGTACTATATTATAGACCACCAGCGACGGTGGTGAGTAAACACAGGCAGATTGCCTTTTGTGATAAAGGGCTAAATATAGAATGGTGTCTCCTTACACTTGCGAAAGGGTAGATTGCCACCAGAGAAACGTTTACTTATTTATTTCCAAGTAATATGCAATCTAAATGTATATTCGAGACCTACTGCAATTATTTGTATGACAGTCATGACTATGTATAATCCAATATACGCGCGTAGGCGAGACATAAGAAAGCTGGTTGAGCAATTTTCGACACCCACACAGTTATTATTCTTTTTTATTTACAATATTATACAATGCAAATGTATTTGTGAAGAGTATTTTATCCATTATTGTATTTATACAAATTTTGTTCCCAGACAGAGCTGCTGTTGCTGGTGTAGCTGGAGCATAAAGGAGCGGCAAGGGTCACCGCTTGACCGTGTGAAAATGAGTGGAGTCGCACTGAGAGGGGCAATTTTGCTGAGTGTTTGGGCAATTTTTGACAGAATAAAGTTATATAATTACTAATTCTTGACAGAGACAAACTTTTATAAACCTTGGCATGATATAATTGATAATCCCATCAATTTACAAACGTAAATTGGTGGGATAATTAATTTGTTTGGTATATTGTCATTTCGATTGTAGACACGAAGTTTTGAGTGATATTTGGTATGAGCTCCTGTGGCATGGTTGGTAAGGTTGCGGACTGGAAAACTCAAAGTGTGGTAGGGTTGTGTGATCGAATCCAGGAGGGGGTTATGGGGAAGGTTTTATATTGTCTAGAAAATTTTTGATAAATTTTTTTTTTTACAAGATCATGCCATTGTATTCAAACAATATGAAATATTCATAGAATATATCATATTGTAAGAATACAATGACATGATCTTGTTTTTTTTTTTGTTTTTTTATTGTTTTTTTTTTATTATCTTAGTAGGTTTGACAGGATTTATTGAAACATATTTATTTTTGTACAATTCATTTGAGGTAAGAAAATAATTATATACACATTACTTTGGCTAATAACAAACATATATTGATATACTAAAAAAATAAAGCATATTACATGTAAATCTTTGAAACTTATAAACTAAATAATGAAACATACAATTATATAATGTAAAAGCTATATCACAGGGACATCTTTGGAACTTATACATTATATAAATATATATGTTACATTATGAGGTAGCGTGATCAATTAGGTCAGGTCAGGTAAGGTAGGGCGCGAGTCCAGGACAGGGCGGGGCAGGGCGCGAGTCCAGGACAGGGCGGGGCAGGGGGCGAGTCCAGGGCAGGGCACGGGGCGAGTCCAGGGCAGGGCAGGGCAGGGCGACACTCAATAATTCTTGAAGGTGTGGTAGTCCCTGAAGCAGTCACCCAGGCAGAGTGGAACTTTGCACTCGGCGCACATTGAGGTGACTCTTTTGGTGACATGGGGTTTCCTGACACTGGAGCTGCAGACGGTGCACTGCGCCTGCCTGTGACGAGTGCCAAGCATCTCAGTGTTGATGGGGTAGTGTCTTTCGACACCCAGCTGGATGCGGTCAGGAACGTGATCCCCACGCCATGCCGTACGTCTGTGAGTGGTGGTGCCATACTTCTCCAGGAGTTGGTATGAGACGTTGTAGACGAACTCCCGGAATTTCAGCTTCTGGTTTGGGGCCATATCCTTTTTCACCAACCACAAGTTGTAGGCGTTCAGCATCGTTATATCAACTAGGTGGAGGAAGAGCTTGTGATACCACTTCACAGTCTTCCTCAGACACTCAACGCCTGACAGCTGACAGTCAGACTTGTCCACCAGGCGCATGTTCTTAGTGTAGTCCACTACCATGTCGGGCTTGTAGATTGTCTTCCTGGTTCGGTAGTGGATTTTGCCAGAATCCACCTGGGCACCTGTGTGGACGGTGGAAAGCAGGTGGACGTCTCGCTTATCCTTCCACTTCAGGGCTATCACTTTCCCACACTTCTCGAGCTGCTTGTATTTCTGCCCCTTTCGTCGCCTTCTTCGCACATGCCTCTCGCGGTGTTCCTGGGCCAGTTCGTCTTCTGAAGGTGTGTCACTGGAGGAGGCATCTGTGAGAGGAATGACATTACCTGTGAACTTTGGCATAAACTTTCTTGTCTTTCTGACAGTCCCACATGACCCCATTTGGTTGTCATGAAGAAACTGGCAGAGAGCAGGAGAAGTATACCAGTTGTCAGTGTAGATGATGTGGCCTTTGCCCAGGTAAGGTGCCAACATTTTCCTGACGATGGCACCTGACATGCCCATGGGGTCATTGGCAGCGGCTTTCGGTATGTCAATGTCAGTGCCTGTGTACACGATCATGTCAAGCACTATTCCAGTTTCGCAGTCACACAAAACGAAGAGCTTGATTCCGAACCTATGCCTCTTCAAGGGGATATACTGCTTGAAAACAAGACGTCCTTTGAAGAGCACGAGCGACTCATCAATCACCAAATTGAGGAAGGGATAAAAGTATTTCCTATACCTCTCCAACAACATGGTGAACACATCCCGAACTTTCCATATCCTGTCAATCCTGTTAGGATTTTCGTTGTCTGCAAAGTGCATAAATCTTAGCAGCAACAAAAATCTGTCACGAGTCATGAACTTATTGAAAGTTGGGGTGGCGATGAGAGGGTCATGCTTCCAATAGTGTTGCAACACATGCTTCTTGATCAGAGGCATGAGGAACAACAAGGCAAAGAACGTCATAAATTCTTCCACAGTCGTATCCACCCAGCCTCGTATTCTCGCTTTTGGAGAAAGGACGTCCAATCTGCCAAACACCCACCTGTAGTAGGCGTTTGTTTGGGCAACGATGTACGTCATTACCTCCATGTCGAAAAAAGCGAGGAAGAAGTCGCTTTCGTTCGCTTGATCGTCACAGGGCCAGTCGTCAGTTGTTCCTGACGTCCCAGGATTGAACTGGGGCACGTCAGGTACAAAATTGACCCCGTCAGACCAATCGAACGAAGGCAGCTCAGGGATCGGAATGTCGTCTGCGTCTGCTTCATCGTCTGAAATATCGCTTCCATGGTCGCGATACAGCACTTCATCATCATCACCCTCCTCTTCACTTGACAGACGATGCCCTTCCTCATTTTCGTCACCGACGTCGGACTCACTCCCACTGTCCACTCCCAAATCCCCCCACCCTTGGTCCCGTGCTAGGGCTTCGTCGTCGAAACCTGGGCTGCCAATGTCCTGCGAATCACCATCAAACAGCAGGGCGGCATACTTTGATGGTGTCAGAGTTTTCCGGGTCACTTTTGCACGTGCGGGAGTCTTATGGACAGGGACAGCAGAGGCGGTGGCAGGGGCGGCGGCAGGGGCGGCGGCAGGGGCAGCAGTGGTGCGTGGCCTTGATGGCAAGATGATGGTGGTGCCTGTCGCCCTTCTCTCTGTTCCTTGGGCAGGGGCGGCATGGGCGGCAGGGGCAGCAGGGGCTACAGGGGCAGCAGGGCCGGCAGGGACACCAGGGCCAGCAGGGCCAGCAGTCGCTTTCCCTCTCCCTTTCCCCTTCCCCTTCCCCTTCCCTGTTCCTTGGGCAGGGGCGGCAGGGGCAGCAGGGGCGGCAGGGGCAGCAGGGGCGGCAGGGGCAGCAGGGGCAGCAGGGGCGGCAGGGGCAGGGGCGGCTGGTGGTGGTGGTGGTGGTGGTAGGGGCACTGTGGCTGGCGTACGGGTTCTCTTCCCTACGCCCGTGCCTTTAATTTTTCCTGCCCCCGCAGGTTCTGCAGCCCTAGGGCGGCCTCCTGCGTCGCTGGTACCGGTGGCAGGGGCAGCAGGGGCGGCAGGGGCAGCAGGGGCGGCAGGGGCAGCCGGGCCAGGGGCGGCTGGTGGTGGTGGTGGTGGTAGGGGCACTGTGGCTGGCGTACGGGTTCTCTTCCCTACGCCCGTGCCTTTAATATTTCCTGCCCCCGCAGGTTCTGCAGCCCTAGGGCGGCCTCCTGCGTCACTGGTACCGGTGGCAGGGGTGGCAGTGGTGGCAGTGGTGGTGGTAGTGGTTGTTGTAGTGGCCTGGGTCGTGGTGGCAGTGTCCCGAAACACCAATGACCTCTGTACCTTTCTCGTGCTTGCACGTGTTTTTCGTGCTTTGGGTGCAGGTGTTTCGTCCTCCGAGCTGTAGGGCGTGTCGTACTGGTAGCTAGGGTCTTTAGCAGCCACCCTCTGCCTTCCACGGCGGCTAACACCACCAGAAGGAGGGCTGGTTGTGTCATCAGGGAGCGAGCGTGAGGGACGTGTGGGCTCCATGACTAGTGCGTGGTTACTGGCGCGGTGGTGCTTGCACGAGTGCGGGGCGAGCGTTTGGCGGGGTGGTGTCGAGAGTTGACATGTAGTACTATACCCACACCAATTTTCAGCCGCCTGGCTATAAACGCGCGGTTTTGGTACGCGTTCAAAAGCTCTGCTCTTAAGAGTCTCCCCGCAGTCCGCCGGGGGAACTCTTATGAGTCTCCCGGCAGCTCCCGGGTTAAGGTTAAATATAGAGCAACTTCCTCCAGTGTGCCTGGATCCTAGAGGTGTACACTATGCTTGGAGTTTGTAGCATTTTAATGATACTGTTCTCAGAAGTGTTAAGGCGCTGAATGAATTTATATGTTAGCTTTCTAATGAGTGATTGGTAACAGTGTAAGTTCATATAGGCACATAGTGTACTTGTACTCTCTTATTTTGAGAGCCCCAGAAACATTTTCATGATATTGTGATATGAGATACTTAGTCTATTCACTGTCATTTTCTTATAGTTCCACCATAGTTGTGCTGTATACATTGGTGAGCAGTAGGAGTTGAACAATGTTATTTTTGTATCCCATGTGCACATATGAAATTTTCTTAATATTGAATTTCCCTGCATGTAAAGTTGCCTTCGCTGACGACCCATATCCTCATCATCTGAGCGATCACTTGAAATATAGTGTCCTAGATACTTTACTTTACTTACTTCTTCTATATTTGTGGAAGTTAAATTTACGGTATAATATTGGCAATACGGTAGCCTGTCCTGTGAATATATAACCAAGGGAACATTTCTAACATTGTACATTATCTTGCAGTTTGGTCACACATATCCATCTCCTGCCGTTACATATACTGTACTGTACATAAAATAAAAGGTTCACATATTTGTTTAAGTGACCGAACTTCTCTTCTGTGTAGGCTACACTGTAAACACATATTGGTACGAAAAAGGTAATTAGTGTCCATAAGTATATACCATTAACAAAGGTATATTCCTCTTTCTCAGTTTTCCCCTTCCCAGTTTTCCTCTTCTCAGTTTTCCCCTTCCCAGTTTTCTTCTTCTCAGTTTTCCTCTTCTCAGCTTTCTTCTTCCCAGTTTTCCTCTTCTCAGTTTCCTCTTCCCAGTTTTCCTCTTCCAAGTTTTCCTCTTCCCAGTTTTCCTCTTCCCAGGTTTCCTCTTCTCAGTTTTCCTCTTCTCAGTTTTCATCCTTCCATTGTTCAGTGTTCCTTTGAGAATGGCTATAGTAAGACGTTCCGAACCATAAGTTTGACAATCTGGGCGAGCGATAGCGAGCCTCTAACGAAGGAGAATCGTACTTTGGCCGGGTCATTTTACTACCCAAAAATATACACATTTAGCATTAATTAAGAGGGGCCTGGAGGCATTATTTATCTTGAAGTGAGTCTAGAATTTAGTACCAGAATGTGTTTATTTACTATTTTGTTAAGGAGGGTGACCTGCTTTTATTCTCTCCTTTTCTCCCTCTCTCTGGGTTGTATCCATTCGGCCCCATTCAGCCTACTGTTTTAAGACATTTATCCCCATCCAGGTGTCGATTTTTTCTTGGCGAGCAATAGCGAGCCAGCATTGTATGAAGAAATCCGGCTTCGCCGGAGAAATTTTTCTACAGAAAAATTTACAAATTTAGCCTGCTGTCAAAAACATATTTAAAAATATGCTGACTCGCTAGCGCTCGCCAGGAAAAGAATCGACACCATGGGGATAAACGTCTTAAAACAGTAGGTTGAATGGGACCGAATGGATACAAGCCAGAGAAAGAAAGAAAAGGAGATAAAAAAAGGCAGGTTACCCCCCTTAATGCCCATCTCCCCAGTTTTCTTTCTTCCACTATTGTTTATTGGACTTCCATCTTTCCTTGCTACACGTTGGTCTTCCTCCACAGGCGTCATAACACTAGCCCAGCGGACGTTTATGAAGCTATTGTGGTGTTTATGTTCAATTGTTATAGACGGGTTTGTTTTTGTCTTGCTATTTTCGAGCAACTGGTTTTTAGCATAGCCCCGAATCTAGACTACTCGGCCCACGGGACAGCTCGGCCAGGACAGCTCGGCCCACGGCGAGACAGCTCGGCCCAGTAAAAATGAGACAGCTCGGCCCCGTGTTAATTACGAGACAACTCGTAATTAACCTAACCTAACCTACACATTATGAATCGAGAGAACTAGCCTATGACATAATTATACAATAAACGAACATTTCGCCTACATTACACACACGCCATAAACGGGAGGCCATGTATGCAGCAGCAAATCCTGCAAATCCTGTCCTCTGTGCATGCGTGAGAATCTTTGGCCCCTTGGCACGATTTTATTTTCCTTTATACTATTATATTATCTTAACCTAACCTAACCTAACCTAACCTAACAGTTGAGCCTAAATAACATAATAAAACTATTAGGGAAAAGGCCGCACATGCGCAGAGGACAGGATTTGGTGCTGCATACATGGCCTCACCCATAAACCCTCCACTTAGCTCTCCCCATCCTAATCTTGACTGGTCTCGTCAAATTGCCCCTTAGCAAAACATGGGGCCGAGCTGTCTCAAATAATGGGCCGAGTTGTCCAAAAGTGGGCCGAGCTGTCCGAGCCGAGTTGTCCCATGGGCCGAGTCGTCCAGTCACCCCCCGAATCTATCTAGTTATCTATCTATATATATATATATATTAAGATAACACCATTAATGAAGACTCCCATAAATAGAAAAAGGAAAACCCCAGAGGAACAAGAAACAAAATATGTGGGAAAACGATGCAGAGATACGAAAGGTGAAACAAAAACAAAACGGATAATGACGACAATACAAGGAAGCAAGTGCTGCATTTTGTGTTACCACCACTGATAAGCCATTGGGCTTTTGGCAGAAAATGCCAAAAATTATCAGTG
Source organism: Paralithodes platypus (assembly GCA_032716605.1). Lineage (NCBI taxonomy): Eukaryota > Metazoa > Arthropoda > Malacostraca > Decapoda > Lithodidae > Paralithodes > Paralithodes platypus. The sequence continues at coordinate 25,389,312 of CM064499.1, forward strand.
ATATCCGAGACATGATTACATACAGTGTTCTCATCGTCCAGCATATTACTGCTTCATATTCATCAGCCAACTTAAAATAGCCCTATATAATATTTAATTGTCACTAGAACAATACACTATACCATGTAGGAAGTCTTCTGGAGAAATAGGGCAAATTTAGACAAAAATGCAAGATAAACTAAATTACAAATGAATGCTAGAATAGCATTGACAAATCGCTAGATAGTCACCAGACACTAAAAACTTGTATGTCACTAGAAAACATATGTTGAAGTATCTAGAATAATCTTTAACAATCGAAACATCTCTCCAATTCATTAAAATAGGGAAACTAACTTAAATATCGCTAGAATTCATCACATCTTGATGTCGCTAGATGGAAGTGATGGAAGTGATTCGCTGGATCTAGCGGTAGCCGCTACATTGGCAACATCGTACCAAGAACCTTCATTCCGTTATAATGATCAAGGTCAGATTTCGAAACTATTACAATTATTTCAAAGTTCAGAGTTCATCAGATCGGTTTGGAAGTCGATGTACACAATTTCAGTTCCATTAGTTTAAGAAACATTCACATAATATGCTACTTAGAAGGTTTAATAAAGAAGCATTCCTCTCCTGGCATCGTAACTATAAGCAAACGCAAGCTGGTTTTTTTTTTTTTTTTTTTAAGAACGTCAACAAACGCTTCGTATATTTGGGTTTGGTGAACCTTTTGGGGTTCCTAGTTATACATTATAACATATTTATATTTTGCACACTCTTATAAGTATAAACACTTGCTTGTTAAAGAGGAAATACACAAAAGCCCAATTTAGAATGATCGTGAATATCTTTACTTTGGTGTATGTTTGGGCTAATTTAAGACTACATTTAGATAGATAGAATTTTTTAACACTCGCCAATGAAATATGATGACTTGCTTACAGATATATACTTAAAGCCCGAATCGGCTTGACTTTTACGTTCCTACTGGCCCTCACGCAGCCGTGGTGCTTAGCGCGGTCGAACCTATATTTCACAAATGTTATGATATTTATATATATGCGTGTACTGTTACTTAGTAATATTGTATTGTGTAACCTAATCAACCCGAATGATATACATTTAAGTAAGAATACTAAAATGCCCCAGAACGAGAAGCCCACCACAGAAGCCATGAACGAACACCACACAGAAACACCAAAGGAAAGGTCCACAGAACGAAAGGACCAGCTGACCGAGCCAGCCATTTCAGCCAGGCCCAAGCCTGCAGGGCTAAACAGCTCCAGGACACACCCATTTACCTTTTCTAAAACTGACCATTTTCCACACCTCACGTACACTAACCCCCTTGTGTCCTACACTCCTAACTACAAAGATGATGAACAGGAATATACATTCATATTAAAAACACCCATGCCCTGTCCCGACGTTGAGCCAATGCCAACACATCAGACAGCCATAAAATATATCTATGTATGTTCTTACATCCGAGAAGTAGATGTTATATATCTTAGAAGTTCAAAAACCCACGCTTGTCCCTAGACCTCGTATATCATTTTCCATGACGAGTATAGATATATGTAACCCGTGCTCAGTCGCCCCTTGCATTGCTCCTCTAGTAACTAAGTATTAATATTAACATTCCCTAACATCTTGTCTTGCCAGACTAAGCTTCTGAAGACCCATCGCCCCATAAATCTATGTATGCAATCCTTAGGTTAAGTATTTTTCTCCGCCATTGTGTTCACCTTTTTCCATTTACTTTCCACAATTGTCATACGTCTTCCCCTTGCCTCCTTCGTATCCACAGCCCACACTACGCCAATTTATTTCGTGTCTTACACCTCTTACCCCAACCAGAGATTGTATAAGATAACCTGGTTACCAGTATCTGTCATAAGTACCCCGAAACAATAACTAAGTACCCCTACGAACTGCCGCTGTGGGTGGTATTTTATATTTAATAGAAAACGCAGTTCCCAGGGCCAACTAATAGTATCCATAACCCTCTGACTGATCACATAACTCTATCTTTTCCAGACTCATATACCACCCCATAGTTGCATTCCCCGGTAGCATTTGGCTAACGTATTCTACTGCCTTTTCAAACTTCCATATCAATTGTAGCCTAATGCCACCCCCACGCCCAGGGACCTTAGGGGCAAAATTTCCCTGTAGCCCTTGAACTCCCCCCCCCCCCCCTCTCATTAAGACACCCGCGCTTCTCGACTCTTGTCCGACCTAGCCTCTCTCTCATACCTCTTGAAGATCCTTGAATTGTCCGTTACTAACGCTCTCCAACCTTTTATATATATACTCCTATCCAGCCTACCTTCACTTAGTAGGCCAGAACAACATTAGAACTTTACTAGCCCCTTGCATGCCATCTATTCTCTTACAACACATTCACAACCCTGCACCCAATGGTCGTCGGTGCGAGGCTAGCCGCCCCGCCAGTAACTAACTTCTATTGCCATACTTCCAGATAAATGTGGCAGAGTTAGCAACCCAGTCTCCACCATATCCAGCAAACCCTACAATTAACAACCAGCCGAGTAAAACCAGCTAGCTAAGGCACCTTCGGTTTTGGTATTAAAGACACTCCCATCTGTCTCATACACAGAGGGTTATTACAAACACTGGTGATATGGCAAGCCCCTAGCCACAGCCGCCGGACGACTATATCAGAGAGAGGGCGCCCAGCTCCCCCTTTTTGCCCACCCGAGGAGGGAGACCCCCACCCCCGCGGAGGTATACCTGGCCCCTGTTTTGACTTTCGAGTCATTGCCAGGTAGCATAGGAATTCTTCCTATCGATGAACTAACCATGAATGACTAACACCTTTACTAACCTCTATTAACTCACAATAAACCATTTACCTTTCTTGCATGCTCTGATCACTAAATTAGCACCTCAGCTATACCATAGAATGAAGATTGAACAATCTAGAGAGACGCTCCTATCACAGCTGTCCCCATCCTCCTCGCAAAGTAGATCCAGTCTCTCTCCCCTAAATACGTCCAGTATAGCCAAAATAGTACCTCTTACTAAGGCTCAGTTATATGAAAATATAAAGGCTTCCTATCGCCCTGTGCCACAACAGTAAATACCATCTTACCTAGTCCCCATATCTATTGAGAGCTCAATTAAGTCCATAAGACTCGAGATCCCTACTGTCTACAGGGTCCAGAACCGAGCCTATAAATCTAACTCCCGCCCCCAGTCAAATCAGTTGAAAGCTAGACACCAACCAGGGGTCACTACCCTGCAGTTAATTTCTAGCTCTGCCCTTGTGTTGTTCCGGAGTGAGATCCCAGAACCGGCAGACTCCGTGGCAGATTTGGATAGAAGGACCTGCCCACGTATTGAAGAACTTCACACATATGGCCCCCCTGGACGGCCGCGGAACCAGTCGTTAGCCCCCAACATCATGGACGCAAGATAACCAGGACCAGACCCATCAGATACTACCCAAGATTCCCTTTAGCAGTACTACATATTACTGTGCTGTTTTAGATTCACTAATTAATATTTCTACGAAGTGGCTAAGACCTTGCCCAGTGTAATTCATACTTAACCATTCCATTTGGGACGTACTAAGCGATCAGTGCTCTTTAATTAACAGGCGACCTTGACTCTCGTAATTACCTTATTCAGATATTAAAACTCTAGTGATATCTAACGTTCGCCCACTGATTTGCGTTCTATGTATTTCTGAGACAAGGATATAAAACTTAGATCAGTACCCCCTGAGGTTACTAGAATTCCCGTGCTCTAAAAATGCGTGTCTAATCTAGTCTGTGAACTACTACTTGTGCACCAGAGCTACCAGTAATAAATCTAACAGTGAATATGAATCTATAAGTAACATTGATGGTCTTCGGTATATAAACCTGTGAAATCAAAGCCAGTGATCATAAGATTAATACCTGAACGTTGGAAGTGGGAGACTAGGCTCCATCCAGATCCACTTATGCTAGTGTTGTTCAATTCTATTATATTGTCTTACACAAGTATTCTGCAGTGGTATATCAATAAACGTGATCATGTAACTTGCTACCATGTGTTTCTTTGTGTTCTCTATTCCTCATATCTTGTATTGTGCATGCAGCCTTATATACCCAGTCAATTTAGAACTCACATTACCCAAGTTAAACCTGTAGAAAAACAGGGCATAACAAATACACCGAAATATAATCGTGATTAGGCGCGAATGGAGTGGCACCGCGGCTGCGGCCATGTGCTCCAATGTTTATAAACAACACGCTTTAGGCTGCGTCCACACCAGTGACATGTTGCTTGGAGACACATTGGAAACATTGTGGGGGACACAATAGGAGACATTGTGGGGGACACAATAGGAGACATTGTGGGGGACACAATAGGAGACATTGTGGGGGACACAATAGGAGACATTCGGATACAAATCTCCTGATATGTATGGGGACATATCTGTTACAATGTTGAGAGACATGTCAGCAATAAGAGTCGACTTGGTGAAACTGTCCACACCATGTCTCCAGAAGTGGCAGACATGTCGTTGTGTGAGGATGCTTTGCTGGCAGCTGCATCATTTGTTGTTTTGTGTGCCCATCGGAGAAGAAGACAACGTAGAGTATGGGCAAGACCATCGTTATTATACAACAGGAACGGCGAAGCACACCAAACTCTGATAAACATGTTGATAGAGGATGATACGTGTCTTCCGACACGCACAATAAAACAGAAAGGAGTGTTCCAAAACTTCTTTAGGATCTCAAGATCTGATTTTGAGTATTTGCTGCAAATGACTGGTAGCAATATAAGTAAGCAGGACACAAAATATCGGCAATCAATACCGGCCAAAGACCGCCTTGCTGCGACACTGAGATATTTGGCCACAGGAGACTCCTACACCAGCCTTGGAAATACGTTCAAGATTTCCAAACAAGCAATCAGTCTCATTGTTCCAGAAGTTTGTGAGGCGTTGATTACAGCTCTCAGCGACTACATTAAGGTAGGAGAACCATATAATATACTAGGTAAATGTTTCTAATTATGACTCCTATTTGTTTAAATAATTTGACATTAACGAACCTTAAAAACACGTACCGAACCTTACCAAACCAAATAATTAGGTCACAAATGATTGTGAGTGTACTCGTATAAGGATAGGTAACCTAGAGGTGAACGTTTTTAAATATTTTAGGAGTAAAATCAAAATCGTTTGCGACCTAAATTTAGGGTTTGGTGAGGTTAGGTACCGGTAAGGGTTTTTAAGGTTCCACAATGTCAAAATATAAAAACATGTAAGAGTCATAATTAGAGACTTTTACCCAATACTTAACTATATTAACATTTAATTGTAATCAAAGTGATAGTAAAACACCATGTACATTTACCTTTCTTTAATACTTGTATACCAACACCAGCCCCTTTCAATAACTACAAATAAATATTCATAACAATACCCTTCACCAATTATGCATAAATAATATGTTTATGACGCACGAATACGCTATGCCATTTATAAATGAGCATAATTAGATAGTAACATTCAATAATGATATAAAAAGCAGTAGTGAATAATCTATTAAGGGCGTCATAAGCTTCTACTCAAAAATATCTTAACAATTATCAGTATAATTTTAAAGTTCAGTAATGTGTGGTTCATCCCACATATCGTCCGAGGCATGGACAGTCACGTTACATTCATCTGTATCTAAGGGGGGGGGGGGGGGTGCATAGGTGTATATTCACAGTGGTTACGGGATGGAGGAGGATAGTCAAACATTCCCTGTTCTCCCTCATACAATATGTTTTGAATTCTATGCTGCACTGTTGCTTGAGCATATGGAGTTTTTAATTTTCTTAATTTACTGGCCACTAAGTCTCCATATAATTGGTGATCATCTCTTTCAGTATGGCGTTGATATAATCCAGTCATAATACTGTATGCGTTTTCTAGCATGTCATTTTTTCCTATTTGTTTCTCTGCAACACATAGCCTTCTAGCCTTTGTAGGAAGGAGGTGCAGCGGTACTCTGCTCGCCATCTTGCACTGAATCATCAATCACTGCTAGTTCGTCCACACGTTCATCATCGTCGGCCAATGTTGACGTGTTATCACCAGTATCATTCTGATAGGCAAGAGAACAAGTTGGTATTAATAAAATTAATTGTAGTGTGCTGGTGTGTGCGTGCGTGCGTGTGTGTGTGTGTATAAAAGGAGATAAATTTATAATCTGTGAATAGGTAAATGTATGCGAATATCTCTGTATATATTTAAGGAGCCAAATATTTTTTGTGTAAATAAAATATGTGATGCACGCACACACATACACACTGTTAGTTAAATATAGAGTTTTAAGCATTATGAGTCATTAACACCTTACGAGCGGCCTATGCGGTTTATTATATGTACCGCACAGCGGGGTGTTTTTAGCCAAAATAGGGCTGTTTACGTGATCATTTTCATGCCTAAATAAGACCCAGAACGTAAAACAAGTACCTATCCCTGAAAGGGCATAAACAGAGCTTTCGAATGACACCATAACGATCCTTGTATGATGGATAGTTTTCTTGCAATAACCGTGCAACGCGAGTGCAAAAAGCAGGTAATTCGGTAGTTTCGGTACATAATTGAGTATGTAGCGAGTGAGAGAGGGAGGAGGGAGCTGAGATTTGTGTCAGTAGGTTCGCCGCGGTGGTCTGGAGCAGTCATACGCTCGCTAGTCTCCTGCCACCACTTGTCTCTCTCTCTCAGCCACATTACGTGCTGAAATTGCCACTCGACCTATGTCGAGCGCCGCCACATAGTCCAGCTTTTTTTAACTCGACTTATGTTGCTCGCCGCTAATTAAGGGTTAAGGTTACATGAACTAGGCAAACGAGGACGAGGACACTTTGTGTCTGATACCGTCGCTTGAGTAAATAAACCAGTGCATGTAGTGGTTCAGTGGCTTCACTTGTGTGTGTGTGCGCGTGCGTGTGTGTGTGTGTGTGTGTGTGTGTGTTAATGCAAGATGTTTCAATAAAGTAAATGCAAACTAAACATGCTTTCAGATACCAGCAACTGAGGATGAATGGCGAAAAGTGGTGAAAAGTGACCCAGGGGTTCGAACATAGGTGGAATTTCCCGCACTGTGTAGGTGCGCTGGATGGAAAACACATCACAGTGCAGGCACCAGCGTCTAGTGGTAGCGATTACTACAATTATAAGGGATACTTTAGTATCGTATTGTTAGCTATTGTTGACAGTATGTACAATTTCCTTTATGTAAATGTAGGTAGTCAAGGTAGATTGTCCGATGGTGGTGTTTTGTCAAACTCTAGATTTAGTCAGTCTATGAGGGATGGTACTTTAAATCTACCATCTTCACACTCACTTCCGGGCCGCGATATTGCCACCCCTTACATATTTGTTGCTGATGATGCTTTTCCCTTAACAGAGAATATTATTAAACCCTACCAAGGTAAGCAACGTCCAGGCTCAAACGAGAGAATATTTAACTATCGTTTAAGCAGGGCTAGACGAGTTGTAGAGAGCGTGTTTGGGATTGTTTCGGGGGTATTTAGAGTTTTGCGTAAACCAATGTTGGTGAAGCCTGATTCTGCAAAGAAAGTAACATTAGCATGTGTATATTTACACAATTTCCTACGAAGGAGTTCGACATCCCAACAATTATACACTCCTCCACGTACTTTTGATACCTATGATATGGACTATGACACTGTTATCCCAGGATCTTGGAGGGAAGTAGATCTACCACCACTTGACGATACCCTGATACCACTAGAACCACTACCGGAGAACAATACAAATGTAAATGGTAGTGCCATCCGTAGAGAATTTACAGAGTATTTCATCAGTGATAGGGGTCGTGTGAGCTGGCAGGATAGGCACATGTAAAGAGTATGCACATGGGACATCATAAAGGAAAGATAGTACAACGAATACTATACAGATATATTGGTAATTCTAATTTTACTTTGTTTTCTAAACACAATATTGTAAGCTTTCATGTGGAACAGAATAATGGTAATAAATGTAGTATTATATAAAAACTGTGCTTATTATCTTACCTGAAATCCAGCGTCATATGTTGTCATATGTCTTGTGTGGTGTGTGTTTGTCCACCAGGAACAACATGCTGTCGAAGCCAAACCACTGGCTGTGGTATGTATCACCACCACTGCTGCCGGATTTTTTCTCTCTAGTTTTTTTCAGTTCTCTTCTGAACTGTGCAACAAGATTTTGTATTTTCTTCTCAGTCTCTTTTTGGTGTACATTAAGAATGTTGGCAATGTCAAGCCAAGCATCTTACCTCTTTATGCGGTTCTTGTACAGCATATGGGTTGGTTGCCACAGCAACGTGTGGCTGCGATAGCACTCAATCAGCTCTAACGTCTTCTCTCTTGTCCACTCCATGTTGGTCTGTTGGTTGGTGGGAGGTCTCTGACGACGTCACCTCGTCCACACCAGGATTGCCAACATGTCGCCCAACAAATCCGTACCAACATGTCTACTACGATGTTCCTCAACGACTTAACAACTTGTTACCCAACTTGTCAGTCTTAATGTTCCCACCGTATTTTGTCACTGGTGTGGACGGCTGCGTCAAGGGCCAAAATCAAGGGACGTTCGAGCCAAAATGCCTGGCCACACAGAGTTTGAAGTAATTTAAGCCATAGGAGAAGGGAAAGACTGATTCTGGGAGAGAGTTCCAGAGCTCAGCTGTTGAATAGAAGAAAGACAGAGTAACGTTTCACTCTTTGGTGGCACAGAGTAGGGGTGGGTGGGATTGTGTTGCAAGACGGGTTACTCGGCTACTACTTCAATTTTGTACCAAAAATGTGTTAACTATGAAAACTTGGCGTTAATACAACGCAGATGCATTAAATTCATATTTGTCTATTAAATATCGAGAAATCAGTTGATAAGAGATTAATTTGATCATCAGCTGAAATAAAATCGACTATAATAACACACAACAAAGCCACTCGCCACTAGACAGCTTCCTCTCTCCATCACCCCTTCTCTCCTCTCAATACTCTTCGGTAAGTAGATGCGAGGTGCCGTTGCAAAGGCTTATCCACCAATACCTTCACCTGACCTATAGATTTTTCGGGTGTAGGCCTACTATGATTGTAATATGAAAATGTAGCATTCTGGAAAAGACTGAATGTTCCTGAAATGCTAGGTTTTTCCAGGTTAAATAGGAATGGAAATTATCCCCAGGCTACCTTTAGGATCAACCTTTCCTGGTACCTGGCGCGGGGTACGAACCTCTGAAGGGAATTTAACCCTCCTAAAAACCCACAGGTTTTGAGATGCCTTGGGTGGGGTTCGAACCCTGGTTAGTGACGCACCACCATCACCACCAAGCCCGCGCGCTAACCCACTGTACTACCACGGACGTACTGAAAGTAAAGCAACCTTAGTCCGATTTTTAAGAACCAGGTGATAGTCTCGTGGTGTTATCACGTGAAGAGTTTATTGGACTTACCATCCACGACTATTTTACGCTATACCTGACGTCAACTCGGGTAGTACATTATTGTGGTTGCGGGATATTTTCGAGGGCATTACAGTTCCACTTGTGGCAGTATAATGCGATACCTTTAAACATAGGCCTATATTTATATGATTTTGAATTACTGAATTACTTCGATCTTATTACTCATACTAAACACAATACATTCTAATACTAATGTGTTATCTTTTTAACTATTTGTTTAGAATATATGTTTATGAAACCACGGTTAATAATAATCCTTGATATGTCAGGTCAGGTGAAGGTATTGAGGGAAAAGCGTCAAATGAATAATAACAATATAAGTAGATAACCACTCTTTAAATACAGACAAACAGTAAGCAGAGATTATACGAGAAACGTAAAGTTAAAAATACTTTATTTTTATTTATATCTAATTTAAGAATAGTCACAATAATTGACCTTGATAAAACTAAATTATGCAACAATACCTTAGCTGCATTTTGTGTCACCCCAAAGTCTGATAACCCACTCTCATTAAAGTGTGGTGGCACAAAATGACAAGGGGCGATCCAGACTTTTAAATATATACATTATATGGACAACCTTTCCTGACTATTTTTAAGAATGAAAGTAAATATGCATTGCAGAATAATTATTACAAAGCAAATAAAGACAAAATAAAAGCGAAATAGCGTAAAATACCAAATATCATTAGGTATGTCAGGGACTGGAATAATCGACAACAGAACATATCGGCAATAAATTTGAATATATAAAATTTAAGATGTGTTGTGACATTACATATTAGGTGAAATTATAAAACATATTTATTTGTTTAATAGTAGAGCAAGAAATATTTGCATACATAGACATTTCAATAATTCTGAGGAGGAGTGACGGATTAATTACCGTGACGAACACTGATTTTCTGAACTTGACTCTTGGTCAAGGTCACGAGGTTAGATACCCCACCCACCCACCCACCCACCCCTCGATATATCTACGTTCCTACTGGCCCTCACACAGCCGTGGTGCTTAGCGCGGTCGAACCTATATTTCACAAATGTTATGATATTTATATATATGCGTGTACTATTACTTAGTAATATTGTATTGTGTAACCTAATCAACCCGAATGATATACATTTAAATAAGAATACACCGAAATATAATCGTGATTAGGCTCGAATGGAGTGGCACCGCGGCTGCGGCCAATGTTTATAAACAACACGCTTTAGGCCTACATATCAAGATCAATAATTAATGATCCATCATTTCGATATTATTTTGATCTAGTTGAATTTGTAAAAAATTGTGATGACTATTCCTATAATATAATCGCTTAGTTTGAGGTATTATATATAATAACTCCGGTAGGTTATCGGCCTTCTATAGGATTATGACGCTTCTTTCAGATATTCTGAGGATATAGCTAGGTACATTTATAATTATCACATCCAAATCGATTATTTGTATATGGATATATACACAAAGTTCTTAAAACTGTTATCAAGTTCCAAAAGTCTGAATCGGGTTGAGTTTAGACCCTGTGGAAGAGCAGGGTTGAGTTGGCTTGATATTGGACACCCCTCAGAGCATTTGGGTGTGAAATTTCCAGTCTATCGGAGATAATGATGGTAAAGGAAAATGCGGTACTTGCATCATTATTAAGATATGATACATTTACTCACATATAAAACTATTTTGTATGTTTTAATACTTAATACTACTACTACTACTAATAATAATAATAATAAAATTAATAATAATAATAATAATTTCATGACACTGAGATAGGGTGGGTGTTAAAGGGATCTGCTGTGTTTGGGCCAGTCGGCTCTCTGCAGTCTCCCGTTTTCTTATGTTCTAATATTATGAGACGGACCTTTGAGGGGAGTCTGGCGAAACAGCCGCAAAGTAAATTTAAAATAATAAGAAAATATAGGCTAGTAGGCTACAGTATAACTAAATATTAATAACAAACAAAGGTAATGATATTTTGAAACGGAATCTCTCACCTCTAATTCATTAAAAATAAGAAAACATTACATTGGAAACAAATAATATGATTACTTATTAGACTACGATGCAATTCATCAACGGTTTTCATCATTGTAAAGTTTTTAAAGTAGTGTTACCATCCAATTGAGGAGTTTCGACCTTGGCCAGCTCACTCGACAAGATTGTTGCGGGGTTTCGTTAAAAAAACCTGGGTGTGTAAGTAAAATACTGTCTCCATATGGAGCAGGTACTTCATGTGACAAACCAGTGAGTAAAATAGAAATAATCAGTCAAGATAGTGCGGATATAGTGATGTGTAATAGTAGTATCGATAACACTACACATGTAACTGATAGTAAAGATGAGAATACTGATAGAGTAGAATTTCCGTCTAGAGCTAGTAGTTCAACAGGAAATAATAAGTTAGCTAAACACAATAGAAAATTAGTTGCAAATAAAAGTAATAGGTTGAGGGTATATTATACAAATTGTAGGAGTTTATGTAACAAAATGAACGAACTTAGAGCACTCGTTAGCACAGAAAATATAGACATAATAGCGCTAACTGAAACGTGGATTAATACAGAATCTAGGCATTTTTTAGCAGAATTTGATATTCCAGGATATAGTTTGTTTAAATATGACCGAACAAGTAGGAGGGGCGGGGGTATAGCAGTGTTTGTCAGGAGTACATTAAAAAGCTGTATTAAATCAGGTATTAGACTAAATAAAGATAATGAAAGTGTTTGGGTAGAGGTTAACGAAGGTAGTGAGACCATAGTTATTGGAGTTATATATAGACCGCCTAATATGAGTAGAAATGGCGGAAAATCGTTATGGGAGAAAATTAAAATAGCATCAAGGTTTAGCAATGTGTGCATTATGGGGGATTTTAATTTTCCGAACATTGATTGGCAGCACCAAATAGGCGACTCCGATTCAGTAGAGTTTATTGAGGTAGTACAAGATAGTTTTTTATTTCAATTCATAGATACGCCGACTAGAGGTATTAATATTCTTGATTTAGTTTTCAGTAACAATGAACATATGATAAATAATGTAGAGATTGGTGACCACCTAGGAAATAGCGATCATAAATCTATTTATTTTAATATACAATGGACAGGGAATGCT